>CM062249.1:1048990-1173964 GCA_031216285.1 Syzygium syzygioides | reverse complement strand
CGCAGTCGACGCCGACGAAGGAGGAGGAGCGACACTTCTTGCGACGACGGGAAACATTTCGTCCTTCGTATTTTGCTTTTTCTCTTTTTCTTTTGCCGGGAAAGAGGCAATGTGTGAGTTCCCTCCGCGGCAGGTGCCCTTCATGTTTTGGCAGAAAAAATGACACAAATAATCTCCAAACTTTAACTTAATATATAATATTTTTTTTATTTTTAATTTATTCAATATACTTTATAAACTTTAACTTAATATATAACATGATCTCTAAATTTTTAATTTATTCAATGTCATCCCTAAATTTTTTGTATATATTCAATTTGGTCCATGAACTATATAAAAATTTTCAACATAGTCATTTTATTAATTCAAGTACAAAGACCACATTAAATATTTTCATGTAGTTCAAAGATTGTATTGAACATGCACAAAAAATTCAAGAATCACATTAAATAAATTAAAAGCTGATCAACCAAATTGAATATTAGGATAAAGTTTCAAGATTATATTGAATAAATTAAAAACTCAATGACCACATTGAATATTAGGATAAAGTTTCGAGATTACATTAAACAAATTAAAGATTCATGGATCAAATTACATATCAAGCCAAAGTTCAGAAACTGTTTGTGTTATTATCCCTTTTCGCAAAAGGGCGACGCAATACATATGGTTCCATGGGATACCTAAATTTTTAATTTGTTTAATATGATTCATGAACTTTAACTCAATGTGCAATATCGTCCCTAAATTTTTACTTTGTTCAATATAATTCCTAGACTTTTGGTACATGTCGTCTCTGAACTTTCGATTTGTTCAATGTGATCCTTGAACTTTTGGTATATATTCAATTTAATCCATAAATTACAATATTAAACATTTTTCATATAGTCCAATACAATCACCACCGACATCTCCTTGGCACAGTGGCGCAAATCTAAAGATTCAATGTTGCGCGTGCGAGAGAGAGAGAGAGAGAGAGAGAGAGAGAGAGAGAGAGAGAGAGAGAGAGAGAGAGAGAGAGGTTGCAGGGGATTTTCAGGCGGCCGCAGAATTGCCTTTATGTCATCTCATAATGTAACATCCTGAATTTCGACCTATTTTCGAGATCCAATGAAGTGGATATTATTTCTCATTTGATTTTAGTACGTCTTGCTTGGAGCTGGCCTCTCACAGGATACTGACCCATAGGAAAGGCTAACTAGGAAAACGGTATGCGGATTGGGGACCCGATCATGAATCGAGCACCGATTCCAAGAAACGGCAGGGAAGTATTTTGGGCCAGTGTGGGCCGATCCTAGGAAGGTAATGGATTTGGTTTGACCAACGACGTACGATCGAATCGCGGGTGATTTCGCACGACCGAAAGTACGAGTGGCGAACAAATCCTAAACCTGAACCGAACGATAGCGACCCCTGGAATAACCAATAATTCCTTGCGTTCTCCCAGTAATCGAGACCGTCACGACTCGAGTGACCTTAGGTTGATACGCGTAACCCTTAAACAGTCACCCGTTAGTGAGAGGCTTTAAAATTCTGAATTGAACAATTTTGATCGCCAAATTGGATCCGAACTTCAATGTTGAAATCCTATGGGTGTTTGCGACTATTTTGCAATACCAATGTCATTATGGTGTGGCCACATACATTTGGGGTTAGTCCGGCCGAAAATTGAAATTTCGATCGAAATTGGAAAAATTACGATTTTACCCCTTTGGACTCCGACATCGATTTTCGAGACCGTATGATATCATTTTTCAAGGCCAATGCCGTTTTAGGGTGGCCACGCATATTTGGAGTGTGTACAGTTGAAAAATGAAATTTCGACCCAGAAGTGAAAAATTACTATTTTGCCCCTCCAAACTTTGCAGTCGATTTTTGAGGGCTTAAAAGGTTATTTTTACTAATCCGACGTCATATTATATTGGCCACATACATTTGGGGTTGGTACGGTCAAAAAATGAAATTTTGACCCGGGACCGAAAAATTATCATTTTGCCCCTATAACTCATTTTTAAGGTTTCGAATTTTAGGCCATTTTTGGGGATTAAAATTGGATATTTTAATGTATATTTCAGCCCAATAATTCAAGGGGTGAAAGACCAAAACACACTTAGATATTTTGGCTTAGATTAACGAGAACCAAGTGTTTAAGGGGCAAAATTGGAATTAAGGAAAAGTGGGTCAAACCAATCATTTAACCCCCTTGACCACTCTCTCTCCTCTCATTTTCTCTCACCATCAGCCGGCAGCCCCCTCCTCCCACGCCAACTCCCTCTCTTCCATTTTCCTCCATCATTTGGCCATGAGAAGCCAAGCTAAGCCAGAACGCCGCCGCTCGTCGGTGCCCTCGCCGGGTGCCGCCATTCCATGCCTAGCACTACCACCATCCAGCCGTCTCACTTTCTCTCTCCCTTCCCTAGCCGTGTGATCAACCCTCGCCTTGGTGCACTGTCCGCCGAAATAGCCGCGCGCCGCCGTTGTTAGCACCGCCGAGGACCGCCGCTTGCGCCACCGTGGAATCAGCTTAGCCCACCCATTTTCCCAACTTGTTCTGCCTTGTAAGGAGCTTAGGAATCCAAGTGAGTGGAAATCCTAACCCCTAATTAGGATTATGTGCACTTTGGACAAATTTAGGGGTTATTAGGGTATTTTAGGGGTTAGTGTGGGCTGATTTGGGGTTGAAGTTGTGGTGACTTTAATGGCCTAAAGTGATGATTTAGGGATGGTTTAAAGGCTGTGGATAATTGGATTAGTAGTTTGTTGAGCTTGGTTTGCTTGGTGATGCATATTTGTTGATTTCTAATACGGTTACTGTTACGTTGCCGGATTTTGTTATTTTTTATGCGACTTGTGTGGGCTGAATTTGAAGAAGTGTTCTTCATGAAAGTTGTTTCCAACATCTTCAAGTATAACATATTTTAATTTGGTAATTTTTGGAAATCATTTGATGCCATTTGGAAGTCCATCTTTGGACCGAAATAAAACTGCCCGATTTACTGTTCACCCGACCTTCGGGTCTGTTCGAATTTTTATAAATTTTTCTAGGCCTATTTTCAAAATACTTCCTTCACAAAAATTGTTGGGGACATTTTTGTCTATAATATATAAAACTTTCAAGGTTTTTCAAAATGATTTGGGTACCAAATGAGTTGTATTTTGATAGCCTGAGGGGCTGTCCGAGCGAACCGGATTTCATCTGACTTTGAGTATCAAAACGAGGTATTTACTGTTAGAATTGGCTTTCGAGTTTTACATGGAAAATGTTCCTTGAGATATTTTGTACAACATATCCAAATTTCATAATTTTTGGAATTCATTTACCATTTATTCAAAATAGATTTCGGTCACTGTGCAACTGCCCAGTTTGGACCCAATTTTTGTGTTTTCTCGGTTTTTCTCTCTCTCGAACTGATTAGTGGTTTATTTTGCCGATTAGAGTTGAGATCGGAAGTCAAGGTTGGGATGAATAGTGACTGTCCGCTTTGGGACTTCGATGGATTAGAAATTGGCAAGTTGGAAATTTGACTGTGCGATTGCCGGGTGTGCCTGGATTAATGGATGATCTCTGATTGTTGCTTGTTAAGACCCAATTGGGGTCGAATGTGCCGCGGAGTGGCTGGTTTGATGGCTGTCCATTGGAGAATTGTTGGATTGGATTAGGCATATTGGGGTTTAATTGTAGGAATTACCAGAATTATTCGGATTGGTTGATTGTTGAGTGACTCGTGCGTAATTGTTATATGCCATGTCGCGTGCTCGTGTGGTCGAACCGTGCGAAGTGTGATTGGCCAACTAATGGCTTGTACTGAGTATGGAATTATGAAATGTGATTTTGGGACGCACGGTATTAATGGGCCAAGTGAGCATGCTGTTTGTATATTGGGCACAATGTGGTGATGTGAATTTGATTGGGTGCCCTTGATTGGTTGATGCTCATGTTGCATTGAATTGCATTGCATGGCCACGCATTGTGTATGCCGTGAATGGGGCATGAGATGAGATTGTACGAGAATGCATGCCTGACATGAGCATGTGATCACCAAAATGCCCTGATGCGTGTTACGTGGGGTTCCGATAATAACTGGCTGTGTGTATGTGTGATCACAATTCACCCTGATGCGTGTTATGCAGGGTGTGCCGTCCTGATACGTTTTACGCGGGATGATATGCCCGGTACGTTCGGAAGACGACTATCCTGATACGTTTTACGTGGGCTCTGGTTCGTAAGGAGATCGGTGTTGCGCCTAATGCGTTTTGACGCAGGCTAAAGACACTGGGCCTGGGGCATTTTTATGCTGGCCATGGAGTGTTGTGATTATGTGGACCTGTTGCATTGGCACGGGTCAGACCTGATGCGTTTTACGAGAGTCGAGCTCTGAGTTAATAATTGAGCATTGAGCCAGTGTGCCGTTTGCGACTAATGGAAATCATGGCATGAGAATAGAAATTGCATGCATAAAAATGCATGGGCCAGTGTGCGAGTGTGCAAGACTCGGTGAATGGCATGCGAGATGAACACTTTGAGCATGAGCATATGTATGGCGTAGGTATGGCCAAGTATGTACAAGCGTTTGTTGTGATTATCGTGTTGCTATTGCCTAACCTGCAGGGTCAGCAAGGTAAGCAATTCGGGATCAAGGGCCTAGGTTATTTGATTGACATTACGATCCGTTGTTGTGTTAATTTGCTTGTCGGGAGGTGCATGTTAGCTTAGTTTCGGTTTATGAGGCCTACTCACTGAGATCAGTCTCATAGTTGTTTAAACCCCGTTTTTTAGACCCCTGTTAGAGGATACCTGGTGTACCCGATTAATATGAGGATCCAGAGCCCATAGAGCAGGATCCTGAACAGGATGGCGAGGTCATGCAGATGGATTTGGAGGATGAGATAATCAAGGCTGAGTCCAAGTCATCAGGATCTGATCCCGATTAAGTTTCTTAGGATCAGCCTTAGCCTCCCCTAGGTCAAGCCAGTAACCTTTTGATTATAGCCCCACCTTAGACTGCCCCCTTGGCCACTTAGGGATCTTATTAGTAGTGGCCTTTGACCCACTTTGGTGTGGTGATTTGTATTGGTGTATTGTGGACATTGTATATGTTTTGAACTCAACGCAAGTCTTGATTATTAGGCTTTGAATAGTTCGACATTCCTACTACCCTTAGTCATGTATTGTTTGTACGGGTGTTTTAATTATTGCTTCCGCATGTGTCTTATGCTCTGTGTTGGAAGTTGGGTCGGCGGCGTATTTTGGGACGTTGCATCAAAATCGACCGATACGTGGGATGATTGGGCTTCGAGGTGTTCGGGGTGTGACACATAGTGATTGAGATCTAAGTAGTCAGCGATTCTCAAGTTCTACTGAAACTCCATCACCATCTTCACCTCGCTTATAAATAACTTATAAGTGATCTACAAAAGTCATACTATCAAAAGACACACATACGAAGACAAAAGAGTAAAACCGTAATGCTTTATTAGGCCGCGAATGATAATCATTTTATTTTTTTATTCTTAAGAACAAGTTTGAAACAGAAATTTGTTTGGTAAAGCAATTTCATTTTCTATTTTTGGAACAAATTTTGATTTAAAAAATAGATTTTGAACAAAAATGAGATGTAAAAATTTTCTACTTTTCTATTTATGGAACAGAAATGAGAAATAAAAATTCTTTTCATCATTCACCCTCATTACTAGTTGGCCACCTCCCGCCATTGTCCACCACCTGCCATTGATGCATGCGTGGGTGAGTAATTCTAGAAATAGGTTTTTTTTTATATATATTTTAATGTTTGGATGGGTGTATGTTTCGAATGGTTATCGAAGGGTGAAAAGGAAACCGAAGGATACAATCGATCACAACCAAGGTATAAATCATGCATCACCAACCAAGGATGAGGATCGGGATCGATGAAATTCACCACCGAGGTTTAAAGGACAAGCCACTTGCCAAAGTTAAAGGACTTCAAGATAGGAGAATCTCACTACCAAAACCTAAAGGATAAATCACCAGGTGAGGATAAAGTGCTTCTTATCTCACCATTGAGGAGTAATTCACTCTCCAAGGGTAAAGAAACAAATTTAGGAGTTATCTATTCTCCAAATATAATCACTCGCCCATAGGAAAATCTCATATATATTCTCATTCAAAGTCATCTGCCTTACAATGGAGGATCTCCTCTATTTATAGGGGAACTAAGGCTTACGAAATAGAAAAGCATTAAAGACACATGGAAACTACCCAACCATTTAAGGACTTAGGAATTAGAAAACATTTAAAATACATGGAAACTTGAAATGTATTAATGACACATGGAGACTTGAATTCTTGAGTCTTGCGTTTTATCTCCAAAATTCATACTCTATTTTTGACAAGAGGATCTCCATCTCAATAAATCACCAAATATCACAGGAAATTACTTGGAACAACTTCCCTCCCATCGATATGATGTCGATATGTATTGAAATCAGCTACTAATCTTGTCGAATAGATATTGAATATTTGAACGGCTAAAGAAGAATCGATAACTCCTTTAATTGATAACTTGGTCGATAGTCTCTCATTGACAACTTCATTATTTGTCCAATCAAAGTAAATTATAACCAAAGTCAATTGTGGTTAGGATGATTATCGATTGTACCAGGCTCATCGATGGAATCGATTGGTAATGTTCCACATAATCATATGCTCCCACATTAGCCATTCACTCGCCAGCTGCTTGAAAGGGAGAAATTTTGTACTATTATTAAACGAATTTTTATTTTGAAAACAGAAATTGTGTCGTTATCAAATGAGCATTTTTGCTCAGAATTTTTTTTTTTTTATAACCGAGGTGTCCGCGCGGCCGGCGAGCTTGCGCTTAAACCAGCGGTGAAGCCCGACTAGTCCTCGGGGGGGCTAGCGCAGCATCCCACCGCCACGACCCTCCACTTAAATCACCGGCACCTACGAGTTTTGAATCCAGGACCTCTCGTGAAAGGAACTGAGCGCAAACCATCGCGGCCACTGATGGGTGGGTATTTTTGCTCAGAAATTCGTCCGTGAAATATAAGCAAAAATTTATTTCTAATTAAAAATTAATTTTTGTAATAGAATAATTACCATTTGCACTTTTAATGGCTTTCTCTTCTACGTTAGTGTCCACATGTTTGAGCCCTCACCGATGCAAGTGTAGCGTTGATATGATAAGGTTTCGCTGCCACACTGAGAACAACTTGGGGCCTTTTGCTTCACCAAGAAAAATGAAATAATTGATGCTTATGACTTGACTTTTTTCTTTTAAAAAACATTCTTTTTGGACCGAAAGTCGATGCCATGCAGTATGCGAGTATGGTCGATCATGGGGGCTTTTGCCTTCAAATGATAGTTATCATATTTTGCTGCAGTCCCAGAGATCTTACTACACTAACTTTGCCCAGGATGTTTGGACAGGAGTTTTGGGTGAAAAATATGAGAAAAGTTCTAAATTTATTTTACTGATGCCAATTTAATTTTAAACTTTTTAGTTGTATCAATTTAGTCATAAAAATTTTGATCTAGTACCAATCCAGTCCTTTAGACTAATTTTGGCCAGATATTTCTAACGTGGATATTGAGCGGCCTAAATATTTTTTTGAAATTTTTTTATTTTTTCCACTCTTTTTTTTTCCTTCTCTTCTTAGTGGCCAGCACAGGTGACCTCACCGGGCGTTGCCTGGGCTAAGGTGAGGGTTGGCCTCGCCAGATCTAGCAAGGGTGGCATTGCCCGTGGTCGCCCTTGCCAGGCACCGAAAAGAGGAGGAAAATAAAAGAAAGAAAAAATTGAAAACTATTAAAATATTATTAAAAAATATCCACATCAACGCCGGTCATATCGCATAAGCCAATCGATGTCTATGTCAATAATTTCCAATCAAAATTAATCGGAATAATTGAATTGACACATGATCAAAATGTTCATGACTAAATCGACATAATTAAAAGGTTTCGGATTAAATTGTCACAGATTGATCTTAACTTTATAGGAGGGTTAACTAGACCAACTCGATAAGCGCACCCTCTCGCTCATGGCAGGGATGATTCACATCACCGCGACGGTTATACTACGATGTCCTTAAAGCCTATATGCAATGGAACAAGGAAATTAAATAAATAATAATTCAATATATATCTAAATATATAAAATAGATAGATAAATATATTAAATATATATAATAAAGAAGTGCAACAAGGAACTGCAGATTTTTTGGTACATCATATTCATACATTTAAGATGTAGGACCGGCAAGCTTTGGAGTTTTTGATCAAACGAAAGAGGACAAGATAATTCTCCAACTGAGACAATCAAACTCAGATTTTCCATTGCATCGACCTGATTTATGATATTATCGGACTGAAACAAGGAACCGCAGATTTTTTGGTACATCGCATTCATGCATTTACGATTTAGGACCGGCAAGCTTTGGAGTTTTTGATCGAATGAAAGAGGAGAAGATAATTCTCCAACTGGGACAATCAAACTCAGATTTTCCTCTGCATTGACCTGATTTATGATACTATCAGAGTGAAATAAGGAATCGCAGATTTTTTGGTACATCACATTCATGCATTTACGATTTAGGATCGGCGAGTTTTGGAGTTTTCGATCGAACAAAAGAGGAGAATATAATTCTCCAACTACGACAATCAAACTCAGATTGTTCTTTGCATCGACATGATTCATGATACTATCAGGGTGAAATAAGGAATCGTAGATTTTTTGGTACATCACATTCATGTATTTACAATTTAGGACCGGCAAGCTTTGGAATTTTCGATCGAACTAAAGAGGAGAAGATAATTCTCCAATTGGGACAATCAAACTCAGATCACATAAACATATCATCAATGACTGTCAGATGTAAGCCATTGCTTGGCCGAGGGCGGCCCACCACCTTTGGACTTGTCCTGTTCATTAACATTCGATCATCGAGGGAAAAAAAAGTACCAACTGTTACATGACCAAAAAAAAAAAGTACCAACTGCTATAAAAGTTGTCCCACGAGAAACACGTTTCCCACCAAGAAAAGAAGGCAGTAATTATCTCGGTGCTCGTTGTTATGCAATTAAAGACGGTCTTCATTAGGGGTGAGCAAGATGAATCGTCCAAATTAGGATCGGATCAGATTGGATTGAACTGATCGGTTTGGTTCGATTCTCAGAAATATCAGTTCGGTTTCCGGTTCTTAAAAGTGAAACCGGTTTTCAGACAGTTTGGTTCCCGATTCTAGGGTGGGAACCAGATCGGACCGGACCGATAAATATACATTTTTCTAATTTTTTCAAATATATATTTATTTACTTTTTAAAATTTTTGAAAAAAATAGAAAGCCTAATCTAATTTTTCTAATTCCCACTTGCCTTTATCAATAAGTGATTGGTCCCCTTGGAACCAGTCCACAGTTCCAAGAGTAGCTGGTCTAGTCCCTAGTCCTAGAAATTGGGAATCGATCCTCCCAGTCTGATTCTTGGTTCTTGGGTTGAACCGGACCGGATCGGGAACCGCTCACCCCTAGACTTCATTGCTAGTGACTTGACTTAATTACGTATAAACATGAATGTGTAATAAATATGGAAAAACTCATCAGAAGGCCACTGAGTGATTTATCGATTATTTAGGTTTGCATGAGAGTAAACTCAAACTAAACCAAATTTGTCAATTTCACATACTCGATAATGTTCTCACCATCAGGAAAACCTACCACTACAAAAAAACAGTGGTTTTGCCACGAATTTTGCCACGAAAAATTTGGCAAAATTCGTGGTAAAACGAATTTCCAATGAAATTAACAACGAACAAAAATTCATCGGTAATTCGTCGTCGCAAATTTTTGAGACACAAAATTTCAATTTTCATTGGTAATTTGCAACGAAAAAATTTCGTCGCAAAATTCGTGGCTAAAATCATTGAAAATTTGTCGCTAACTATTCGTTGCAAAAATCGTGACAAAATTCGTCAGTAATTATTCGTGGTAAAATTCGTGGCAAAACTAATTTCGGACGAATTAGCAACAAAAAAAAATTCGTTGCTAATTCAGCATCGGAAATTTTTGCGACAAAAAATTTTAATTTTTCGTTGGTAAATTGAGATGAAAACAAATTCGTGGCAAATTTCATAGATAAATTCGTGGCTAAATTCGGTGCAAAATTCGTCGCTAATTATTCATTGCAAAAATCGTGGCAACATTCGTCACTAATTATTCGAGGCAAAATTCGTGGCAAAATGAATTTCCCATGAAATTAGCGACGAACAAAAAATTCATCACAATTTTTTTTTCACAAATTTTGGCGACAAAAAATTTGAATTTTCGTTGGTAATTTGCAACGAAAACCAATTCGTGGCTAAATTTGTGGCAAAGTTTGTTGCAAAATTCGTTGCTAATTATTCGTTGTAAAAATCGTGGCTAAATTCGTCGCTAATTATTCATGGCACAACGAATTTCCCACGAAATTAGGGACGAAAAAAAATTTGTCGCATTGCGAATTTTTGCAACAAAAAATTTCAATTTTCGTTGGTAATTTGCGACGAAAACAAAATTCGTGGCTAAATTCGTGAAAAATTCATTGCAAAATTTATCGCTAATTATTCGTTGCAAAAATCGTGGGAATTCGCGAATTTTTCAGACAAAAAATTTCAATTTTCGTTGGTAATTTGCGACAAAAACAAATTCGTGAGAAAATTCATTGCAAAATTTGTTGCTAATTATTCGTTGCAAAAATCGTGGGAAATCGCAAATTTTTTTGACAAAAAATTTCAATATTCATTGGTAATTTGCGACAAAAACAAATTCGTGGCAAAATTCGTCGATAATTGTTCGTTGCAAATATCGTGGCAAAATTCGTGGCAAAACGATTTTCCCACGAAATTAGTGACGAAAAAAAATTATCGACGTTGCAAATTTTTTCAACAAAAAAGAATTCGTGGTGAAATTCGTCGCTAATGATTCATTGCAAAATTTGTCGCTAATTATTCATGATAAAATTTGTTGCCAATAATTCATGACAAAATTTATTGGTAATTATTTGTGACAAAATTCGTCGCTAATTTTTTACGAACTGTATTCGTGGCTAAATTCGTTGCTAGTTTGCCAAGAAAGTTTTTTTTTTTGGGTCGCTAAATTGTGACGAAATCTATTCATGACAAAATTCGTTGCTAAGTTTGCAATGAATTTTGTTTAGGGACAATTTCGATTTTAAATCTAATTAGCAACAATATTAATTTCTACAATGTATAAGTTGCAAAGTCTCACATGATGGTATTCGATATTCAATCTCATAATACAAAAAGGTAGCTAAGCACTAATGAATATCATGTAATACATTCAAAACATTGAAAGGACGCGGGACAACCATACAACATTAGCAGCTTTGGTACTCGGCAGAACATCAGGAATAGTCACATTTATTGACACCTGATAAAATATAGATACATAAATAAAGATATCGAATTTGTCCAAAATATTAAAAAAGCATTTATGCATGGACGTGGAACTAGCTATAAAAAAAATAAGTAGCAGGATTTTTAAAAAATGTTCAAGGACCAATGTTCTTACATTTGAATATAAGTCAACTTTCACATCCATTAGAAGAACATATGAAACCAGCAGCAACATTGTAAGGACCTCGGCCCCACCACGCTTCCGCTGCGCCACTCCTTGTATAATATTGTCCGCTTTGGACACTAAGTCCTCATGATTTTAAAACGCCTTACACAAAGGTTAGGGGCCAAGCTTTATAAGTAATCCCAGGACTCCTTCCCTAAGCGATGTGAGATAGAGATACGCCCCCCCTTGCCATCCTAGAAGCCTGCCAGGAGCCGTTCCTTATCCAGGCCCTCTAGCCCTGGCGACCACTCCCCGCCCTCATCAGACCGGATCGTTACATTCACCCCTCCTTCAAGCACAGCATCCTCACTATGGCCCCACACGCGGTCAAGAGTCGGCTCTGATACCATTTGTAAGGACCTCGACCCCACCACGCTTCCGCTGCGCCACTCCTTATGTAATATTGTCCGTTTTGGACACTAAGTCCTCACGGTTTTAAGATGCGTTACGCAAAGATTAGGGGCCAAGCCTTATAAGCAATCCCAGGACTCCCCCCTTAAGCGATGTGAGACAGAGACTTGCCCCCCTTGCCATCCTAGAAGCCTGCTAGGAGCCGCTCCTTGTCCAGGCCCTCTGGCTCAGGCGACCACTCCCCGCCCTCGTCGGACCGGGTCGTTACACTACTCATGATAATTCTCACGAGGAAAACATTGATGGAGGTAAATTATATGTTCGCCAAAATCATATTGAAGTGGGTGACTCATCTGGTGCTGCACTCACTTCTCCATGCAACTTGGCTAATGAAGGTTCCTAGCAAATGTAGCCAAACACTACTGATTCTAAACAAGATTCCTTTGTGGATGTCCTTCATGATTCTTCATTAGCACATTCGCCCACTTAAAATCATCTAATGATTACTCGAGCACATGCTGGCATTGTGAAGTCTAATCCAAAATATGTTAGTTTATATACGGTGGATTCTATATCAAAAGAACCAAACAATGCATGCTCTACTTTAAAATATCCGGGGCAGTTGGCGGCTGTAAATGAGGAAGATGAGGCATCTCATCGGAATAAAACTTAGACTCTTGTTCCTTGTCCTCCAAATAATAATATTGTGTATTATAGAGGGGTCTTTAAATCCAAGTTGAAAGTTGATGGTACAATAGAAAGATAAAAAGCAAGATTGGTCGCCAAGGAATATACTCAAGTAAGAGAGTAGATTTCCCAAACGCTTTGTCGTTAATTGTTTGACCATGAAGTATATGGATAGTTCTTACCGTTGCTACTGTTAGAGGTTGGTCCACAAAACAATTAAATGTCAAAAATGCCTTTTCACATGGTTTTTTTGTCATAGCCTGTTTATATGGAGTAATCACCTGATTTTGAGGATGAAGACACTCATCTTAATTTTGCAAACTAGAGAGAGCTTTGTATGGCGTCAAACAAGCTCCGAGAGCAAGGGTTAACAGTATTAGTTTGTTTCTTTTAGCATTAGGGTTCTTTTATAGCATTACGAATCCTTCATTGTTCATTCAAAAACTAGATCATGGCATTCTAACTCTAATTATGTACGTGAACTACATGATTATCACTGGTGATCACCCAAAATTGCTCGATGGTTTCATTTCTACATTGAGTAGTTAACTCACAATAAAAAGTTATGGGGATGTTGCCCTATTTTCTGGGTGTGGAGGCTAGGGTATTTTCTAGCGGTCTTTATTTGTGTCAACGGCAATATGGCAAAAGTACACCACAAGTGCCATAACTTATGTACGGTGATCACTTTGGTGCCATAACTTTTTTTCGGATCACTTTGGTGCCAAAATCGGAAAAAAAAGATCACTTTAGTGCCAATTTGGCCGAAAATCCGACGTGGCATTTTTTATTAATTTTTTACGCCGACGTGGCTCGCCGGAGAGCTGAGTCAGCATGTACAGTCAGCATTTTTTATTTTAAATATTTTTTTCAACGTGTACAGTCAGCATTTTTAATTTTAAATATTTTTTTCTTTTTTTTTCCTTTTTCTTCTCTTTTTTTTTCTTTTTTTTTCTCCCCTCGCCGGCCGGTTGCCGATGGCCGGCCGGCCACCGGCGAAACCCTACAAGGGCTGGGCGAGGGCGGCCTTGCCCATGGCCGGCGAGGGGCGGCCGACCCTCGCCGGCGACGGGCGAGGCCGGCCCTCGCCAGATCCGGCGAGGGCGACCCTCGCCGGCGTCGGGCGAGGGTCGCCCTCGCCAGATCCGGCGAGGGCGACCCTTGCCGGCCCAGGCGAGGGCGACCTTCGCCGACGTCGGGCGAGGACAGCCCTCGCTTGGGCCGGCAAGGGTCGCCTTCGCCTGGTTGGGCGCGGGCGAGCCTCGCTGGATCTGGCGAGGGCGACCCTCGCCTGGGTCGGCGAGGGCCGGCCTCGCCCGTCGCCGGCGAGGGTCGGCCGCCCCTCGCCGGCCATGGGCAAGGCCGCCCTCGCCCAGCCCTTGTAGGGCTTCGCCGGTGGCCGGCCGGCGAGGGGAGAAAAAAAAAGAAAAAAAAAGAGAAGAAAAAGGAAAAAAAAAGAAAAAAATATTTAAAATTAAAAATGCTGACTGTACACATTGAAAAAAATTATTTAAGATAAAAAATGCTGACTGTACACGCTGACTCAGCCCTCCGGCGAGCCACGTCGGCGTAAAAAATTAATAAAAAATGCCACGTCGGATTTCCGGCCAAATTGACACTAAAGTGATCTTTTTTTTCCGATTTTGGCACCAAAGTGATCCGAAAAAAGTTATGGCACCAAAGTGATCGCCGTACACAAGTTATGGCACTTGTGGTGTACTTTTGCCACGGCAATATGCTTTGTCAATTCTTTGATATGCACAAATGGAGAGCCACAAGCTAGTTTCCACGCCTATGACCACTAGCTTTTATTTTAGTGCATATATAAATCTATTTTCGGATCCAACGCTATATTGAAGTGTCGTTGGAGCATTTCAATATCTCACCATTACACAGCCAGACATTTTATATGCAATTAACTGTTTCTGTCAATTGATGCATCGGTGTATTGGGAGTCGTTTTCAAATTGTGAAGCGCGAAATGTGCATTACAGCGACACAATAGATGGAGAAATGTGAATCAGGTCCAAATCAACTTTGGACTTGTATGCTTTTTGTGATGCACATTGGACTGGTTGCCCTTTGCCTGGACATATACTACGAAATTTTGTGCCTTCTTAGAAGACTACATATCATGGAGTCGTAAGAAGCAACGAGTTGCTCGATATAGTGCCAAGGCAGAATATTGTGAAATGAAATCAATAGCTACAAAGATTACTCGGATATTATTCCTTTTGAAAGGTTTATGTATTCATCTCTCAAGTCCACAAATATTATTTTGTGATAACATCAGTGCACTTTACATGTCGATTAATTTCATGTTTCGTGCAAGAACTAAACGTGTCAAATTAGATTATCATTATGTGTGAGAAAAAGTGGCTCTTGGAATACTTATGACTAATTATGTCCCAATTGTGCATCAAATTGTCGATCTCTTCGTGAAGCTATTGTCCATAAATGCATTTGTTAAATTTTGAAGGTATTTATTAAGAAGGTGGTTCTCATTTTGTTAAGTTTTGAAGTGACCTTGCTGATGATGGAGTGAATGACGATTCTCATTTTGTTAAGTTTTTCTTATCCAATCTGTTTATTAACTTTTGATTATTGAGGCTCCCAAAGTACCAACTGCTATAAAAGTTGTCCCACGAGAAACACGTTTCCCACCAAGAAAAGAAAGCAGTATTTATTTCGGTGATTGTTGTCGTGCAATTAAAAATGAACTACATTGCTAGTGACTCGACTTAATTGCGTGCCAATATGAATGTGTAATACAATTTTGGTTACCATTGTCATGCAATTAAAGACTAACTACATTGCTAGTGACTTGACTTAACTATGTGCCGACATGAAAGTGTAATGCGTATGGACATTAGAAGGCCACTGCATGATTTATCGATTATTTCGATTTGTATCATAGTAAACTCAAACTAAACCAAATTTGTCGATTTCATATACTCTATAATGTTCTCCATCAGTAAAACGCACCAAAAAAAAAAAACTGAAGTAGGTAACTTGTTCTTGGCAATTGTTACGACCCAAATTTATACAAACATATGACTTCATGTATTGATTACCAAAAATTTATATGAAAAGATATACAAATTCTTGTTTCTATTTTTCACCTCAAAGAAAGGTGCATTAAACTCGAACCAAATCAATACTTATTTCGGTGATTACTGTCATCTTAGCTAACTTTCATGATATGTTGAATTTGCATGCAATATATCTTTTGTGCGTGATAAACCCTAGACCCTATTTTCTCTTTTGCTTGTCATGGGTATTCCTCTAGGCACTTATCTACTCAACCTTATCAAGAAAAGTTCTAATATATAGTGTAGAGAGATAAGACGTGACCATGTGTTTTTCTACCTTTGTAAAGCTCATAGGGGGTTTTCTCAAGAATGAGTCTGAGAAAAACTCTGTTAATGATATAACATGCTGTAAAAACTGCATCTACCTAGAAATGAAAAGGAATCTTGCTTTCAATCAATAAGGTTCTTGCCATTTCTTGCAAGGAACGATTTTTCCTTTCCACAACCCCATTTTGTTCTGGTGTGTATGGAGTAGAACAATTATGTTGAAAGCCATTTTCCTCACAAAAATCTGAGAAACTTTGATTGTCAAATTCTCCCCCATGATCAGTTTTAATGCAGGAAATGGTATAGCCCTTTTCATTTTGAACTCTTTTTGCAAATTTTGTAAAATATGAAAATGCTTCATTTTTATGTGCAAGAAAGAACACCCATGTAAATCTTGTGAAGTTATCAACAATAACTAAACAATATTTCTTACAACCAATACTCTGTGTTCTGGTTGGTCCAAACAGGTCCATATGAAGAAGTTGCAAGGTACGATCAGTAGAAACATGATGTATAGATTTGAAAGAACTTCTTACTTGTTTTCCTAGCATGCAGGCATTGCATAACTCTGTCTTCCTGTATTTCAAATCTGGCAAACCTCAAACCAGTTTCTTGTTTGAGATTTTTGAGATTTGTTTCATATTGATATGTCCCAACCTTCTGTGCTAAAGATCTTCATACTCTTTGATTGAAATTAAGCAATGAGTGGAGTTTGGATTAACATCCAGAAGATAAATATTGCCATGTCTTCTTCCTGTGAATGTTTGAGAAGAATCTTGCTTGTTCCTGAGCATGTATCTTCTTGAAAGTTGATTCTAAAACTTGTATCGCAAAGCTGGCTTATGTTAATCAAATTATAGTTGAGTCCTTTTACCAATGAAACGTCATTGATTCTGAGTCCTCCAACATCAACTATTCCTTTGCCAATGATTTGTCCTTTGGTATTTCCTCCAAAGGAAACTTTTTCATCATCCAGACTGTGTAGATCAGCGAATAGGCTTGGATCTTCTGTCATATATCTGGAACATCCACTCTCTAGGTACCACTTTCTTTTTCTCTTTGTGGTAACCTGCAAAAATCATAACATCTCAATTTTTCTTTGGTACCCAAATTTGCTTGGGTCCTTGAGTATTAGTGTAGGCTGTCTTAACAAAATCTCTTCGAACAGGTTTCCAGACCTTAGGACATTCATTCTCAAAATGTTGTGAATCTCCACATTTTGAGCACCTGAGTGCACTTTGTCCAACATGTTTTACAAAATTCTTTTGGAAATGGTTTTTATAAACTTGTCGATGAAGTCTTTGTCTTAATCTCTCCTTGACTTTTGGAAAATCAATTAATCTATCACTTTCCTTTACAAATCCAAGACTAGATTTGTTATAGTAAATGATTTGAATGGAAAGGATATGCTTCAAGGTTTCTGAGCCTTTTGAAAAATTGGAAGTAATTTTTGAAACTTCCTTTTTCAAAACATCATTTTCTTTAGAAAGAAAATCTCGACTTTCCTTGATTTGATGAAATTCTTTTTGAAGAAAATCAATCCTTTCTTTTTGAGAAACATCCTATTGCCGTAGTGAAGAATAATCCTTTTTCAAAGAAGAGTTTCTTTTAAGAGCAGAATTCAAAGCACAATTCATCTATATAATTTGACACCTCAATAGACATTTCAGAAGGTTTTGCCTCGATTTCCACTTTAGGATCGGAATCAGAAGCTGAGTCTGAATCTGACTTTGCCATCAGACAGATATCTTCATCACTATCTTCACACTCTGTGTCACTCCAGGTTTCTGCCTTTAAGGCCTTCTTGGCTTTCTCAAATTTGGTTTTCTTTTTCAGAAGTGGACAGTTTGGCTTGATGTGTCCACGTTTCCTACAGTGAAAACATATTATATCCTTTGATCTTTCTGTCTCATCGATAGACCTCTTATTTTCAAAAGGCTTCTTCCCTTTGAGGTTTCTTCCTCTGATTTTCATTTTCTTGTACTTCTTTATGAAGAGAGCTAGTTCTTCATCATCAACATCTTCATCTTCAGAATCTGCATCAGAATCAACGTTAGTTTTCAATGCAATCGACTTATTACCTCTAGATTCATTTTCCTCGTTCCGTTTCTCAGTTTCATATGATTGAAGAGTTCCGATCAATTCATTCACTGATAGAGGCTTGATCCTTTATGTCTCTCGAAGAGATGTTTTGATGTTATCCCACTGATCTGTCAGCCTTCTCAGAAGTTTGATGATAGAGCAGATGAAGGATTCTTACTTGGATATTCTACTACAAGCAAAGCATACAGAGTATTCAACAAGAATTCTCAGATTATGGAAGAAACAATGAATGTAAGGTTTGAAGAAAATATTCAGACTCACAAAGATGAATCTGAATCACCTCCCAACATTCAAGTGTCTTCAGAAGGTCATTTAGAATCTCAAAAGATCGAAGATTCTGTAGAAGATGGAAAAGAAGACAATATACAGACTCAACTAGAAAATTTAGAGTCTGCAGATATTCAAAAAGAAAAATTTGACAAAAACTGGAAACATAAATCTAGTCATCCGAAAAACCTTATCATTGGAGAAATTGAAGATGGTATCAAGACCAGATCCAAACAAAAGGAGAACATCAGCAACTTGGCATTGATATCTGAAATAGAACCAAAAGATGTTGAAGAAGCTTTATCAGATGAAAGCTGAATAGAAGCTATGCAAGAGGAACTTCAGCAGTTTAGAATCAATGAAGTATGGGAGCTTGTGCCAAGACCTAAAAACCATCCTGTAATTGGAACAAAATGGGTGTTCAGAAACAAACTAGATGACAAAGGGAAGGTTATAAGAAACAAGGCAAGACTAGTTGCAAAAAGATATTCTCAAGAAAAAGGCATTGATTATGATGAAACTTATGCACCTGTTGCAAGGTTAGAAGCCATTCGGCTATTATTAGCTTATGCTTGTTTCCATAACTTTAAACTTTTTCAGATGGACGTGAAAAGTGCTTTCCTGAATGGATACATTAAAGAAGAAGTATATGTAGAACAACCACCTAGTTTTGAAGAACCAAGAAAGACTGATTATGTTTACAGACTCAAAAAGGCCCTTTACGGTCTGAAACAGGCACCCAGAGCTTGGTACGAAAGGTTAAGTAATTTCCTTCTGCAAAATGATTTTACAAAAGGTAAGGTAGATACAACTCTATTTGTTAAGAGAAATGGTAAGGATTTTCTACTTGTTCAAATCTATGTTGATGATATAATCTTTGGATCTTCTAACGAATTGCTTTGCAAGGAATTCTCTAAGAATATGCAGAACGAGTTCGAAATGAGCATGATGGGAGAACTAACATTCTTTCTTAGCTTACAAGTGAAACAAATGAAAGATGGTACTTTCATTTGCCAAGAAAAGTATGCCACGGAGATAGTCAAGAAATTTGGACTGCAAAATGGCAAGAAGACAGACATTCCAATGTCTCAATCATCCAAGTTAGATAAAGATGTAAATGGTAAAAATGTTGATCAGAAGGTATATAGAAGCATGATAGGTTCTCTATTATATCTTAGTGCATCTAGACCTGACATACTTTTTAGTGTCTGTATGTGTGCGAGATTTCAGTCAGATCCAAAGGAATCGCATCTTTCTGTAGTAAAAAGGATAATCAAATACATTGGAACTTATCCAATGCTAGGTCTTTGGTATTTCAAAGATTCAGGTTTTACTCTTACTGGTTATTCAGATGCTGACTTAGCTAGATGTAAAGTGGACAGGAAAAGTACTACAGGTACATGCCAACTGCTTGAAAATATGCTAGTATCCTGGTATTCAAAGAAGCAGAATACAGTCGCACTCTCAACAGTAGAAACAGAATATGTAGCCTTGGGAAGTTGTTGTGCACAGATTCTGTGGATGAAGTAGTAATTGCGAGACTTTGCTGTTGAAGACTCAAATATTGCAATCAAATGTGACAACACCAGTGCTATTAATCTGACTAAGAATCCCATTCTTCATTCTCGAGCCAAGCATATTGAGATCAAATATCATTTCATTAGAGATCATGTTCAAAATGGTGATGTGAATATTCAATTTATTGATTCTAAGAATCAATTAGCTGATATATTTACAAAACCTCTTGATAAATCTTTTTTTGAATATATTAGAAACAAACTGTGCATTACTTATCCTTTCTGTTGAAGTGTTTTACAGACAGAAATTTTTTAGACTCAAGTAATCTCGGTCTAAATATTTCTCAGACTCTCAAAGAACGGTACGTACATAGTTTAAAGTTTGGCGGGAATATTTTTTGCAGGATATTTTCACATTTGTTATATTTGGAAGCAAATCAGGTACGTATCCTAATTTATCTAATTAATTGAGCTTAAAATATTATCATGATAGTATTATGATCTTTTATGCTTCAGAAAATATATTTCCTTCCTATTTATTTGGGATTATTCTTACTTTCCATAAATAACCTTTCATTCCTAAAACTCGTCCTCTTTCTTATAAACCTGCCCGTCACTTTTCAAAACCCTCATCAGTACGATTTTCTTTTCTCCTCAAACCCTTCCAATACTCAGAGACCCTCCTCGTCTTCCTTCCTCCAAGATCAAAACTTTTTGCTCCAAAAGCAATCAAAATGCCTTTCAAGAGAAGATCATCACGTATTTTGAATCAAGAGTCTAAATCTACTGCACCGCCAGAGTTTATGGAGATTTTAGACACAGAATCGGAACATCTTGAAGAACCTACTCATGCGACACCACCTCCTCGATCGTCATCTCCCAAACCAGAGGGTAAAACAGATTTTCGTTTCAAGAACATTAAACTTGTGTAGCAAAATTATCAAAGGTTGAAGAGAGGTAATGCTTTTTCTGAGGCTCTTCTAAGATGCCTCAAAGATAATGATCTTCGGTTTGAAACTCATCTTATTCAAAAGTATTCTGAATTTTCTGCTAGGTCTGATCACACTCTTGCTAGCACAACCCCAAATGTGCCTCTTTCCAGAAAGGGCAAAGAAAAAGTCGGAGAAACATCCACTCCGTCTGCAAAGAAATCTGTAAGCCCTAAATCTTCATCAAAATTTGTTGTTCCTAAAGATGATGCTCGACTTTTTGAGCTCTTTGAAATGAAGGTAGGCATAGCATCTGGTATGCCAGGAACAGTTGGACTATTTAGAAGTTCTGAGCATAATACCTGTTATAAGCTTTTACTTGCTAGAGGAGTCATGAATCACAGAACCGTGGACTTCGCATGTCTAGATAAGGCTGATATTCCTGTCAAACAGCTGTTCGAGAAGCAAGATATTTATGAGTTTTGTCTTCAGTCTGCAAATGTTTTTGCTGAGTTGACTGCCTATTTCTATTCAAATCTTTCTATTTTGTCGCCTAACTGGCTCCAGTTTACTGTTGGTGACAAGAAATTTGATTTAAAGGCTGATTTGTTGGCAAGAATAATTGGAGCAAAACACTCCAAATTCATTCCATTGGAGGTAAACATTGAAGAGGCTTCCAAGGTAGCTTTTGAAAATCCCAATTTTGCTCTGGAATCAAAGAGGCATATCACTTATTCTGACTTATCCAGAAGATCCATCATTCTACACAAAATCATTATAAATTATTTGAAGCCGAAGGCAGCCTCCAAAACTGACCTATCTAAATCTGAGATCAAGCTCATCTGGGCTCTTTTAAAAGGTCAACCTTTTTCCCTTCCTCATATCATCATATTCCATATGTACATGACACTACAAAAGGACAAGGGACAGCTACCATATGGTGCATTAATCTCACGAATTTTTATGTTCCTGAAAATATCGATTCCTGTGAATTGCAACAGAACAGTGTTCCTTGTTTGTTTGTTGGAGAAAGAATGCTCTCCAAGATGAAACAGTTTGATGATACAAGGGAAAAGATCAAAGGAAAAGAGGCTCTTCATTCTAAGGCTATTTCTGCTGGAAAGTCAAGTATCAGAAAGAAAGAACAAAAAAAAGGGGCAGGACCAGGAAACAAGAAGAAAGAATCTCCAATCCCTCTAAAGGTGTATAAGAAAAGAAAAATCCTTCTGCATGACAAAAGTGATGAAGCAGAAGCAGAACACCTTCATACAGGCCATGCTGATGCTCCAGAACATGCTTCTGAACTAGTTCCAAATGTTTCAGAACCAACTCCTTCAGATCATGTTTCTGAACAACAAGTACCTGTTCAGGGGGAGATTCCACCAAAAGCAACCAAGGGGTTCGACCAGTCTGAGCGAGATAATGTCCAAGAACAGTTTTCTAACAGTCAGAACATCCTCTCACTTCTACTCGAGATCAATGACAAACAAGCAGCACTTGAACAAGAGGTGAAGAATCTGCAGAAAATCGTTGAGGAAAACAACAACTCTTATCGACTTCAAGCAGCTGCAGACAAGGCAGAACTCGAGGAAGCTATTGCTCAATGCTCATCCAATATGGATAAGGTAGTGGGTCAATGCAGTTCGAGGATTGAGGAGGCTGTCTCTATTTTGGAAAACTTTCAACTGATTAGAACACCTTCCAAAAATTAGCCTGTTAAAATTTTTTCTCCAAAGTCTTATTTTTTGTCTGTAATCTCATTAACATTAATTGTTTAGACTAGTTATTTTCTTAATATTAATGCTTTATCTTCTCTATATTTATCTTTTTGCTGATGACAAAAAGGGGGAGAATTATATACAGATTTAATGTAGGCTATAGACAAAGGAAGCAAAGGCACAGATTTCAACAGAGTTTGATCTTTCAATCTGTGATTAATGCGCTAAATATGATTGCTTACTTCTAATTTATTTCAAATTGACTCAATCTGCAGGAAAGTTTTGTCACCATAAAAAAGGGGAAGATTCTTGAGGAAAACTCCTACTAGTTTTGAAGTTGACAAAACCTTCCATTATATTTGTAAATCTGATAATTTTTCTGAATCTTCTCATTTCAGGAATATATGTTCTGGAAGCTTAGAATGAAGTTTTTCAGATTTTACAAGATAGAAGAATTATCTAAGTTCTGAGATACTTTTCAGACGTAAAAATAATTCAGACTTTATAAGTTCTTGAAGACCCACAAAACCTAAAGTTCTGAGATTCAGATCGAGAAAATTCAGAAGCAGACTCATAAGCTGAAATTTTTTAGAAGTAGACGCAGAAGATGAAATTTTCAGAAGCAGACGAAGACGCAGTAATTGTTTAGAAGCAAAACTCATAACGAAGAATAACAGCTAGTGATCTGGCATGGATTTCACAGAAGGAAAGTTTTGATTTGTTCAATCTTAATCAAATTGATTGACAATCAAATACTACGATAAGAATGCACTACAACGGACAAAACTCTACTTATGGAAACCAAGATTCTGATTGTATGGGCAACCAGAATCAGCGGGATTCAGAATTTGTCATCTAACGGCTACTCAATCCTTATTATACAAATCTGTCCAATGTGAAGATTGGAAGATGATCCTCTGCAAGTTGTCCAACGGCTAGTGTGGATATAGAGGAGTATTTAAGGAGATCGCGAACAAAAGAAGAGAGAAATTCAAGAATCAACAAGTCTAAAGTCTGAGCACACTCCAATCTGTTCTCTTGTTGTTTTGTACTTAAGACTAAGATCTTGAGGGTTACTTTGTAAGAGTGATTGTGTGAGATAAAGAGTTCTATCATACACAATAGTCCTGACACTCAGAATCTGTAAATTCCTCTTGATTACATAGTGAAATCCAGCCGGTAGGCTGTAAGCGTGGAAGAGTAGACGTAGGCTTGCTATAAGCCAAACCACTATAAACTTGTGTGCAGATTCTCTTTTTCTTATCTCTTATTTTACATTCTGCACTTCAGAACTTCTCCCATTTGATCTAACTTGAAGAGTAGAGTAGACGTAGGCTTGCTGTAAGCGTGGAAGAGTAGACGTAGACTCTTTTGTTATTCGTTTTAATTCCGCGCAAATATCAAAGATTTATTTAGGATCACCTATTCACCCCCCTCTAGGTGACTCGTGCTAGCCACTTCAATTAACACAATCGTTATAGTTTGACCCATAAATTTTTAATTTCCTAATTTTCTTTTTCGGCAGTTTAACGGCTAAAGATAAGCAAAGCCCAACTCTATATAAACAAGACATGATAGAGCAAGGATGATGCATAGACCCAAATATATAGACACACCCCCACTATCAACCCGCAAGAAAAGAGGGAAAAAATTTTGAGAGCTGATCTTGCTTTGATCATCAACAATGTCTTCTTCATCCAAAGAAATGAAAGAATGGTTCCATCATGTCCATACCAATTTCAACGAAGAGCTTAAGAAGAACATTGTTTCCAACGTGTGCGTCTTCCAAGTCCCCAAATCACTCTGCTCTGCCAAGCCTGAGGCTTATACCCCCCAACTCGTCGGCTTAGGACCCTATCACCACCTTCAGCCTCAGCTCACGGAGATGGAGCGAGTCAAGCTCGACGTTGTGAAGAAGCTCCACAAGGAGTTCCCCCACTTGAGCTTTGACAACCTCACGACAGAGCTCAAAAAGTTGGACCTCTATGTCCGTGCGTGTTACCACAAGTTCTTGGACATGGATTCCAACATGTTGTCTTGGATCATGACCATCGACGCGCTGTTCTTGTTCGATATGCTCTGCCAGCAAAGCATCAATGTCCTTGAGTTGTCGTCTTATTTGCGGGGCCTAGCCGACCAAGGGGGCAAGAAGCTCGCTGAGGACGCCAAACTGAGGGACATCATGATGTTGGAGAACCAAATCCCGATATTCTTCATGGAGAAGATGTTGACAGTCGGGTGCGCGCCGCTAGAAGTACCTAAGCGGAAGGAAATTGTCGAAGATCTCTTGCCCCTTATGCTGGAGGGGTTTTGCAAAGCTCTCTCGCCACTAAAAGAGACGATAAAGCACACCGAAGCCAAAAAAGCTTTGAAGCGCGCCCATTTGTTGGATCTTCTCTATAGCATGGTCGTGACGAGAGAGGACGAGTTCAAAATCGATATACCCGCTCACATCATCAATATTGAAGATGAAGACAAGGGTTTTAGAAAGAAGATGTCCTCTACTGAACTTAGTATAATTGAGACCTGCATTTTACCCACAGCCCAGGTGATGAAAGACCTGAGGCAACTCTATTCTCAACTAACTTCAGCCCTCCAATCACCTGGGCACATAGAACCTCCCCCTGAAGAGAAGGCACTGATCCCAACAGCGTCCTCTCTCTCCAAAGCGGGCGTAAAATTCAGCACAACGCAGCACATACATGAAACAACGTTCGAAGAGAAAACGCACACATTTCGACTTCCTGTGATCAAACTCGGCGTCAACTCGGAAGTCGTGATACGGAACATGGTGGCATACGAGGCGATGGTCTTCTCCAAGAACTTAGTGTTTGCGCGATTCATGGAGCTAATGGACGGCCTAATTGACACTCCAGACGACGTGAAGTTGCTCAAGAAACAGGGCATCATTACGGGCAATCTCAAGGACGATGAAGTGACGCATCTGTTCAAAGGTTTGAGCAACTCTATTGAAGTGAACGGCGATCCCAAACTGGACGAGACGATCAAGAAAGTCAAAGACTTCTACAATGCTGCACCGAGCATCAAGGCCCAGAAAATGATAGAGCGATATGTGTATGGCGCTTGGAAGGCCCTGGCGATGGTGGCGACAGTCCTCTTCTTTCTGCTCATGGCGCTACAGACTTTCTGCTCGGCTTACCATTGTTCGAGCCTCGTCAATAAGACGAACTAATGTCGATCTTGGCTTCAATCCCCACAGGATATGTGTTCTCGTATATCATTTTCCAGTATGTCATTGCCATGTTAGTCTTAATCTCGTCTCTTTTGTGATCTTAGTTTTGCAGCGTGTTTTCCAGTATGTTATCAGTATGTTACTCTTAAATCTTGTCTCTTTTGTGATCTTCTTTCCTTGCATGTAACCATGGCCACGATTATGAATGCTATGGTGTGTACCAATTATTGTAGGAAGTTACGCGACTTGTCGATTTTTTTCCTTTTGGGTTCGATTCTGCTATTCAAGAAGGACGTGAAAGGCGACAAAAAATTGTGAGGAACCAAACAGAAACTCTTGGCTCATCGTTGCAGTGAAATGAAGTCGATAAATTAGGTTTGTTTTTAGTTTAACATTGTTAGAAATGCCAACTCAAAAACTTGAGCTGATAGGTAGAGGAGACCACATGAATATAAAAAATATTTAGGACCTGTTATCAATCGATATGGGATAAGACTTCCATAAACATTTCGCGGACCAAGCCAAACTCATGAACTGATAAAAATTTGCACCTTTCTTTCGTTACTTTTCCGTAAATCATGTTCATATTTCAGCCATGGAAATAGATCTCTCATTTTTCAAGGGAAAATGGTTGACTCACTTAAACGGTTTCATTTCCTATTTATTTATTTCTTCTTTGCCACGGTTGCTTCTGATCACAATATGCTCAATCATATTTATGCTTATAGTCATAAATGGCTATTTCTTGCTCAAATATACGCAATGTATACTTGTATATAGATAATTATAGAGGTTATTTTTTATCTAAATAAAAAGCATATGATATTTTTTAAAAAAACATAATGATATTATGTAAGGGGGGAAGTGTTAGTATAATCCCACATAAGGGGGGAAGTGTTAGTATAATCCCACATCGCTTAATTATGTTTTTATAATGTACCTTATATTCATGTATTTAAGCGAAGCGATATCGGCCTTGCAAGTTGACCTAAGGCGCTCATGACTACTTGAGGCAACCGCCACATCGAGCTAACCACCACAACAACAGTAGTTCGCCGTGGTCAGCCATCCATAATTCCCGCTCCCAGAAGTTTTTTATTTTGTTGTTATTAAGTAATATGTTGATTTTATGATTTTTCTTTTTTATTTTGTATAACTCTATCCGACATGATTTACCCAAAAAAAATAGATTTATAATGTCCTAATCGTAATGTCGCATACTCTACAACGTTCTCGTTCAGTATATGTACTACATAACCTGGAGTAGGTAACTTGTCCATGGCAATTACTGTTAAGTAGCATCTGAGAAACTGGCAAAGAAACGTAGTAGAATATTAAGATCACAAAAGAATCTATGCCAGCCTGGCAGAGACTCATCATCAACTCTCACATATCAAAAGTTCAGTACAGAAATCAACGTAAGTGGACACAATCAAAGGGTGTATATACTAGGAAATTATTAAAATATCACAAAAGATGCAAGATTAAGAGTACTGTTGCAGTAACATTTAGGAGAACACTGGCAAAAGATACCAGACAACACACATCTCGCGGAGATCAAAGATGAACCGAGCTTTTAGTCGTGGAATAGACTCGACCAACCACCGTAAGCCAAGCAGAAAATCTGTAGAGCCATGAGCAGAAAGAAGAAGATGGTGGCTATCAGCACCAAAATCTTCTAAATACCTTACGCATACTTATTAACCATGTTCTGTCTCTTGATGCTCAAACTGGATGTCAGTTCAGAAGTTGTGATACGGAACTTGGTGGCTTACAAAGTGAAAACTTCTTAGTGTAATGGCACTATAAAAAAACAACGTTCTTTTATCTGATAAAACACATTCGATTGAAAAAATTATACCCTTCGGACAACAAATGTATCTGTCACGTCACCGGAATGATTAAGAATGTGAGCTAACCAAAGTCTAAGGACTTAATCTCATCATTTTCGTTCGTAGGGTAAGGACATGGTTCATTTGCAAAGTAGTCTTATTAAATCTTCAATTACACGGAACAAGTCCTTTACAGGAGGAGGACATGGGCGTAGTAACACATACTTGATTCTTTTTAAGTCCCTATCTGTGACGCCCCACCTCGGGGTCATTTACGTAACGTCTCATTCATTATTATCTTTCGTTATATACAAGCGAAAGCATTTCTCGGGACAATCACAATCAATACACAGCGAAAATAAGACAAGCAGCATCATGAGCAAACCTTATATTTATAATGCATACAAACATGTTTTAAGAAGCCTTTCGAGCCATGACAAACAACACATATTTCATAGCCGACTATAAATAGTAAATCTTGACTTGGGTTATCCTATACCCACTACGGCTTCTCGCTCCTTGCTTCTTCACCTTCATCCCGGTCCTGTCCGCCTGGCCATCTCACATCCCACCCGTGGCTTTATCCCAGAGCCATCTCGCCCGCACAGCCAAAACACCGTTGAACCTACGCACAGATGAGGCACCAAGTCCGTTAGGCCCTCATCGAATCATCACAAGCATCGTGATTTGACGATAAGCGCGGTCTTTCTGACATCTATTACGGTGAGCACTTCGGCTCTCTTCTCCACGGGATTGCCAACGCGGGCTGGGGGAGATGCCATCCTACGGACCTGAAAAAAAGGAAAACAACGGGGGATGAGTCGGGAAAACTCAGTAAGTAAAAACACTAATATCAAGCGAGGATATATCAATCGCCATTAACATAAGTCGGCTCTTACCGCACCCGTATCGATGGCAGATCAATAGCAAAGTTCAAACAAGAGAATATCACATATGGCCACATCATGTACACTTTACCAACCAAGGCTCGGTTCTATCTCAAAACAACATCAACATGAAACATGATCGAATCAAGGGAATGAACCAACTAAGACCAACCAAACAATCGAGAAATGGTTCAAGCAAACCACATCACAACGCATCTCAACATCCTTTCCCGATATTAAGGAATTCACTTACTCAACAATTAAACAAGAACTAGAGAAAACGAGATGTGTGAAGGACATGCGAGTCTCGGCGATTTTCGGACGATTCTTGGTTGTTTTCAAGCTTAAACACGAACACATAGCCTTGGACGTGGCTTCCTCACTCGATCAAACCACAAAAGAGACACGGGCTAGCTAGTGAGCTTTTTCTCTCTTTCTTGGTCAACATTAAGAAAGCAAGAACAAAGGGAGAAGAAGAAGATGTTGGCGTGAGATGAGGGATAAGGGGGGGGGATTTCACGTGAGACTTCTTCAACCATTTGGACTCCTTCAATTTATATCAAGTTAAGGCAAAAGAAAGACAAAGGGTCATTTTCAAGGGGGTCCGTAAAGTCTAAGTTATTTAATGCATGCTATCATGACAAGTCTCCAAAAGTCTACGGCTATTAAATATTTGTCATCATAAGAGGGCTTCAAAGTCAAGTGTCATCATAGCATGCATTTAAATGTCATTAAATGTTCTTAATAAACTAAAATGATGAAGGGCCAATGTTTATCTCAATCTCATTGGTCCTCTCTCTCTCTCTCTCTCCCTCACGGCTACTCTCTCTCTCTCTCTCTCTGGCCGAATGGCCTTTCTCACGGCTCCCTATTTATCATACTCCAAACTTGGTCATCACTCAAGGCCATTAAGGCCATTAAGGCATGTCATCATGATAGGGACTCCAAAGTCAAGATCATTTAATTAGGCTTCTTGAACAAGCCTCATTCATTTCCAACTTGGGGTTCAAGTTTTGATTTTTCTAGAATCATCCAATTCCAAGTTTGTTTCTCTCTCTCGGTTTCCCCCTGGGCCGACCTCCAATAAAAGCTTAAAATATCTCATTTGAAAGCTCAAAATGTATGCTTTAAGTCATCAGAAGACATCGAGTCGAAATTCCAACATTCTTATATAGAAAATGCTGAATCTTTGAAATCCGACAAAACTGAACAACTTTGTACTGTTCACAAAATCGGATTTGAAAACATAGTAAATGGATTTCAAAAATTCTCAAATTTTAATATGTCATAAACAAGGCCTTAGCAAACATTTTTTTATGAAGAGTACAAAATCTGAATCTCTCTGTAAATACCATTTTTAGTAGCTCAAAGACAGACTAAAACCAGTTCGCTGGAACAGAATTTTTGTTTTTAAAAGTAAGCTCTGTCTAGAATTCAAATCATATCAGAAAATTCCCAAATTTATATACATTATAGAAAAAGACGTTCTCAACAACTTTTGTGAGAGACTTTTCTAAAATCGGCCCAGAAAGGCTTGTAGAAAATAAATACGGTGTGAATATCATTGAAATATCCATTCTAGGCAGTTTCACATGATCCAAAAATCAGGCCATTGTACCACTCATATCAACTCCAAAAATTATGAAATTAAAGTATGTAAAACTTCATGATATTTGGAACAACTTTCAAGAAAAAAGTGTTTAGAAATTCGGATCACAAAAGTCTCCTAAAAAATAACAAAACGAAGGGGTACCAAGGATCCGAAATACGGTTTTCCAAAACAAGAGTAAAAATTTTAGTTCCGATTGGAAAACCATCAAATTTAAACCATAGACATTTCCCAAGGATTGAAATTGAGGATGTGACACAATCTGTGCTTAGATTACACCCCTATACTTCCCCCTAATCATCAGGTGACATCTTCAATAGAAATGATTGAATCCCTAAATATTCTACTAAATACCAACATAAAAGAAATTCCAACTTCAAATGCAATGGCAAAGAAAAGTCATGTTGTGCCTCTGTTTAGCATCCACTTTGAGCAGTCATAAACCGGACTGTCCAAACAATTACGAACAATGCAGCTAACAGCGAAGAAACAAATAATAGTCAATGGACGAAGGCTGACGGTACAGTCAATGGAATGTAGTCTACATCCCCATAACGACCCAAACGCTTGGGCTATACAAGAATTAGAAACCAGAGAAGGAACATCTAAAAGAAGATACAGAAACTGAATATGTGTGGCTTAGGTTCCTCGAAGCAGAGGCAGACAACCTTCCATTAATGCACAAACAGCCTCTCATACACAAGAAACCCAAAACAAAAGGAATTGAGATGGAGGAACCTATAGAACTTGACTAATCTTCTGATCTTTCAGAGTGCAGAGCAATAATGCCACGGCAATGACCATCATTTGACAGATCAATCCTAGCAGGATTAAAAACAAGGTCGAAGCTGCATACTCAAGACTTCTTAAGCATTGTCTCCTTAAAAGCAGATGGGCAAAGTTCGCGTACACCGCGCTTATCGCAATGAGGCCTAAGGGGAGTGCATATTGTCTGTCCAAATCCCACCTGCATGGTTCATGCCAATAATGAAAGTCAACGACATCTCTTTTCACTTGATGTGCCCTCTAAAATGGATTTTTTTATGCTATTTTTTTTTGGGTAAAGCACAACCCTTACCCAAAAAAAAAAAAAAGAGGTAAAGCACAATTATACCAAATATGGCAGAAGAGCGATAAGCAGAAAAAGAAAAAACTCACGACAACAAAAATAAGTACTATTACCATTCTTGATGCTACTGCAGAAAATATTGCTGTGTACTTGTTATTCATATACATAGTAGTGAATTTTCTATGCAATAGGCCATTAATCCAAGGTATTATCGAGCCAAATGCTGCTTCAAGGCATGAATATCCAATATTGGTTATATGTTGTAGTCTGTTGGAGTTAAACAAATAAAACTTTCTTATGCATGTATAATCGGGCACGGGCATGTGTAAATGAGTTGTACTTACCAATAGAGGATTAATAGGGACCCATTCTTCCTTCGGCAGCCATAGCTGCAATGCCTCTCTAGTTTCTTCAGGAGTTGATGTATTCTGAAAGAGCTAAATGAAAAGATGTGTCTAAGTTGAGATGTAATAGTTGTAATATATACTAGACCTTTCTTAGTTCAGGCTTCTTCCAGCCCAAGAAGGAATAAAAGTGTGCAACATAATCAGAGTAACAAATTGCACAGAGTGCAAACAAGATAGTGACCAACTGAGGTGGCCACTCTAACTCATTATTCGGACAATTATGCAACAATTTTTGGTTCAAGAAAAGTTTAAAACATTCAATCTTGTGAGTCACCTCATGATGTGATAGCAATAATTTGAGAACAGTTATTAGCAAAAGAATATGGAAGCCACATAATAAGGTCTAAATGGAGAATCTCCCGTTGTTATAACCCTGAATGTACCAAATTACACCTTGCATTTCATTCTAGAAGTTTCTGAGTCAATATCATCTTGTTTGGAAAATATTTCTCACTGATGGGCTCATGAAAGTATATAGAGAACAAGAAAGTTTGAGGAACATGAATTATCCGTTCACTGCTATATAGTTTCTCGAGGACATTTCAAACAGCAGAAGATGCGGGGATTAAATTAGGCAGGACTACTCCAGATGTGATTTTTCAAGAAATCACAGGACAGAAGATATTTGATATTTCATACCTAGAACCTTGATTTTAGTTTCATGATGACTGATTAGACACATTAAGGATATGCAACGAATTAACCTACTTTCTAACATAGCCCCAAAGTTGACTACTCGAATAATAGGATTGCGAGAGTGACTAGCACACACGGAAACTTCGTTGCAAAATCGAGCGGAAATTTCAGTTTTGGGCTAGTTTGGGAAAATGGGCATAACTCTGCCAAATCAAATCGGAATGACCTAATTCCAAAGCCAAAAGAACAAGGACTCCTGGATCTACAACTTTCATGTTTTGAGTTTTCTCATATAAGCATTGTGGAGTTGTTGAATTCAGAAGAAAGTGGACGGTCGTGACTGGTTAGAATGCAAGAAAGAAAAGGAACTTCAAGGATGCTCTTCTAGGCCTCCAAGGAAGTTGAAAGGGCATAAATTCTTCTAAATTAATGGCTGCAACTCTTCAAGTATGCAGACTTGAAAAACTCCGACTCTTCAAGAATGGAGTGAAAACTCTTCTGGGTTTTCAAGGAGTTTAAACTCTTTGAGATTCAAGAGAATTGCACTAGGCAAATGTCATTAATCAAAATCCAGTCTCCTTTTTTTACATGGACTTGAGGCCCTTTTATACAAAAATAGAAGAAGAACAAAAGACTAAACCTAGAAACCATAAGCTATTGAAGTACACAGAAACTAGAAGCATTTAGAAACTAGGAACTATTAAATGTACAATATTTCCAATGCTAGTGACTGTCTCGAGGAGTCTTGATGCAAGCTTCAATGCATGGAAAATGACAAAGTTAAAGATGAGGCTTTTCTTTTATCGATCTTATCGGTAAGATTCTGTTGAATATATAAATTCGATCCTATCAACGATACAAGAAAATAATGAAAATTCGCACAACACAAGAATTTATGTGGTTCAGTAAGTGAGATGTTCTGCCTACCTACGTCCATAGGGAGAAGAGATCCGTTTCACTAAATAATGTAAAAAAGTGTACAGCCACTCTTTTTCACCCCTTACCACTATTCTAGAGACTCGTTTCACCCTAAATATATATAGCGAGACCCTACATGGCACAAATTATAAAGTTGCCCACATAGCCTAAAATATTTAGCTTTCCCATATAAATCATTCTATGACTGAACATAAAACACCTCTAGCGACCTAGGGGCCTTTCAGAACCGCCTCATAATATCTTGGAATATGTTATAAACAAGACCTTCACAAATATTTTCCATGAAGAACACAATTCCAAAATCCTTATACAAAGACCACCTTTGATGGCTCAGAAACAACCCAGAACTGGTCCGCCGGAACAAGGGAACTGAACCAGAAGAAATACTCTTTTTACAAATCAAATCCTTTCAAAACACTTTGAAATTTTTATACGTTGTAGACATGGATTTCGCTTACAAATCTTGTGAAGGAAGTATGATCGAAATCGAACTAGAAATTTTTATAAAAATCTGAGAAGGCACGAAGGTCACGGAATCCACAGTATAAAATAGTTCTGTTTTGGTAAGAAATTGGACCTTCGTGTAACCCATTTGAGCTCAGAAAAATCTGAAATTTAAGTATGTTATAGATCGAGATCTTGTGAACAACTTTTATGAAGAACACTTTTCAAGATTCTAACCACAAAATGCTTTATAAAAATGGAAATCCAGGGACGTACAGTAGAATCAGTTCTGAAATCAAGATAAAAACTCCAAGAAACGCCTTCAACTTTGAGATCCACCACTTCTTTGCCATGAAAATACCACACCAAGAGTTCAAATCAACATCCAACATCTATTTCAACTTAGTCTAGCAATCAAGACTCGCCAATGCTCATTCTAGAACTTCACACACACTAAAACATTAACTAGCTAAACTACCCAATGCAAGTTAAACATCCTAAACAAGGGATTAGATGTTAACTTATTCGTCTAAAAACGACGACAATGCGAAGACGATGGCAACGACACAAGTTGTCTGTGGTGGCCTCGGCTTGACACGACAAGCGGCAAACGGCGATGACCGGCACACGACGATCTACGGCGCTCGAGGGTGGTGGCGTGAGGGAGGAGAGGAAGGCGTGAGAAAACTCTCTCTCTCTCTCCCTCTCTCTATTTATACTAGCCCAAGCAAAGAAGAGACAAAATAGCATCATTACCAAATATTCCTAGATTTTGTCATCATTACCAAATCTTCCTGCATTAATAGCTAGATTTGGCCATCATTACCAAATCTTCTTAAAATCTTTGCCATTAATGAATATAAGTCAAAAGTCATGATGAAATGATCTTGAAAATTTTTGCATTAATGAATAAGAGCCAAAATATCATTATGAAATGCCATTAATAACTTGATCTTGGAAATCTTTGCATTAATGAATAATGGACAAAATAACATGATGAAATGCCCCTAAAGTCCTATGGCCATTAATGCATGTCATAATAGTGGTGCCTCCAAAGTCCAAGTTCCATCCAACGGCCAAGATTTAATCTAACAAAGAGGTTTCTAAAAGAGCAAGTTAGCAAATAATTTTCGATGGCCAATTCGTAAAAATTATGAGGCGACGTCCTATAGTTCGGGTGTGATATCCTTGAGTACTCGACATGCAAAATTGGATCATAATTCGTGGCTGAAATTGATCAATCGCAACTATAGTTTATTTCGAACTAATGGGCGGCTGCTAGAAATTCTTTGATAGCCTTTCCCCTTTGGTTAGTATTCCCTGGGTGATCAAGCCAAAGCGAGAATTAACTAATAGAGCGTCGATGAAATCACCATTTCATAAATTATCAAATTTGGTCGAATTTTCAGGATATCACATTAACAGATTTTCCAAGGACCAATTGATAACTTCAATTTGTCCATCCGTATGGGGGTGAAACACCGTACTATATTGTAGCTTAGTACCAATGTTCTTTCATAATTGCCGCCAAAAGTGACTAAGAAACTTGGTGTCCCAATCAGAAGGAAAGCCATGCAGCTTGTAGACTTCTTTGAAGAATAATTCAGCAGTTCGTGAAGCATCCATAGTTTTGCAACAATGAATGAAATGCGTCATCTTTGAAAATCTATCTACAACCACAAAGATTGAATCCATATCTCTAAGTATACACGGTAGTCCAAGGACAAAGTCCATAGAGATATCTTCCCAAGAGGCTTATGGTATTGGCAAAAGCAAATAGAGACCAGCATTAGTAGCTTGTCCTTTTCTTATTTGGCAACATTGACACCTCATAACATGTCAATATGTCACGCCCCGCACTTCTCGGTGCGCCACATCCCTCGCAGAGGTCGATTTGTGTGCGACGTCCCAGGACGCGTCGCCGACCCAACACCCAACACAGAGGTATACAGCACATGCGGAAGCAATTAAAACTACCCGTACATATATCAATACATGACCAAGGGTATCCACTGAAATTAATACTTGTACTAGTACTGAGAGTCATAAATAATATTCATTTACAGCCCCAAATACCAAAATCAAAAACGATTCAAGGCCACTACAACTAGCCGGGGCTTCTCCCAAAAATTGCATCAGTACACCTGTCGTCCTCAAGGCTAGGGATCTGAAAAGTCGGTTTTACAACAACCGTGAGAATAAATCTCAGCGAGTAATTCCCTAAACCTAAACTAGGCTAACATGCACCTCCTGACAAGTACTAAGCAGCACAACATACACACAAAACTGACTCAGGCCCTCGGGCCTAAATCTAATTTCCCTAGACCCTGCAGGTTAGGCGTCAAATCAACCAAAGCAGCCACGCGACAGAATATAATCACAGCACATACACGTGCATTTCTATGCCACAACGCATGTTATGCATATGCCCGTGCTCGCACTCATGCTCATGTCTCATCAATGCATTATCGCACACTTGCACACCAGCACTCAGCCATTTCTCAATTTCTCCTCCGACCCGCGTTAAACGCATCAGGTCCACACTTCGAGATCGATCTCTAGCCCGCAGGCTTATGCCACACAGCCCGCGTAAAACGCATCAGGCCGGACATCTTCCGGTAAACTAGGCTCATGACACACAGCCCGCGTAAAACGCATCAGGCCGGACATTTTCCAGTAAACCAGGCTCATGACACACAGCCCGCGTAAAACGCATCAGGCCGGACATTTTCCGGTAAACCAGGCATCGTCCCGCGTAACACGCCTCAGGACGGGTTCACTACCCCGCGTAACACGCATCAGGGTTTATTGTGATCACACATTCTCAAACCTCAATTTTATCTGAACCCCGCGTTAGACGCATCAGGGCAATTTAGGTGATCACAATGCACATGTCACTCGGGCACGCTTATAAATGTAAATGCCGTGCCAATGCTTGAGATGTGCAACCATGGCCATAAAGCTCACACTTAGGCATCCACATGCGCGAATTACGAGATAACACACTCAATTTGTGCCGTGCATAATAAAATTCATAAATCCACATGCCCAAGTCAGACAATCAATTTCAGTCAGCCATAGCATCAAATCAGCACACCATCCATGCACAAATTCACACAATCAAGTCAACAAGCATTCGCACATTCGAGGCCCACCAAACTAATCCATTTCTAGTCCCGCTAGACACGCGACAGGACACCATCAAATTAACCGCCAATAAGGCTCAATCAGTCCGTCCATTACCCAGTGCAATCCTTCCCAGAATTTTCACGGCGAAACCTCAAATTAATCACGTCTTACCCAAATCAAGTCCAGTCTTGGCCAGTCACTATACCACAATTTCTATGCTGATAATTGTCATCAAAATACCCCATTATACTCCTCAAATATCATTCTAATTGACCACCACAGAAATCAATTACGACGCGCATTAATATCCACATGATAAACCGGAACATTCCCAAACTCGAGCCAATTTAATCCAAATTGACCGGCCATTTATTGCGCCTCTCGGGCCATTAATCCTCCAATAATTTGTCACACTAATTCCCCAAATCGATCACAATTTCCATCCCAAATCATTTTCACAATTAACCCCTAAATAACCCTAATTAACCCCTAAACCGGTCTAGAAATGTAAATTATCCTAATTAGGGTTTAGGGTTGTACTCACCGGGTGTCCTACGCTTAAAACGGGCCGAACGGGCCGATTCGGGTTCGGGTGAACAGTACCCGCCGGAACAGTGTCGCCGGAACAGTGTTTGGCCGGAAATGAACAGTGTTTTTCCGGTGATGAACAGTGACTCCGGCGATGAACAGTGACCGGCCGGAACGAACAGGAGCGGGGATGGCTGGGCATGGCCGGGCGAGGCGATGGCGGCGGCTAGACAGCTCCGGCGACGGCGGCGCCTCTCCGGCGAGCGGAACCGGTGCTCCGGCGAGGTCCTCCTCGGCCAAACAGGGGAAGGAGAGAGAGAGACAGACCGGGAGAGGGAGAGGCTGAGGTGTGTGGGGGGTGATGGTGGCCGGCGGACGGGCTGGGGCGGTGGCCGAGCGGCAGCGCGCGGCGACTGGCAAAAGCCCAGAACAGGGGAACTCGGGGGAGAGAAGAACAGCCGGGAGAGGGAAGGAGCGGACGGGGCGGCGGCCGACGCGGCGGAGGCCGGCGAGGCGACAGCGGCTGTCGGAACGGCCGAGGGGACGGCGGCGACGGCCAGGCGCAGCGACGGCCACGTCGGGCTCAGATGGCAGCGGCGACGGCCCACTGTCGCGCGCGCGTGAGGGAGAGAGAAGGAGCTGTCGGGGCGGCTGAAGGCCGGCAGCGACGGGGCGGAGCGGGTCTGGCGACGGCGACGCGCGGCGCGGCGGTTGGGCGCGACGGTCCGGCGCGGCGGTGGAAGAAGCAGCAGCAGCAGCAGACCAGTCGGGCGTTTCCCCCGGGGAAGAAGAAGAGAGGAAGAACGAAGGGGAAGGGGGAGAAGAGAAGAGAGAGAGAGAAGAGGAGAGAGAAATGTCAGGTCAGTAGGTGGGCAGCAGAAAGGGAGAGAGGGGACGTGACCGAGTGAAGGGGGCGCACGTTCCCGAGGGGGGGAAAAGAGAGAGAGAGAGAGAGAGAGAGAGAGAGAGAGAGAGAGAGAGAGAGAGATTTGAATTTCTAACTTAAAACGCGAACCAATGGACGCGATCCAAACCAAAAATCGACTTATCGGTGTCGATTAAATTTCGGAAAAAGGCCTAACAATTCCCGAAAAATCCCGAATAATATTCTAAGGCACACGGCCAAAATAAAACAACTCAAACCACACTACGAGGGAGGTCTATCAGTCCAAATTCGTACCCGGTCCAAAAATTCACTTTCTCACTAATCTTGATAATGTCGATACTGGCCACATTAATTTCGACACCGTCCAATTTATTTCGTCCCGAAACTCCCGAAAATTGACTGCCAAGTTCAGGGTATAATTAACGACCAAATTCGATCGAGTGCGATTCTAGCAAAATTTCTAATTTTAAAAATAAGAACCCGAGAGTGATCAGTTCCCGGGCGAAATTTTATTATAAGCGCACTGACGAATTACACGTTTTATAATTCCCAAAAATGGGCCAAAATCCAGACTGTTACACAATATACATCTCGTTTCATATGGGGCCAAAAGTATTTGGTTGAAACAAGTCGCATAGTATTATCACGCCCAAAATGTCCATCATGATGAATTTCATCGATCACCCTTTGTTGAAGAGAACAATCCGACACACACAAACGATTTCCTTTGAAAAGAAAACGATCACATAGAGTAAAATCAGCAAGCTTCTTGTCTTGTGCGTCTAGAATGATTTTGGAAAAATAAAGATCTCCTGGATACAACTCTTGAAAAGAGTCAAATCCAAGAACAGTACAATGCATAGTATGGAGTAAACTCTTCTTTCAACTAAGAGTATCAACAACTTGATTTTGAACTCCTGCCTTCTGCTTGATAATGAACGTGAATTCTTGAACATATTTAGCCCATTTGGCACGCCTAGAATGAAGCTTTTGCTGCCCTAAAATATAATTAAGAGCTTCATGGTCAATGTATAAAATAAACTCTTGATGAATAGGATATTGTCTCCAATGCTCAAGTGTCTAAAATAGTGCATAAAATTCCAAATCATAGGTGCTATAACGAAGTTTTGCACCATTTAATTTCTAGCTAAAGAAGGCAATGGGTTGACCTCCTTGTCTTAAAACTCCTATACCAATTCCTAATACATCACAATACACCTCAAAGACAAGATCAAAGTTAGGCAATGCAAGTACTAGGGTAGCGCATAAATTTTCTTTGAGATGTTCAAAACTTCTTTGGGTTGCACTTGTCCACCCAAAAACTCGTTTCTTCATGTAAAAGGTGAGTGGATCTGCAATGGTGCTAAACTGCGCAATGAACCTCTGATTAAAATAAAGCTAAACCATGAAAGCTTCAAACTTCATGCACATTTGCTGGAGTTGGCCATTCTTTAATCACTTTGATCTTAGTATCATCAACCGAAATCCCTTCTTTTGAGATATGAAATCCCAAAAATAGGATTCGTGACACCATGAAGCAGCACTTGTCGGGATCTGCATACAAACGCTCTTACCTTAACACTTGTATTACTTTTCGAAGGTGCTGCAAGTGCTCATTATTAGATTTACTAAAAATCATAATATCATCAAAATAAACCACAACAAACTTCCTAAGAAATGGCTTCAAAACCTGAGTCATAAACCTCATGAACATCGATGGCGCATCAAACAACCCGAATGGCATGACTAGCCACTCAAACAGTCCATCCATGGTTTTGAATGCGATTTTCCATTCATGTACGAGCTTGATTCTGATTTGATGATAACTACTCTTTAAATCTAGCTTTGAGAAGATGGCTGCACTAGAAAGTTAATGTCTTTTCTTTCTTTCCTTGATCTTGCCTCATTGAAGTCTGCACCACTCTTTTATGACTCTAAGTTCCAATTGGTTCAACAATGGTTTCATCCACATGACACTCCAAATTTTTATCAAGTAGATCCTAAACCATTATCGATACCAGGTTCTGTAGCCTCAACAACATCATCATCAATACATAAATCTTGCCCAGGATTCCTTGTAATTCCTCCATTAACAATTGTATTTCTGAACATCCTATATAACAAAACTTCAAGATCAAGATGTATGCCTTTCGTCCTAAAAATCTTAAGCTTGGGATTGACCTATTATAATAGAGTATTTGCATAAGTTATGTCATTGAAGATGAACTAAACACAAAAGTAAAGGAAGAAGTGATAAAAACTTGAATTTTTTTCTTCCATCATTCATCACTTGCATCAACTGTTTTCTTACTTGGATCCCATCCTAGTCCTGTTTCAATATAAAGCAATGTCCTCCATCTTTTCCATCATTCCTTAAGATTATCCCACTATCGCAACCTCACCTCCGCAGTGTACCATCTAGGGGTTCGGCTAATAAATTATTAAGTCTAAGCTTAACTCGGGTCCTTATAAGCCTTATCAATTCGCAACTTAAGGTTTAAGTTCTTAACGTGCAAATATTTTCATGCTGGAGTCGCCACTAATCTATTTACGATGAGTCGATTAGAAATCTAAATAAAATATGGGGAGATATATTTTATTTTTACGAACCAGAAATTTTGAGTTCAGAGACTTGGTTATGCTAGATTTAATCTAACACCCTTACGGTACTTTTTCTTTTAAAAAAAATATTTAAGCAAGCAATCTAGATCCATTTTATTACTTAGTTGTTAGCATATGAGATGACCATGCAGGTGCCCAATCCATCAATTTACTATCCAATAAAGAAATCAGTAAATAAATTACTAGCTTAGGAGAACAAAGTACCATTTAGCAACGTAAACATCTGCATCGTTAATTGGAAAATTACATAGGCAGCCCTATTATGATTTCTAATTAACAAGCACTTCATTTGATATATTTTTTTTGGGTTTTCTCCTGACTAAATGAAAATTAACCTATGTGCCATGACATGCAAAGTATGACATGCAATTAATTAAACCTAGCATGAAAACTATATGACATGCGATTAAATGACCTAACTCTAATGACGGGCAAATGAGGTATTTTTGGTGTTTTTTCAATGAAATTCGGAATTTAAAAAAATGCCTAAATTAACATCCAATCTATTATAGAAAAGATAATTTAATCTATCCTAAAGTGACTTCTTTTTGGTATTTTTTATTTATGAAAATTCGAAATTAGAAATCACCTTATATTAACCATCAAGATTAAGATAATGTCTAACTTAAACTAGGAAATAAATTACTTTAAATCCTAATTTACATTGAAAAATTATCCTATCTTTCTAGCAAATCTAGGTTATCCTATTCTATTCAAAGCAAGTTATCTAAACACATCCTAACTAATCTTTTTGGGATTTTCTTTTAAAGGAAATAAAATCAAACAGACAGATAACCACCATGATCGAAATTAATTCACGTGATCCGCAAAATTTGTTTTATCATCTTTGAATTAGGAAAACGATATAAACCAACGATCATATCCATGTGGTTATGGATATTAATGGAAGTCTATTCGTTTAAATTTAAGAACAAAATAAAATCTATTATCGTATCCAAATGGCTATAGATAGAATAAAGATTTTCCGTAGCGCCGAGTATCATATCTCATGGTTGAGATTGAATAGTCATCTAGGCACGTTGTTAAGTAAGGAAATTTCCTAACTTAGGGTATCTTTTGGAATCTTGCGAATATGTCATGCATCGTTCAAATAAATCTATTGACCAACCAAAGATAACAAAATCACTCAAATTAGGAATTTAAATATCTGAAACGATATCAGATAAAGTTTCTTACCTAATTTAAGAATAACTTCCAAATTCGAGCTTGACTCTGGATCGTATTTGCGGATCATGATGGCTCTTGGTGGGTCACAAGCGGCTTGCTTCTACTGGCATGAATCGACTTGGTGGTGGTGTCACGGATTGGTGTGGCCAGCTCGGTGGTTCGATTGAGTGTGTCGCGGCTATTGGGCACGCGAGAAGACGAGTTGCCATTGGAGTTTATTGAGGTTGTCGGTCTTGGACCACGATGCACGCCAGAAATCTTTTCAATTCCAAGGACTGCACCTGCACCCACCGAACACACTTACCCCTAATCACCACGTCAGAGTTTTTACCACTTGTGTTCTTCTTGTTCGTGAATGATCCGAGTGCACTCCTCTAGAACTTTTCATCACTTCACTCACGAATCACACCCGAACACATAAAGAAAAAAAGTCTTTCTTTTTCTGTTTTTGTAACAACCTCTAGGGATTTCTAGCACAACAAAGCGCAATTGGAATTTTTCTGAGTGATGGGTTCGGTGAAGACAAGCTCGCGGAGGGTCTCGGTCATGGTAGCCGCGACGTCAACATTGGGGAGCGCGGCAGTGTCGGAGCCAGGCGATGCAACGATTGGAAGCAGCGTGTGGTGGCGGTAGTAGGCTCGTTGGCACGGGGGCAGCGGCGGCGGCAGGCAAAGATTGATGTGGGAGCAATAGTGGCAACAAGCAACTCATAGCCACAAGTCCGGCCGTGAGCAAGTGGTGTGGGCGCGAGGCAGCGAGGGCGCAAGGTGGCGCAGGTGCGACGGTGAGGCGGCACTGGCACGAGGCGGCACAATGGTGAAGTAGCATTCTCTCACTCTTCCTCTTATTTTCACTATTCCCTCATGTGTATCTCTCATGCTCTCAAAAATTGTCCCCCCCCATCAAAAATTATGAGAGCCCCTTTTATATGCAAGTGGAGCGGTCTCCATAGGGAAACGACCAGCTCTTCTTTCCTCTTTCAAGATATTCTTACGTCATGACCAAAGATATATTCCTCCACGAGTAAGATTAATTTCCCTTCTTTTGACTATGAGTACATCCTTTAATGATCTATCCATATATTTTTCTCAATCCCTTTTGATCGAATATGGCTTCAAATCTTGCACGATTGATTTCATTTCTTTAATTCAATTACCCCAAGATAAATCAATCTCCCAATTCAACAAACTTCCCAATGAATTTCAGCCATGAAAATTAATGGGCTAAGTCAAATTTTCATCACTGCGGGCTTAATTTAGTTAAGCTCAGAAGTAGGAAATTCAAGATCATTCGCCGGTCCAATACAATGAAAGAATTAAACAACATGATGAATGCTCTTAAAACCATATGCGATATTATAATTTTTTTTAGGGGCTAAAATTTAGTCCCTGATTTTCTATGCAATTTATTTATAAATGGTAAGCCAAAATTCAGGTGTCAACACCCACTTACCCTTCATTTGATTTTAATCATACTTTTTGCCTGTTAGCTCCTTAAACTTGCTAATAATTATTGTCAATCCATCCCTTTTGTAGTTTGCAGGGTTATTGGCTTTTTCAATTTGTTCAATGCACAACTTCCATGTCGTAATCGGCCGTGGCGTGAGCATATTACATGGGCAATGAAGGTTTGTGGAGGCCCATCTTTTGCACACCGTCTGTCCAGGTTCTCTTTTGGTGCCCTTTGTCACATAATTTGGACGGAAAGAAACAACTCTATCTTCCGCAACAAGAGTATCTCCATTTCGGGCATGCGGAATCATATTATCAAAGTGGTAAAGGACAAAGTTGCAGCTCTTGGAAGAGTTCCACACACGCCTTTGAACAGAAGACTACAGAGGAGTTGGGGGCTTTCACCTTCCATCTTTTCGTAGTTGAGTTGTGTTAGGCCTCTCCTGTATAGCTGTCTCTTCCTTTTTCTTTTTCTGTGTTGTCTATGCTCCATTGTATACTGGTTAGTCTCTTGCTTTCCGTTGTATTTGGTGATTTGAAAGTAATATATACCTTACCCTTACCAAAAAAAAAAAAACTTCTACATCTTCCATTTAACCAATCCTACCTTACAAAAAAACAAAAAAAACTTCTACATCTTCCAAGCTCCAAAATTACTCAGTTGCCATCTACTAGTAAAGTGACATGAATAAATTTGAGAGGCACAAACAAACGAGATTAACCATTGTTGGGAAAGTGTCTATGTTTGTTTTGGCAATGACGGAGACAATCAAAAGCTACTAATGTGTGCATTAGTTGAGTAGTGCTAGGTGATATATGCACAAGCTGAAATACAAATTTGACATAAACAGTACCAGAGATTCTGAGATGAGGAGTGCTCTGCCACTGTTTAGAGTGCTCTGCCAATATATGAGGTGAACAAGAAGATGTCTTCGGATAAGGTGACCATCTGGAAGGACCTTGATTGAAAGTGAATAAGTTGAGCAGAATAAGAATGTTCATGTGGCTTAGAGGTAGAAAGATCGGGTGAACATTAGATGGACTTGGTGATGGTGAACAAGCCTAGAACGAGGATGTTTGGTAAAGCTTGGGAGGACCATGAAGATGAATAGCTTGATAGAGTCGAAATTACCAATATGCTTGGAAGGACCAAAAAGATCAACATCGATAGTGAGTGAGAGCAACTGCCTTCTACAAATGAGGTGAAAGACTGTGAGATCTGTAAGGACTACGAAATATCCATGGTGTGATCCATTGGGAGAAGATTGCAAGATGTCCTTACACGTTTTTGGTAAACAACACCAATGACCCTAAAGATTAGCTGATTGATGATGTTTATATCAATGCCGAGACTTCATGTCATTGGTGATGTTTGAATATCAACCATGTGAGCATGTTCGAGATTATAGCCGTTACAAAGGCTTGGAATTCAGCTGTGGCATTAATAAACAAGTTTGACAAAAGTACACTGACACTGTTATGAAAAAGTCATTGTCAAAGAGTCGTTCTAAAAATTTCTAGGGATGCCTGCTGTTGGCAAACTTTAGAACCAACGGCTACTTGAAGATTTCGATGGGCAACGGTCACATGAGGATGGCTGGCTATATATTGAGTCCAAGAGAAGTAACTAGATTTGGAGAAAACAAACTGGATGAGTCATATGTGTTGAGAGTTCTTTTCTGCTCTATTTTTGTTGTTAGTTGCTGTTTGTCGTGATGTCAATATCTGTGTGATGCTATTGTTTGTAATTAGTAATAAAAGGAAGTGTACAAGATGTAATAGTAGTACTTGAGTTCTAATAGTGTGATCTATTGGAAAGGCAATACTTGCTGATTGTAACTTCTCTTGAAGATTACTAGTGGATTTCAGCCTTGTTGTAGTTGCTAGTGTTGAGAGTAGATGTAGATTTGGAGATAAAGCCGAACCACTATATATCTGCTTGCAAATCTTCTATCACTTCACAATTAGCATTACCTGATTTTTATCATCGCGATTTGTTAAATAGCAGCACGCACCTGATTTCTACAAATTGTTTTTGCCAATGCTTGAAGTTAAACTTGTTATATTCTGCAAATATTTTTCATAGTTCTCAAACAACCTATTTATTTCCCTTCTATGTTATATTGTTAGCCCCAATAACCATGAACCAATTCGAATGAACACATGCATTTCTTAACACACAAATAAGCAATCTCAAAGGCCCTAAAGATTTTCCTTCTTATGATTCGCCTACCCCTTATTTTCAGCTAAGTGGGTGATATTTCGAGCACCTGCTTTGCATGAACTTTTGCTGGCCCTAGGCCTTCTATTTAACTTCATTTTGCATCCAGAGAGAGATTGCACTCAGATAATCAAATTCCACCTCACAATCAAAACAAAGAACCTTGTATAATCAAATAATACTCTATTGACCAGGTCTTACAACGATTTCCCCAACAGTGCACTCACTTTCAAACATCTCAGCTAAAAAATCGGCAACATTTCTTAACACACTAAAGCAAGAAATTAAAGAAACAACAATGAGAGACCACGGAAAGCACAAATCTAAGCAATCGAAAGCAGGTCCATCGGGGAGAGAGAGAGAGAGGAACCTGCGGAGAGATGCAAACGAGGGAAAGGAACAAAACAGTCGAGCGAAGGGAATAGAGCAGTTGAGCAAAGCCAACGAGCAGTCGAGCAAGCGAGGGAACAGAGCAAAGCGAACGAGCATCGAGCGAAGCAAAAGGAGGATGACATAGAGAAGTGGGGGTTTTTTTTTTTTTTGAAAAGTGGTAAAAGTGGATTTTCTAATAAGATTTGGAGGGCAAAAAAGGTAACTAGCTAAATTTTATTAATTGATGGAGTAGCTTTCTAAAAATGCTGAAAAGATTTCATTTGTGCCAAGGCAAACATTTGGCCAAGAGGTCCCAAAAAAGTTTGCCAAACACTCCAAATTTTCCCCACTTGGGAAAGATGAATGAAACGAGCCCTATGTGTAATTTGATAGGAGAAAAGTTGGTAACTCATGCTGATGTAAGTTGGTATGTAATTTCCAAAAAAGGGTTAATAAATATTGGGCTTGTTTACCAAGGAAAATAAAAGTCAATCAATTAGAGAAATTGATTGATAAATAGCTCAACTTAGAGTTAGTGAATCCTAAACTAGTTGGTAACTCAATCTGACAAAAATCGATAAGTTGCTCTAAGTTAGATGGATAATTTTATATAAGAGAAAGCAAATTCAAAACAATGGAAAGTTATATAAATAAAAGTTGGTAAGTTAAAACAAATATTGTTAATTATAAACTATAAAAAGTTGATAATCTCGTAAAAGTATTAATCAACTATCAACAAAGTACATGGGAAAAACGTCGTTTGTCATTTTTTTTACCCACAACCCTTACTAACACTCATTGAAATTAATCAGTGCAAAAAAGAATCCATATTTTAGGCACACCACAATTCAATTTTTCTTGCACCAATCACCTTATACATGGATGACTATATATGTGTTTGGAGTTAGTTGTGTAGTTGAATTTTCATCTGTCACACATCCAATGGCTTATTCATGTAGAATACATATATTTTTTACATTGTTAGTGGACTTGATCAAAGTCGTAAATCAATAAAAAGTCAATAAAGAAAGCAACTTCAAAGTGTAAAAAACGTGGCTCATCTTTAAACCTACTTTTGTTGTGAAATTGCTTAGGCATAATCTGTCTTAACTGACTTTTAATACATGCATTGCACTTTGCTCTTCTAGCGGGAGATAATAACATTTTCTTTTTGGTATCTTCTTTGACGTTCCCACTCAGAAAGAATGTGCCGGAAGAGAATATCTCACTTAAATGTGAACAAATGTGCCAACTACAAGACAAGGAAGGTAAATTAATGGGCTAACTGACAAAGAAGATAAATTGTTATGTGACAACGTCCCCAGATTTTGGGAACATATGATAGAGAGCAAGATTCTACTTCTACGACCTTCGTTTTTGTCTTGCTTGAAAGAATTTTCTCACTGTCCACACGCATCACCACCTCAAAAGGGAAACCAAGAAAACAACAAAATCACATAACGTGCATGTATTTTGTAGAATTTGCAAAATTCTCCAAGCATTACAATGTATTTCTTGATTTTAGACCTATCTTTTTTAGAGAGATCAAATCATGGAGGAATTTTTAGATTTTGGTTCAACTATGAGTTTCATATCGATTGATTTTCGTCCACAATAAATAGACTTCTCGAACTCAAAAGCTCTATTTTATGCTTTGAGTTTGTCCTCACAATTTAAATTTTCAATTTCATCCTTCAACAACTTTTAATGCTTGAGTCTGTTTATATGTTCAACTTATAAGCATCTCTTTCCCAATGATAAGGTCACGAGACATTTAATTTTCGTTCCTTTAAATTATATAATCCTTCTATTGCTCTATTCAAAACAATAACATGAGCGAAGCCATATTAGATCGTTGCTTAGTTAGGATAATACTTTGAATAATGCAAGGTCCATTTTAGACAAGATTTAGATTTAGATTTCACCAAAGGAAAATTTTAGATTTTCCAAAGGTCAAGGATCTCACGGGAATATTCTATGAAAAATGGAGTAAAGCAATTGTAAATAAATGTGAAATCACGTGATAATATGAAAGGTCTTACAATCGGAATCTATCATATTGGTGCAACTTTTTTGTATGCCTCGTGTCTATACTTTCTTTTTTTTTTTTGGTCGAAGCCTCGTGTCTAGACTTAATTGACTATAGTTGATATATGTATTTGCTTGGACAAGGATTGCGCATGAAAGCTAGAGATTCCCAGTATAACTAACCTAGATAACATACTTTTCTGGTCCCTCGACATTCAACCATGTGGAAAGTGAAATAGTGACAGTCATATGGCATTTTATTGTGCATATGGAACACGTGAATGTGGATCACATGAAGTAATAATGAAGTAGAAAACAAAAACAATAAAAACAAGATTGCGCATTTTATGGCATTTTGTTGTGCATATCGAACACTTGAATATGGATTACATGAAGTAATAAAGATATAGAAAACAAAAACAATAATATGCAAAATCACATGATAATATGAAATGTCTTGCAATTGAAATCTATCACATTGGTACAACTTTTTCATATGCATCGTCCCTATAGTTAGTTAATTATAGATGAGATATATATTGTGCTTAGACAAGATTGCGCGTGAAAACTAGAAATTCCTGGACCCTGGTATTCCTAACCTAGGATGACATACTTGATCTTTCTGGTCCCTCGACGTTCAACCATGTGGAAAGTGAAATAGTGACAGTCATATGGCATTTTATTGTGCATATGGAACACGTGAATGTGGATCACATGAAGTAATAATGAAGTAGAAAACAAAAACAATAAAAAAATTGTAATAACGACTTGTAGTCTTCTTGAATCAACGTGGACCAGACAAAATGCAACAAGCGTTGCTTCTAGTGTCTTCAGTTGGTGATTATCTGAATTTTACATTGTTAGAAACCCTAGCATTTGCCCTAATTGCAAGCTTTTGAAAAGAGATTCACACGGCTATTACTAGGTCATTCATCAATATGGGATGGACATTTTATGTTAAAGAAAAGCGGTTGTTCCCATTAATAAATGCACGAGGAATTTAGCACCCCAATTTAAAAAGTAGTAACATCAAGAACAACTCAACACAAGTAATCAATCATTCTCTACTATAATAGATATTACGTGAAAAACCCTTTTAATGAGAATGGGTACGAATGACTATGTTAATGACCAAAATAATTAAGCTACATGTATAAGTTCCTCATGCCGAAAAAAAGATACAAGGATGACACCCACGCTTATAAGAATTATCTCATCTCAGTGGATATAATCTTATGAAAGAAACGAAGTATTTTGAAAGAAACATTAGCTTACTCTCATGATATCTCAATATTGAATGCAATATACTTTTGGCACATAATAAACCCTAGACGTTCTTTTCTTTCTAGCGTGTTATGGGTATTTTTCTAGGCGCGTTTCTGCTGAACCCTAGCAAAGGAAAGCTTTAGTACATAGTGTAGAGAGATATGACATGACCGTGTATCATTAACGCAATCGTGATAATCTAGCCCGTAAAATTGGTACTTTTATAATTTTTTTGGGGGGTTTAATGGCAAGATAATCAAAGTCCGACTCTATATAAACAAGACATATTAGAGCTAGGATGATGCATAGCACCACATCTAAACACACCCACACTATCATCCCACAAGAAAAGAAGAAGAAAAACATTGAGAGCTGATCTTCTTTAGATCATCAACAATGTCTTCTTCATCCAAAGAAATGAAAGAATGGTTCAATCATGTCCATACCAATTTCAACGAACAGCTTGAGAAGGACATTGTTTCCAACGTGTGCGTTTTCCAAGTCCCCAAATCGCTCAGCTCTGCCAAGCCTGAGGCTTACACCCACCAGCTCGTCGGCTTGGGAACCTATCACCACCTTCAGCCTCAGCTCACGGAGATGGAGCGCGTCAAGCTCAACGTCGTGAAGAAGCTCCACAAGTGAGTTCCACCACTTGAGCGTTGCTGAGCTCAAAAGCAAGCTGTCCAATTTGGACCTCTCTGTCCGCGCGTGCTACCACAAGTTCTTGGACATGGATTCCAACATGTTGTCATGGATTATGACTGTCGACGCGCTGTTCTTGTTCTATCAGGTCTGCCAGTACGGCATCAACAAAAATTTCCTCTAGTCGTCGCCATTTTTGCAGGGCCTAGCCAACAACTCGGGCAAGAAGCTCGCCGATGCCACCGCACGGAGGGACGTCATGATGTTGGAGAACCAAATCCTGATATTCTTCGTGGAGAAGATGTTGATGGTTGGGTGCACGACACTACAAGTCACCGAGAGGAAGGCCATTGTCGAAGAGATCTTCCCCCGCATGCTGGAGAGGTTTTGCAAAGCTCTATCGCCGCTCAAAGAGACGATAAAGTGCCCCACCGCCAAAGCGCGTGCATTTTTTGGATCTTCTTTATAGCATGGTCGTGTCAAGAGAGGACGAGTTCAAGATTGCTATACCCGCTGACACCACCAAAACCGAAGAGCATAAGATCGATGTTCACGGATCCCTCGACCTTGCGGTATCTACAGATGTTCAGGAAGTGCTTATTACTCCTCAGAATGTCAAGTATGTGGCAGAGAGCATGGTCGAACTTGTAGAGAACTCGAATTTAAGTATCTTGCAGAACATTAAACCCCATACTCAGATGCTGAAAGGTCTGATGGATATCTATTCTTGTTGGAAACGGATGCGGAAACGAAAAGACAGAACACCAGAAATTTACGTGATTCGATCACGAAGTGATCTACGTCCACGGGCGAGGCACGACAAAATTCCACTATAATCAAAGAGAGAGTACAAAATTTCAGAAGTCGAAACAACGACAAAACCTCACGGCTCACCGAAACTCTCTGAAAACAAAACTCTCTCTCAACAATGAGAAAACCTAGCCACAGTACAAATAGGTCTCAACCCTTCGCGTCGCGAACCAAATCTCAATTTCCTTTCCACTTTTCGGGTCGCACAAAAAATATGTCGGGTCGGGTCATAAACCGGACCGAGTACATTAAATTCAAGACATATTTAACAATTCTAAACTATCTTCAGCTGTCGATTCATTCGGGGACGAAGAAGGACCCGCTGCAGCAAAGGCATTGATCCCAACAGCGTCCTCTCTCGCCAAAGCAGGCATAAATTTCAGCAAAACGCAGTTCCTAAAAGACATTTCGTTTAACGAGAAGACGCACACATTTCATCTTCCTGCGATCAAACTCGGAAGTCATGATACGGAACTTGGTGGCATACGAGGTGATGGCCATCTCCGGTCCCTTGGCATTCGCGCAGTTCGTGGAGCTAATGGACGGCCTAATTAACACCCTGGACGACGTGAAATTGCTCAAGAAACACGGTATTATCAAGGGCCGTCTCAAGGATGACGAAGTGACGCATCTGTTTAATGGTATGAGCAACTCCATCGAAGTGAATGACGATTGCCCTCTGGACAAGACAATCAAGAAAGTCAATGAGTTTTACAATGCTGCCCCGACAATCAAAATGTCACGCCCCGAACCCCACGGCACGCAACATCCCTACCTTGGTTGATTGTGATGCAATGCTCCCAGGAAGCGTCGCCGACCCATGCCCAAACAGAGATCAAGCACGAGCGGAAGCAATAAATAAACAAACTCAGACAGTAACAATATGAGCCAAGGATAGCCATGCATCAATCAACATAATATAAAATAATTACATACTTTATATTACTATTAAAACCATTTGTACAATATTTACAAGTACAAGCAAAAAGATACAAACGATCAGCAGCCACTTGGTCAAAAAGGGGTAAGCGACTAGGGAGATCAGGCTAAAACTCACGGAGAGGGCTACAGTTCAAAAAGTAATGGCCCTCCTTACTAGCTATGGACACTAGGTGACCCTACGGCTCCCAATCTGGATCCAATGATTCCGAGGACTCCCCTGCTGAACTCTCTTGAGGCTCGGACTCCTTAGAGTCCATATCCGTTGCTACTGCCTCTTCGTCTTCAGTATCTTGCTCAAGCTCAGGGTCAAGATAAAGTCCTAACTCATCATCGAGGCCTATTTCTACGTCCAACCCTACCTCCGCTACCTCCCTGTGGTCTTTATCAGAATCTAGATCCATGTCCTCCGACTCATCTTCTTCTTCATTAATTTGATCCGGGTCTACCGCTATCACTTGTGGCTCCTGCAGCTCCCCATCCATGGGCTCGTCAACGCCAACAACCTCATAAACGTCCTGCGGGTTCATTATCTCACCATCCGTATGTATGGGCTCCATCAAGCCATTCGCATCTAGTGGGGCATCGAAGGTTTTCAGAGGTCGACCCATGTTCCCATTCGCATCCCAAAGACACCACGTTACATATTCCTAAGTTTGATAGAAATACTCCCCAACATCAATGAAAACCACATATCGATACCGTACATACGTCTCCCCATTGCCAGAAGGAAAAACACTAGTTGACTACTGAATCTACGTCGGGATCCCAAAAAGTGTGTGTATCTTTGGCATTCTTATGACTGGAGGTCTAAAAAGTTTGGGTTATACAACCGTGAAATGAATCTCAGTGAGTTCAACCCCTAAACCTAGGCTAGGCTAGCATGCAATCTCCTGACCAGAAACAAACACTCAAAAGCATAACATAACAATAATCACATAAGTTTCTGACCCTGCAGGTTAGACAGTTCAACGTATAATCATGGCACACATATTCACATGTACGCCAAACACATGCTCGTACATCAAGTCTCATACACTCGCACACTAGTCCATGCATATTTATGCATGCAAATGTCGTCAATAAGATATATGCATTTCTCGGCCCACTGGCCCACATTGGCACACTGGCAATTGCCCAATTTATTAATATTTATTACGACTTGAGTCAACAATATTCACGGCCCGGTGCATCTAGCCTGCTTCAAAATGCATGAGGCATAGCACCAATCTGGCACAGTGTCTCTAGCCTGCTTCAAAGTGCATGAGGCACAACACTGTTCTCCTCACGAACCAGAGCCTGCTTCAAAGTGCATGAGGCGCAATACTGTTCTCCTCACGAACCATAGCCTGCTTCAAAGTACATAAGGATGGTCTTCTTCCGAACGTACCGGGCATCGTCCTGCTTCAAAGTGCATGAGGACGGTATCGACCCAAAGGTCATGACCCGAAGGTCCTTATATGATCACACAACCAATTATTATCTAAACCTCGCGTAACACGCTTCAGAGTATTTTAGGTGATCACATGCTCATGGCAGGCAGGCATTCTCGCATAGTTTCATCACATGCCTCACTCTCGGCATACATAATGCGTGACCATGCTATGCAGTACAATGCACCATGTGCATCAATTTAATTTAAACACTCAATGTCACAACACGTGCTCAATCAGCCCAATTAATACCATGTGGCCTAACAGGCGATTTACAATTCAACAATTAATTTCAAACCAATCATTGGCCAATCACACCCCACATTAGTTAGCCACACAACATACGATATGGCAGTACATAATCAATCATAATTAAGCACAAATTACGTACACTCAATCAATCTGGACATACCCGACAATTCCACCAATGGGCTCCTAATTTGGCCATTTAGTCCAATTATTTTCCCCAATAATTCTCATTGATCCACTAAATTTTCCCGATAATGATTTCTACCAATCGGTCCTCAACCCAATCTAAAATATACACTGATACTACCTAAGCCAGTTCAAAATGCACCGATAATACCTAAACCAGTCCAGAAAAACGCACTATCAGTCGTAATCCGGATTTAGGAATTTTACTCACTTAATCCAAGGTCACGACAATGAGGAACGGCAGCCGATCATTGGTGAACAGTGGAATCGGTGGCGGCGTTCCCGGCGACGACGTGTACAGACCGTACGGACACCGTACAGACAGTGATGAACAGTGACATACGGACGTCAGGGATATCATAGTGGCAGCGGCACGGCTGTACGAGCTCCAACGCGGCAAGGGTGGGACTCCGGCGCAGTGGCAGTGCTAACCTGGGAGAGAAAAAGGGAGAGAAAGAGAGAGAAAGGGAGAGAGAAAGGGGTCGGGTGAGGCTGAAGCTAGGGACTGAGGTGGTCAACAGTGAGACACGGTGGTCGGCAGCGGCGCTCCGGTGGCCGGCGGCGAGCTCCAGCAAAGCCAAGCCGAGAGAGAGAGAGAGAGAGAGAGAGAGAGAGAGAGAGAGAGAGAGAGAGAGAGAGAGAGTGAGTGAGTGAGTGATCGGGAGAGAGAGGGAGAGTGTTCTGGTCAGATGGGGTGAGAGGAGAGAGAAATCAGTCCAACATGGTCAAATATTAGAAGTTAGGGGTGACAAGTGTCACAAATCTAGCAAAAATAACCATTTTACCCCTCATCCAAAGGCTACCATTAAATCTTATTCAATAATTCATGAGTAATCTAGTCATTCGCTGTAATAATTAGGATAAGTCCAATTTTAATTAATTTCCTTAATTATTCCCCCAAAATTCGGAATCAAAAATAGCCTAGGAGCAAAACTGTCATTTTTCCGGTCTTGGGGCGAAGTTCCATTTTTCATCCGTACCAACCCTAAATGTGCATGGCCAACATAATGTGACATCGGAATCGCGAAAATAGCTTCTTAAGCCCTTGAAAATCGACTGCCAAGTTTTGGGAATAAAATAATATTATTTTTCACTTCCGAGTCAAAATTTCAATTTTTGACCGAAACCCCTCTAAATGTGCGTGACCACCCCAAAATGACATCGGCCTCAAAAAATAACATCATTTAGCCTCGAAAAGCGACGCTGGTGTCCTGAGGAGTAAAATCGTAATTTTTCATCCCCAGACCGAAATTCTAATTTCTAGCCATATTAACTCCAAACGTGCGTGGCCAGTATAATATGACGTCAGATTCTCAAAAATAGTCTCTTAAACCTTCAAAAATCGACATCGAAATCGGGCCCTAATTCCGTGAACAAAACTCGCTAAACTTTCAATTTCAGGGTCTCTCACTAACGAGCGGCTGTTTAGAGGTTACGCTTATCGACCTAGGGTTATCCGTATCATGATGATCTCGATCATTGAGAGAATGAGAAATTATCACTAGTTCCGGAGGTCACGATGATTTGGTTCAAGTTCAGAACTAGTTAGCCACGTGTACTTTCGGTCTTGCAGAATCACCTGCGTCCCTATTATACATTGTTGGCCTCGGCCAAGCCTAATCCATTACTCTTTCCTAAGATTGGCCCACGTTGGCCCAAAATATTCCCTCGGCGTCTCTCGTGATTGGTATCCGTTTCGCGATAGGATTCCCGGTCCACCTACTGTTTTTTAGTTAGCCATAACCCATTGGTTAGTATTTCAAGAGTGATCAGTTCTGGGCGAGACTTACTAAAATGAAATGCGAAATAATATCAGTTTTATTGATCCCGGAATTACATCGAAATTCGGGCTATTACACAAAACCCACAGTATGATGGAGCGGTACGTGTATGGCGCTTGGAAGGTCCTGGTGATGGTGGCGACCATCCTCTTGCTTCTGCTCATGGGGCTACAAACTTTCTGCTCGGCTTATAGTTGTTCGAGCCTCGTCAATAAGTGAAACTAAGCTTGATCTGGCTTCGATCTTCGTGAGTTGTGCATTGTCCCGCATGTTTTCCAGTATGTTTTCAGTGTGTAACTCTTAATCTTGTCTCTTTTGCGATCTTAATTTCCTCGCATGTTATCCTGTATGTTATCACTATGTCACTCTTAATCTCGTCTCTTTCTGTGATCGTAATTTCCTAGTATGTAAAAATGTCCTCGAAACAACTGAAAATGTATTCTCGTGTCTTGGATGTGTAACAATGGACAGGAATTTCCGCGACTTATCGGTTCGATTAGATCCAATTCTGCTTTGCAAGAAAGAGGTGAAAAACGGCGAGAATTGCATGGAACCAAACCGAAACTCTTGGCTCATCAATACAAGGAATCGAAGTTGATAAATTGGGTTCAATTTTAGTTTAAATTTTCACGAACCGAGCCAAACTGATGAACTAATAAACTTGTTAACCTTTGATCACTTTTCCAATTGCACGAGCAACAACATTGTAATATTGAATTAAACCTTTCAATCCGAAACCATACCGACCCGACCTTCCCGTGAACTGTTTTCAGACTCTCGGGTCTTACGAAAGCTTGGATTGTTAACGAGGGAGAGCAACTATAATGAATATCAAGTATATTTCTTAATCCTCGGTCATTTATATCAACCACTACGTGGAGAGAAAAAGGCAAGAAGAGCGTCGAAATGTTTGATTAAAATAAGGCAAAAACTTGGAAGGGATGAGGTAATTTAAATTGGACTACGCAGGTTTCCAAGAGATGCAGTTTCTTCCCTTCCATGGTGCTAGGGTTACGAAGGAGAGAACAAAATAAGCCATGTGTCTCTTCTTCGGGGGATGGTTTTGTATGGTGCGGCAGACAAAACTGCAAATTTGCCACCAACATCCGACCTGCGGGAAAACGAGATATCAGAATTTGTTATGGGCAATATTTCCTTAAATGCACTCTCATGTTGAATTTCAAAAGCACTATAATAATGGATATGCCTGGTACAAATTTGTTGAAACTGTGAGGAACTGGGCACTTCCTGACAGTCCAATCTCTTCTGGACCGCAATGCCCATGAAAGGCCCAGTGCAAGCTTCTTGACAGAAAAAAAAAAAAAAGCAGCGATAGAGATATATAGCGGACATCAAGCGCATGTTGCACTTTGAAAATGTCATGACACCAGAACCAAAAATTTACATTGAAAAGTATATAGATTCTTGGCTGTATCTTTTACCTTAAAAAAACAGGTACGTTAAGCTCATACCAAATTCAGTATTTACATCGGTAATTATTTACAACTATATAAACATGCAAGATATTTTTTGCGCAATGATAAATGAATCTATAGACACCCGCACTATCAACCCAAAAGGGTAAAGATAAGCAAAGCCCGACTGCATATAAATAAGGCACGTTAGAGGAAAGATTATGCATAGAACCAAATCTATAGACACACCCACTCTCTATCAACCCAAAAGAAAAGAGGAAAAACCAATAGAGAGCTGATCTTGTTTTTGATCATCAACAATGTCTCTTGCATTCACAGAAATGAGAGAATGGTTCGTTCATATCAAAACCAATTTTGACGAAGAGCTTCTGAAGGACATTCATTCCCATGTGTGCGTTTTCCAAGTCCCCAGATCACTCAGCTCTGCCAAGCCTCAGGCTTATACCCCCCAACTCGTTGGCTTAGGACCCTATCACCACCTTTCAGCCTCAGCTCCTGGAGATGGAGCGAGTCAAGCTTGAGGTCGTGAAGAAGCTCCACAAGGAGTCCAGTGGCTCGAGCTTCATTGAGCTCGCGAGAAAGCTCAATGAAATGAACATCTATGTCCGTGCGTGTTACCACAAGTTCTTGGACATCGATGACGAAATGTTGTCATGGATCATGACCGTCGACGCGCAGTTCTTGTTCCATTTGCTCTGCCAGCATTCCATTGGCAAGAAGAACCTCGAGTCGTACCCTTTTTTGCTTGGCCTAGCCGACCATTCGGGCAAGAAGCTCGCTGAGGATGCCATACTGAAGGACGTCATGATGTTGGAGAACCAAATCCCGATATTCTTCTTGGAGAAGATGATGACGGTCGCATGCGTACCGCTAGAAGTCACCGAGCGGAAGACAGTCGAAGAGAACTTCCCCCACATGCTGGTGGGGTTCTGCCAATCTCTCTCGCCGCTCAAAGAGACGAGACGGTACCCCGTTGACAAAGCCTTGAAACGCGCGCATTTGTTGGATCTTCTTTATAGCATGATCGTGAAGAGAGAGGACGAATTCAAGGTTAATATACCCGCTGATATCTTCAAAATCGAAGAACTTAATAAGATCGAGGAACCTAAGTCTAATAATAAAGGGCGTACTACACCTCAGCCTCAGGAACTTACAGAGGGCATGCTCAATATTTTACAGTCACCGAATTTACCTTTCACGGATAAAATTAGACCCCATGCTATGATGGTGCAAGGCATTATGAAAATCCTTTCTCAGCAAATTGGAGCCTCTACCTTCGATTCATTTGGGCACGAAGAAGCTCCCCCTGAAGAGAAGGGATTGATCCCAACAGCGTCCTCTCTCGCCAAAGCGGGCGTGAAATTCCGCAGAACGCGTTACATAGAAGAGACATCGTTCAACGAGAAAACGCACACATTTCAACTTCCCACGATCAAACTTGGCGTCAACTCGGAAGTCGTGATATGGAACTTGGTGGCATATGAGGCGATGGCGATCTCTGGTCCCTTGCTGTTCGCGCGCTTCATGGAGATCATGGAGGGCCTGCTCAACACCCCGCATGACGTGAAGTTGCTCAAGAAACACGGTATCGTCACAGGCCATCTCAAGGACGGCGAAGTGGCGCGTCTGTTCAATGGCATCAGCCACTCCATCGAAGTGCACGGCCATTCCCAATTGGACAAGACGATCGAGAAAGTCAACGACTTCTACAACGCTGCGCTGAACATCAAGACCCAGAACATGATAGAGCGATACGTTTATGACGCTTGGAAGGTCCTGGTGATGGTGGCGACTGTCCTCTTCTTTCTGCTCATGGTGCTACAGACTTTCTGCTCGGCTTACGGTTGTTCGAGCCTAGTCAGAAAGACAAAATGAACTCGATCCGGCTTCGGTCTCCACGTGTTGTGTGTCCTCCTGTATCTTTTTCCCGTATGTTATCACTAGGTTACTCTTGATATTGTCTTTCTTGTGATTTTAATTTCCTAGCTTGCTCTTTAGTGTGTTATCTGTAACAGCCCGAATTTCGACTAATTTTCGAGATTTATAGAACGCGTGATTTGTCAGTGTACTTATAGTAAAATCTCGCCCGAGAACTGATCACTCTCGGTTATTATTTTAAACCTGAAATTTCGCTAGAATTGCACTCAATCGAATTTGGTCGTTATTTAGACCCCGAACATTGTCAATCGATTATTGGGAGTTTCAGAATGAAATAAATTGGACGGTATCGATATTATTGTGGCCAGCATCGAGATTATCAGGAATGGTGAAAAAGCGAATTTTTAGACCGGGTGCGAATTTGGACTGGTAGACCTCCCTCGTAGTGTGACCAGAATTATTTTATTTCAGTCAATTACCTTAGAATATTATTCGGGACTTTTCGGGAATTGTTAGGCCTTTTTCGGAGTTTAAATCGGGACCGATAGGTCGATTTTTAGTTCGGACCGTGTCCGTTATTTCGCGCTTGAAATTCAAAATTTTACTTTTCCTCTCTCTTTCTCTCTCCTCTCTCTCGGTCAGCCCCTCCCGCGCGCACGTCCGTCCTCTCTCTTTTTTTCTCTCTCTTCTTTTCCTCTCTCTCTCTCTCTCTCTCTCTCTCTTTCTCTCCCTCTCTCCTCTTTTCCCCTCTGCCGCGCGCCCCTTCCCCATGCAATTTCTCTCTCCCTCACGTCTCCCTCTGCATGCCTACCTGCCCCCTGCTGACCTGACCTCTCTCTCTTCTCTCTCCTCTCTCCTCCCTTTCTCTTTCTCTTCTCTTCCTTCTTCTCTTCTGGTCCTTGCTTCGCCCCGTCCCCGTTCGCCCCTTTGACGCTGCTCCACCGCCTTCAGCCTGACTGCCGAGCCCCGCCGCCGTCGCGCGCCGCCGTCGCCAGCCCGACCGCCGCGCCGCGCCGCCCAACCGGCCCAGCTCCGCGCGTCACCCGCCCCGGCCGCCCTTCCTTTTCTCTCTCGCACGCGCGCGACAGCGTGCTGCTCGCCGCGCCCAGAGCCGGCCCAGTCCGCCGGTGCGACGCCGTGCCGTCGCCCTCCGCCTGACCGTCGTGCCCCGCCGCCGTCGCCAGCAAGCTCCGGAGCCGTCGCGCCGTCCGCCAGCCGCCTCGATCGCCCTCACCGGCCTGCTTGCAAGGCGCGCGCGCGGCAGCTCAACGAGCTCGCCGTCGCTGCCCGCCGCGTCCGGCACCACCCCAGCTGTGCCTGGCTGTCGCCACCGACGACCCGCCGTGCCGATTGCCCCGTCGCCGCCAGCCAGCCGCTCCTTCCTCCTCCCGCGCGCGCACACAGCGACCTCGTCGCCGCTGCTCGCCGCGCTGCCTCACCGACGAGTCTAGTCGGCTCGCCGCCGCCCCGCCGTCGCCGCCTCGCCGCCGGCCCGCCGCCTCCCCCTCAGCTTCTCTCTCTCTCTCCCTTTCTCTCTCTTTCTCTCTCTCTCTCTCTCTCTTTCACCCCGGTTTGGCCTCACCTCATACAGCCCGCCGCCGCCGCCGCCGGTCGCCGCTCCGGTCGACCAGCCAGCAAGGCCCGCCCGGCCAGCCAGCTGACCGGCCAAGCCGTGGCCCGCGCGCTCAAGCCACACGCTCGTCGCCGCGCCCGTGCCGCCCCCGGCGCCGTTATGACCGCCGGCTTGCCCCCGGAGCGCCGCCGTCGACTCTCACCGCACGTCGGTGGTCGACCGCCCGCTCCCGTCGCCTCAAGACTATACTAGGCGAGTAATAATTTCTAAACCCCTAATTAGCCTAATTGTGGATTTCTAAGGGTAAATTAATGGGGTAATTAAGTTAATTTGGGGCTTATTTGTGTGAGAAAGTGCATGGGCTGATCATAGGATCAATTTGGGACTTAATAATGATGTTTAAGTGTGTTTTAGAGACAAAATTATGGCTGTTGGGTACTGTTCTTGCCCAAAACCGAATTTGGGAAAAATTGGCTTAAGTTGGGAATTAATCGGTTCATTAGGCGGCGGGATGTTTTGGACAATATATCGGTTAATTAGGACTCGTTGGGATCCTAAGGAATGATAACATATTCAGGGGTTCAATGGTTGAGTTTGATTGGCCACATCGGGTCCTAAACGAATCGGGGTTGTGTGTTGCTAAGTTGTACTGGAATACCGGGTGAAAATGGACTAAAATAAAATGTGCTAGGCGTGCCGACAACGAGCTAAATGAGTGAGGTCTTGATTTATAGTACGGGGCACATCGTGGCACGGTAATTTGATTGAGTCCCGCGACAAGTGAAATTACATGTTGGGCTTTGATATGGTTGAAATTGAAATTGTAGATGCACATGTCTGTCGTGAGTAAATCGGGCCTTCGGGTCGAAACAACTGTGGCCTTCGGGTCGGGCCGTCGGGTCGAAACAACTGTGGCCTTCGGGTCGGGCCTTCGGGTCGAAACCACTGTGGCCTTCGGGTCGAAACAGTTGGGGTCTTCGAACCGGGCCTTCGGGTCGAAACAGTTGGGGTCTTCGGACAGGGCCTTCGGGTCGAAACAGTTGGGGTCTTCGGACAGGGCCTTCGGGTCGAAACCACTGTGGCCTTCGGGTCGAAACGAATTGTGGCCTCCGGGCCGGGCCTTCGGGTCGGTTTAATGGATTGTTGGCCTTAGGGTCGTAGTGTTAGTATAACCGCACATGTTTCATATTAATATTGAAAGTCTCACCTGCAGGACGGTATAGTGGATTGGGCTATGAGCCCGGGTGTATTTATGTTGGTTGTTGTTCTGGTTCATTTAATTATGCATTTTATTTACCTTCTGGAGGTGCACATTAGCCTAGTTTAGGATTAGGGATTTATTACTTGCTGAGTTTTCTCACGGTTGTGGTAAAATCGACATTTCATATCCCCGGCCATGAATGTTGAGGGCGAAGAGCAGAACCCTGAGCCGAGACAGAGCCTGAAGCTATCAGCTCAGAGGAAGAGTCAGTGAAATTCGAAGAGTTCTTTTGAGACGTCTAGTTCTGACCTAGATTGGGAGCCGTAGATTAGGTCTCAGTAGTATCAGTAGAGGCTAGCCCCCTTCTTTTGACTGTAGCCCCTCCCAGTAGATGGCTTGACGCCCCTAGGCCACCGATCCCCTTTTTGCTGCGTAGCCTTTTGATGTACTTTTGTTTTAGGAAGGGGTAAAGTTGTAAGTTTGTAAAGAATATATATTATAGTTTAATTTATCGCTTAATTGTTATCTTTTGCTATCCATGGTTACGTTTTAAAATGTCCGAGTGTATATACATATTTATATATATACGTCGTTTCTGCTTGTGGCATGCGTTCTCTGATTTGGGTATTCGGGTCTCAGTGACGCAATCCTGGGAGCGTCACACTTCATATCGACCCTAGGCGGATGATCGTGCTCCCGTTGGGTGCGGGGCATGACATCCCTGTTGAATTGGTATCAGAGCAAGGACAGCTCGGTCCAATCTAGCCGAACCCTGGAGTGATAAGGAGGAATGACCATGGGTAGCTATAGGGTGACCTAGTGTGCTAAGTGTACCTCCAGATTGTTTGTGTTTGAATGTTGTGGTGATGGTTTGAACCAGTATTATGCAGGTGCGGCAGGACCCAAGGTAAGTGTGCGAGTCGTTGGGTGAAATTCTGTGCCGTTGTGCTAGTTGTTTGTTGAGTGTTTGAATACCTTTGTGTTGATACCTGCCTAGGACTTAGACCGGTTAGTTGGTTCAGGTTTCTAATTCCTGGACGGAATTATAACAGGTAGTCGAGCACTCAAGCTTAGAGAATGGATAGCGAAGAAGGAAGTCTGGGTAGAGCCCTAAGGAGGGGCATAAGAAGAGGAACCAGGAGTGGAGGTCGTGCTCGAGTTAGAGCCGTAGAAGACCTCGGGATGGGTGTGAGAGCAGTAGAAAATCCTGGATTTAATGCTGGAGCTGCAGCAGACCCTAGGATGGAGCAAGTGATTGAAACTTTAAGGGAAATAGGGAATGTTATGGGCAGGCAGGCCCAAGAGAGAGCGACAATCATTGCTGAGGCTGCAGCAGCAGCTGCCATCGTCGGGAATCAAACCCAAGCCCAGCAAGTTCAAGCTCAACCAATGGTAGCAACAAGGCCAATGCACCAGTTGGTAGAGCAGTTCCTGAAGCTGAAACCGCCCAAGTTCACGGGCAGGGGTGACCCAGAAACCGCCCCACGTTGGGTGGAGGAGTTAGAGAAGATATTCGATCTGTTGGGGTGTACTAAGACGGAAAGGATCTCGCTGGCGACTTACCAGCTACAAGATAATGCCCATGATTGGTGGAAGGCAGTGAAGGATAGAGTGTTCCCAGAGAATATGGAACAGACCTGGGTGATATTTATCGAGCATTTCTATGGGCAATATTTCTCAGAGAGCGCCCAGGAGAAGAAGATGGCGGAGTTCATGAGACTTCGTCAGGGGTCGATGACAGTAGTTCAGTACGAGGCAGAGTTTGCAAGGCTGTCCAGGTTTGCCCCAAGGATGGTGGAAAATCCACTAGATAAGGCTCGAAGATTCCGAGATGGACTGAAGCCGGATCTTCGCACTCAGATGCTTTTGCTGAATATCAGGGATTACAGGGAATTATATGAGCGAGCTCAAATCATGGAGAGGGACCAAATGGAAAGAGCAGCAGCATCGGGTTCAAGGTTCAATCAGAACTGGGACAATCGTCGCTTTGGAAAGAAGCCGATGATTGACAATAGACGGTTTGTTCCACCACCGAGAAGGAATATCGGGAAACCCAGCCAGACGCCAATGAGGTTTGGAGCTTGTTTCCGTTGCGGGAGGTTGGGGCATCAGATAAGGGATTGCCCACAGCAGCGAATTTCAGGACCTTCAGGACAACATCAACAACCCAGACTGGGAAATCAGACCGGAAATCCCCCGCTAGCTATCTTGGGCAGACCACCGGCACAGGGACGTGTATACGCAATGGCGCGCAAGGATGCCGAGGACGCGCCAGGAGTGGTCACAGGTACCATTTCTCTCTGTGATCATGCTGCCTATGCGTTATTTGATCCCGGGGCAACCCATTCGTTTATTTCCGAACAGTTTGTTAGATTGGTTGGTTTGGAGCCGGTATTGCTAGAAAGCATGTTATGTGTGACGACCCCACTGCATGATAGGGTGTTAGTATCTCTGGGGTGCGTGGACTGTAAAATTGTGATTGGGAGTGTTGAGGAGAGGATTGATTTGGCTGTGCTAGCCATGTATGATTTCGATGTGATCGTCGGTATGGAATGGCTGACGAAACAGAAAGCCGTTATGGATTACGGCAGTAAGACGATCCAATTCAATCCGATGGGACATCCTAGGTTTGAATTTCAGGGAAACCAAGGAGGAACCTCGATCCCTTGGATTTCCTCAATAGAAGCAACTGAGATGCTCAAGGAAGGTTGTGAGGGATATTTGGTTAATGTGAAGGATCCGACTTTAGTGGAATCTAAGTTGGAGGAAATCCCAGTAGTGTGTAAATTCCCTGAGGTATTTCCTCAGGAATTGCCAGGCTTACCGCCGGAGTGGGAAGTGGAATTTGTAATAGAGTTGGCCCCAGGTACCGAACCAATTTCTAAGGCTCCGTATCGGATGTCTTTATCGGAATTGAAGGAACTGAAAGTCCAGATGCAGGAATTATTAGACAAAGGGTTTATTCGTCCCAGTGCGTCTCCATGGGGAGCACCAGTCCTGTTTGTGAAGAAAAAGGACGGGACTTTGAGATTATGTATAGACTATCGGCAGTTGAATCAGGTGACTGTGAAGAATAAGTACACACTGCCAAGGATAGACGACCTGTTTGATCAATTACAAGGAGCGTCAGTGTTCTCCAAGATTGATCTACGGACCGGGTATCATCAGTTAAGAATTCGGAAAGAAGACATACCCAAGACTGCATTTAGAACGAGGTACGGGCATTATGAGTTCACGGTCATGCCATTCGGTTTGACGAATGCCCCCGCAGCTTTCATGGACTTGATGAACAGAGTTTGTAAGGAATTCCTGGACCAGTTCGTTATCGTGTTCATCGACGATATTCTGGTGTACTCGAAGAGTCCGGTAGAGCATGAAATGCATCTGACTGAGGTACTACGGACATTGAGGGAACACGCGCTTTATGCAAAGTTCAGTAAGTACGAATTCTGGCTTGGTAAGGTAGCATTCCTTGGACATATTGTATCAGGAGAAGGAATAACTGTGGATCCGGTTAAGATCGAAGCAGTGCTCAAGTGGCCCAGACCGACATCGGTGACGGAGATCAGGAGTTTCTTGGGATTAGCTGGTTACTATCGACGATTTGTAGAAGGATTCTCATCGATAGCCATGCCACTAACAAGGTTGCTGAAAAAGGAAACTAAGTTTGAATGGAATGATAAGTGCGAGCGAAGCTTTCAGGAACTTAAGCACAGACTGACGACAGCTCCAGTCCTAACTATCCCATCTGGACCTGGTGGATTCGAGATATACAGTGATGCTTCGCTTAGAGGACTTGGTTGCGTGTTAATGCAGCATGGGAAAGTAGTTGCGTATGTGTCACGTTAGTTGAGGCCACATGAATCGAACTATCCGCCACATGACCTAGAATTGAGCCATGTATCGAATCTGCTAGCCACCTTGAGAATTGAGCTAGAGATTCAGACCAAGATTAAGGCTCTGCAATCCATGGATCAGGATATTCAGAAAATTGTGGAAATGGATGCCACTACAAGGAAGCCAAATTTCCAAGTATCAGAGGGTGGAATCCTGAAATTCAGAGGCCGATGGTGCGTACCTGATGATGCTGAGCTCAAGGAAGAAATACTAAGAGAAGCTCGTCGCAGCAATTATAGCATACACCCTGGTAGCACGAAGATGTACCAGAATCTACGGCAACATTACTGGTGGAACGGAATGAAGGCAGATGTGACCAAGTATGTGGCTAAGTGTTTGACATGTCAGCAAGTAAAGGCACAGCACTGTAAACCTGGAGGACTGCTGCGACCACTGGAGATTCCTGAGTGGAAATGGGAACACATCACCATGGACTTTGTAACCGGATTACCAAGAAGCCAGAGAGGGCATGATTCCATTTGGGTGGTTGTGGATCGACTTACGAAGTCGGCACATTTCTTAGCAGTACGAAAGGATTTTGAATTGGAAAGGTACGCAGAACTGTACGTGAGACAAATTGTCCGACTGCATGGAGTACCGGTAACAATTACATCGGATCGTGACCCGAGGTTCACGGCAAATTTCTGGAAAAGTCTCTAAACGGCCTTGGGGACAAAGGTGCAGTTTAGCACAGCCTACCATCCACAGTCTGACGGTCAATCAGAAAGGACAATACAGACTCTCGAGGATATGTTGAGGGCCTGTGTACTGGATTTCCAAGGTAAATGGGAAGAACAGCTGCATTTAATAGAGTTTGCATATAATAACAGCTATCAGCAGAGTATCCAAATGGCCCCATTTGAAGCCCTATACGGCAGAGCATGTAGGACTCCAGTGTGCTGGGATGAAGTAGGAGAGCGAAGCATTACAGGTCCGGAGTTGGTACAGCAAACAGTGGAAGCTGTTGAGGTTATCCGAGAAAGACTAAAGACAGCTCAAAGTCGACAGAAAAGCTATGCCGATCGGAGACGTCGACCCTTGGAATTCCAAGTTGGAGATCATGTATTCCTCAAGGTCTCGCCTATGAAAGGATTATCCCGATTTGGCAAGAAAGGGAAGCTGAGTCCAAGGTTCGTGGGACCGTTCGAGATTTTGGAAAAGATTGGCGATATGGCATATAGGCTTGCCCTGCCACCTAACTTGTCCCAAGTGCACAATGTCTTTCACGTGTCGATGTTGAGAAAGTATGAACCGGACTCGACCCACGTGTTAAGATATGAAGAAATTGACGTGGACGACGGGGTGTCGTACGTGGAGAGACCGGTCAGAGTTGAAGATCGGAAAGATCGAGTACTGCGGAATAAGACGATCCCGATGGTCAAGGTAGTCTGGGAGCACCACGGGACAGAGGGCGCAACCTGGGAAAGCGAGGAAATGATGCGACACCAATACCCCCATTTGTTTGAATAGTTGATTGGATTGTAAATTTCGAGGACGAAATTTTTGTAAGGGGGGAAGAATTGTAACAGCCCGAATTTCGACTAATTTTCGGGATTTATATAACGCGTGATTTGTCAGTGTACTTATAGTAAAATCTCGCCCGAGAACTGATCACTCTCGGTTATTATTTTAAACCTGAGATTTCGCTAGAATTGTACTCGATCGAATTTGGTCGTTATTTAGACCCCGAACATTGTCAGTCGATTATTGGGAGTTTCAGAACGAAATAAATTGGACGGTATCGATATTATTGTGGCCAGCATCGAGATTATCAGGAATGGTGAAAAAGCGAATTTTTAGACCGGGTGCGAATTTGGACTGGTAGACCTCCCTCGTAGTGTGACCGGAATTATTTTATTTCAGTCAATTGCCTTAGAATATTATTCGGGACTTTTCGGGAATTGTTAGGCCTTTTTCCGAGTTTAAATCGGGACCGATAGGTCGATTTTTAGTTCGGACCGTGTCCGTTATTTCGCGCTTGAAATTCAAAATTTTACTTTTCCTCTCTCTTTCTCTCTCCTCTCTCTCGGTCAGCCCCTTCCACGCGCACGTCCGTCCTCTCTCTTTTTTTTCTCTCTTCTTTTCCTCTCTCTCTCTCTCTTTCTTTCCCTCTCTCCTCTTTTCCCCTCTGCCGCGCGCCCCTTCCCCATGCAATTTCTCTCTCCCTCACGTCTCCCTCTGCATGCCTACCTGCCCCCTGCTGACCTGACCTCTCTCTCTTCTCTCTCCTCTCTCCTCCCTTTCTCTTTCTCTTCTCTTCCTTCTTCTCTTCTGGTCCTTGCTTCGCCCCGTCCCCGTTCGCCCCTTCGACGCTGCTCCACCGCCTTCAGCCTGACTGCCGAGCCCCGCCGCCGTCGCGCGCCGCCATCGCCAGCCCGACCGCCGCGCCGCGCCGCCCAACCGGCCCAGCTCCGCGCGTCACCCGCCCCGGCCGCCCTTCCTTTTCTCTCTCGCACTCGCGCGACAGCGTGCTGCTCGCCGCGCCCGGAGCCGGCCCAGTCCGCCGGTGCGACGCCGTGCCGTCGCCCTCCGCCTGACCGTCGTGCCCCGCCGCCGTCGCCAGCAAGCTCCGGAGCCGTCGCGCCGTCCGCCAGCCGCCTCGACCGCCCTCGCCGGCCTGCTCGCAAGGCGCGCGCGCGGCAGCTCAGCGAGCTCGCCGCCGCTGCCCGCCGCGTCCGGCGCCACCCCAGCCGCGCCTGGCTGTCGCCGCCGACGACCCGCCGTGCCGACTGCCCCGTCGCCGCCAGCCAGCCGCTCCTTCCTCCTCCCGCGCGCGCGCACAGCGACCTCGTCGACGCTGCTCGCCGCGCTGCCTCACCGACGAGCCCAGTTGGCTCGCCGCCGCCGCGCCGCCGTCGCTGCCTCGCCGCCGGCCCGCCGCCTCCCCCTCAGCTTCTCTCTCTCTCTCCCTCTCTCTCTCTTTCTCTCTCTCAAACCCCGGTTTGGCCTCACCTCATACAGCCCGCCGCCGCCGCCGCCGGTCGCCGCTCCGGTCGACCAGCCAGCAAGGCCCGCCCGGCCAGCTAGCTGACCGGCCAAGCCGTGGCCCGCGCGCTCAAGCCACGCGCTCGTCGCCGCGCCCGTGCTGCCCCCGGCGCCGTTGTGACCGCCGGCTTGCCCCCGGAGCGCCGCCGTCGACTCTCACCGCACGTCGGTGGTCGACCGCCCGCTCCCGTCGCCTCAAGTTGGGACTTAATAATGATGTTTAAGTGTGTTTTAGAGACAAAATTATGGCTGTTGGGTACTGTTCTTGCCCAAAACCGAATTTGGGAAAAATTGGCTTAAGTTGGGAATTAATCGGTTCATTAGGCGGCGGGATGTTTTGGACAATATATCGGTTAATTAGGACTCGTTGGGATCCTAAGGAATGATAACATATTCAGGGGTTCAATGGTTGAGTTTGATTGGCCACATCGGGTCCTAAACGAATCGGGGTTGTGTGTTGCTAAGTTGTACTGGAATACCGGGTGAAAATGGACTAAAATAAAATGTGCTAGGCGTGCCGACAACGAGCTAAATGAGTGAGGTCGTGATTTATAGTACGGGGCACATCGTGGCACGGTAATTTGATTGAGTCCCGCGACAGGTGAAATTACATGTTGGGCTTTGATATGGTTGAAATTGAAATTGTAGATGCACATGTCTGTCGTGAGTAAATCGGGCCTTCGGGTCGAAACAACTGTGGCCTTCGGGTCGGGCCTTCGGGTCGAAACAACTGTGGCCTTCGGGTCGGGTCTTCGGGTCGAAACAGTTGGGGTCTTCGGACCGGGCCTTCGGGTCGAAACAGTTGGGGTCTTCGAACCGGGCCTTCGGGTCGAAACAGTTGGGGTCTTCGGACCGGGCCTTCGGGTCGAAACAGTTAGGGTCTTCGGACCGGGCCTTCGGGTCGGGCCTTCGGGTCGAAACCACTGTGGCCTTCGGATCGGAACGAATTGTGGCCTCCGGGCCGGGCCTTCGGGTCGGTTTAATGGATTGTTGGCCTTAGGGTCGTAGTGTCAGTATAACCGCACATGTTTCATATTAATATTGAAAGTCTCACCTGCAGGACGGTATAGTGGATTGGGCTATGGGCCCGGGTGTATTTATGTTGGTTGTTGTTCTGGTTCATTTAATTATGCATTTTATTTACCTTCTGGAGGTGCACATTAGCCTAGTTTAGGATTAGGGATTTATTACTTGCTGAGTTTTCTCACGGTTGTGGTAAAATCGACATTTCATATCCCCGGCCATGAATGTTGAGGGCGAAGAGCAGAACCCTGAGCCGAGACAGAACCTGAAGCTATCAGCTCAGAGGAAGAGTCAGTGAAATTCGAAGAGTTCTTTTGAGACGTCTAGTTCTGACCTAGATTGGGAGCCGTATATTAGGTCTCAGTAGTATCAGTAGAGGCTAGCCCCCTTCTTTTGACCGTAGCCCCTCCCAGTAGATGGCTTGACGCCCCTAGGCCACCGATCCCCTTTTTGCTGCATAGCCTTTTGATGTACTTTTGTTTTAGGAAAGGGTAAAGTTGTAAGTTTGTAAAGAATATATATTATAGTTTAATTTATCGCTTAATTGTTATCTTTTGTTATCCATGGTTACGTTTTAAAATGTCCGGGTGTATATACATATTTATATATATACGTCATTTCCGCTTGTGGCATGCGTTCTCTGATTTGGGTATTCGAGTCTCTACGACGCAATCCTGGGAGCGTCGCACTTCGTTTAGACCCTGGGCGGATGTTCATGCTCACGTTGGGTGCGGGGCGTGACATTATCACTATGTTACTTCAATCCTATCTCTTTTTGTGATCTTAATTATCTAGCATGTAACAATGGCGGGGATCATCAATTTTGATGAGCCACATCTGAAAATATATTCTTGTGTCTTGGTTGTGTACCAATTGTGAAAGGAATTTACCCAACTTCTTGGTTTGATTTGGTTGGGTCTTGCTGTTCAAGAAAAAGGCGAAAACAAGCACAAATTGGACAGAACCAAACCGAAGTAAAATCAATGATCCAAGCCGAGTTATAATATAAGTACAACGTTTTAAGTCAATGCGGAAATCCTAATGGATCTTGCAACTAAATCAATGTGAAATCAACGCAGACATATACAAAGAATAATAAAGAATACCAGAGATTTACATGGTTCGATCCAAGTGTCAGTACCTACTCCACTTGGAGAGTTAATAACAAATAATCAACTAGTAGTTGGAAAATCGTAGAATTACAATCACTAACGCTCGAGTGTTTTTAACACCCAAACACATTTCATTTACAAATAAAATAATTCAGTTGGATCTAAAACTCATAGCACGAAATCCTCCCAAAAGCAGGAAATCAAAAGGCAAAAACCATGATTTTCTTTCTTCCTCTAACAACCTCGTGGCCCCCACATGCAAATATATATTTAGGAATAATGACATAAATGGTCCCTAAACTTTGATCAAATGTATAATTTGATTCCGAAACTTTTAATTTGTCCAATATGGTCCATGAACTTTAACTCAATGTGCAATGTAATTCCTGAACTTTTAATTTGTTCAATGTGGTCTTTGGACTTTTGGTACATGTTTAATGTAGTCCATGAACTATATAAAAATGTTTAATGTGGTGCTTTCATTTATTCAAGATCAGGGACAACATTGAATACTTTTTTATAATCCAGCAATTAAATTGAACATTTAACAAAAGTCCAAGAAACACATTGAACAAATTAAACTTTCACGAGCCACGTTGTATATTGGGCTAAAGTCCATGGACCATATTAAATAAAGAGCTTTCTTACTTCTTTTTTTGTTAAAAAAAAGGACTCAATGATTATTATTTTCAAATATAAAACCCACCTAGACCTATCATGGACCGACCCAAAAACTGCAATAACTAAATAATTTGCAAAAAGGAGAGTTCAGAAGACTTACTTTACCCAGTAGGACCATGGCAACCACATAGACATGCACATGAAACGTGAGGTTCAATTTCTATCTAGACTCTGGCTTACAAAGTGGAGACGCGAGGATTACCGGGCTAAACCAGTCATGGTAGTGGTTAGGCCGGGGTTCCCCTGACTCCGGCTTAGTCAAGGAGCCGACCCGGGTTGCAAAAGGTGCAACCGTGGTGGGAACTCAATGACACCGTAAAAGAACTTTCGGGACCAAGAAGGGCGACCCATACCACGCGGGTGTGGTCGAGGTGTCCGCTGTCTTAGTACCATCCTAAACCTGTGTCGCCCAGGTCTGGCAACGGGTAGTGTGTGCGGTGTAGTGTAAATACAAGGCATGCACAACGGGTTATATCATACAACGCTTCGTGCATAAAATAAACCATGCATCCAAACACCTCCCTGCAAAACAAGGGTTAACAATCACGCCTCCCCTTATACCTCCCATTCTGCAAAAACATTTAATACCTAAAATGTTAGGGACGTACCTGGGATCCTCGCTGCCAAGCAAAAATATTTTTTGAAAAGAAAAACTGGCCTAAGTCCACTAAGAGTTTTAACTCAACTCCCCAGTGGAGTCGCCAAGCTGTCGCGACCTAAAATTTCTCTCCAGGCTAATGGATTATTAAAACTAAACTTAACTCGGGCCCTCCCAAGCCCTACCAATTTGCAACTTAGGATTTAAGTTCTTAACATGTAAATGTTTTCATTCTTGGAGTCGTCACTAATCTATTTATGGTAGGTCGATTAGAAACCTAAATAAAACATAGGGAGATATGTTTTATTCCTACGAACCAGAGATTCTAAGTTCGGGGACTTGATTACGCTAGATCTAGTCTAGCGCCCTTTCGGTACCTTTTCTTTTAAAAAAAAATGTTTTGCATACAGTCTGAATCCATTTTATAGCGTAATCACTAGCATGTGAGGTGTTCGTGCGGGTGCGTAAACCACCAAAGTAACACTCAATAATCAAAACATTAAATAAATTGCAAGATTGAGAGAATTACTTACGTCGAAGCAACGTAAGCATCTGCATTGTTAGCTAGAAAATCACATTAACAATCCTAATATGATTTCTAATTAATAAGCAGTTCACTCAATATTTTTTAGGATTTTCACTTATTTAAATGAAAGCTAACTTATATGTAATGACGTGCAAAAATTAACATGCGATTAATGCAGTCTAACATGCAAACTATATGACACGCGACAATATGACCTAATCCTAATGATGGACAAATGATTTATTTTTTGATATTTTCAAATGAAATTCGAAATTAAAAATTACTCAAATTAAAATGCAATCTATCCTAAAGAAAATGATTTGATCTATCCTAAAGTGATTCTTTTTTGGGATTTTTATTAAAATTCGAAATTATTAAATATCCTAAATAATCCACTAAGATTAAAACAATCTCTAATTTAAACTAGGAAACATACTACCCTAAATCCCAATTTAAATCAAATAATTATCTTATTCTTTTGGATATATTTAAGATTCCCTAAGCATGCAAAATTTCTAATTTAAATCTAACTAACAAATTTTTGGATTTTCTTTATTTAAAAGGAAAACAATCAAACAAAGATAACAACTACGTTCAAACAATCCACGTAATCCGCAAGATTTTTCAAATTCAGATAAGGCAAAGAAATCAAACTAACGGTCATATCTATAGGGTTATAGATATCGACAGACAGTTGATTGTTTAAATTTGGAAAACAAATAAAATCTATTATCATATCCAAGTGATTATGAACAATATAACGATTTTTCATATCGCCACGTATCGAACCTTAGGGATAAGGTCGGATAGTCGTCCAGATACGTTGCTAAATTAGGCAAAATTCCTAATTTCAAGTGTTTCAAATATTGCGGATATCGCAAATATTATCCTAAGATTTAGCAATCCACCAAAAATATCCACGAAATATTCAAACACCAAAAACTTAGGAAATTAAATATTTTGGAAAATATTCGGATAATGATCTTATCTAATTTGCAGATATCTTCCAAATTCGAACTCGGTTCTGAATTAAGGCTTGCGAATGGGAACGGTGTGACTGGCGGCAGTGGACCGACGGTGATGACGGCGATGGTTCTGGTGGTGAGGACTTGACGACTCGGAGATCACGGTTTAGGCCCTTCTTGATCACCGCTTGATTCGCGGATCGATCCAAGGAATTCCCACGAGTCAATGGCCTGGTTTGCTCGCCGTAACACCTCGAATGACATTGCGAAACATAGGAAAGTCTGGAGGCTCTCGGTGCAAGAAGGTTCAGCGATGTTTCTGGTTGGATTCTACTGCAGTGCTCGCCAGAGGTATTGCAACCGTGAAGGCGTCAAAGCACAAAGACCCGATTAAGAGGGAATCCACAGCTTGGTCGGGAAGCTGCTGGTGGCCCAATTGTCGGAGACGCAGCAGTGGCTGAACACGACCGCAGGTATGAAGAGAGGAGCAGCAACGTCAAAACCTGAAAAGAAAGCGTGAGAGGGGGCAGGTCTCCTTGTGGAAAAATCTCCTTTTTTTTTCGTTTTTCTTTTTTTTGCTCTACGTAGTCTGGACTTTGCCGAAACGGAGACGTGCTCTCTTTATTGGGACGTCAATCCCTCCAGCCTTGACCGAGAATCTGATCGTGGATGTGCGGCGATTCTCGGTTTGCACCAGCAACAATTCTCCGGTTCTACTTCTTCAAGGCTAATTCATGCGATTCTCTTTCTCAAAGCCACCTTTCTTACGAACTCTTCTGCGAACTGTGGCCGTGAATCTCCAATGCTCCTCTCTCTCACTTTTGTGGCCGCGTGTGGAATCGTGTGGCCTCTCGTGTGTGGTCTGAAAATTTTCTGAGCTCCGAAATTATGAGAGCCCCCCTCTCTTGTCTGTATGTGATCCTTTTATAAAGGAGAATGCCTATGCCTTTTTAGTAAGAGACCCACTCAAGAATATTTAAAATATATTGCGTTTGACTTCTTTCCTTTTTGATCCTCCAAGTGACAGAAAAAAATATATATACAGAAGATCTCTTGCGACCGAAGATCACACGTGCAAAACATGTGACTTTTGGTCATGGGCTTGATTCAATTAATTTCATTTAAGCTCGAAACCATTTGCTCGGGTCCATTTGCCGTCGGTCCGATAAATATGCAAACTATATGGGCCTAATTAACTATTAATGAAATGCTCCTAATATCTATATGCATTTTAATTAATATTTTTTTCTAGAGATCAAGATCGATCCCTAATTTTTTATGCGAAAATTAACTAACTAAGTCGCTAAAATTTAGGTGTCAACATGAAGTTACAAAACAGAAAAATAGAATAGTGACTAATGCATTAATTCAAATGATCCACGATCTGAGCATATTTATGGCTAATAAAGAACCACCGAAAGATTCTAGACAAACAAATGGATCTGTCATCCAAATGTCAATGAAAAGCTGGTGGATTTAATACGCAATAATTAGAAATACCATGCATAACTTTCTGTTATAACCAACATAACAACAACAAATGCAATATACCAAAGCTCCTTTCATGCCTATCATCACAAAGAGCCAAAAGATAAAAGCCATTTCATGCATTTATATTCATCTTTTACCTCTGGGCTTCACTTGGGAAACGACTCCATTCAACGGCACAATGACATCTGAGTTTCGTTTTGAATGTCCTGCAAAATCCCATTAAAGGAGAAAAGAACGCCTCATGAATCTAGAACAACAGTAAGGAAAGGGAATGCTTCATAAAACAAATTGGGTATCAAACCAAAGATACACTTACAGCCAAACATATCATAAGTTGTGATCGTCCTGAGAATTAGTATGGTTCAAATGGAAAATATGAAGAAGCTAAGGGTATAATTGTTTCAAGTAAACTATTTTCTGCCGAAAATGTTTCAACAGTAGCTCAATCCCCAAAAAGTCTCGAGTTTTTTTTTTCCTGTATGAGTAATAGAAATGTCTTTCCTTGTTGTTACCAAAGAAGATCGATTTCAACTACAATTGCTATATTTCCATTTACCTCATTTCAACATGCAAAGTGAGGATGCTCGTGCGAAGATAAGGTGACAAGTTGCAAGAGCTGATGCTAATGGAAGACGTAGCTTCAAAACTTGTAGCCTCAAACTTTTCCAAAAAAAAGGCTGCTTAGAGAGACATCGGATAATATTCCCAGTTATAGGTCTGTGCATGACTAACTCAACTGGAAAATAATCCTCTGGTAAATAGTGAGTAAAAGGTGGAAGACCAATTTCCCTGTATTTCTTTTCCCAGCAAAAGAATTTGAATGAAAGACTGATCAACTATCAAAACTTTAGATTTTCCTGGCATTACCGAAAGAATCGAGACCACATTCGTATGCCAACAATTATTATGGACAGGTAGATCTATATTGGAAGCAAATGGAAAGGGAATAGTCCCGCTAAACAGAAACCAGTAGATACAAAAGGGATAACCACTGGACCAAACTGATCATACACATTTAGCTTAATAAAGGGAACATAACATCAGCATCAACAGACGTTGGCAAACTAGGTAGTGTTTACACAAAGTCAAACTGCTCTCCTTTTACATGAAGAAAGTTGGTTCCTTGGACAAGACTTACCTGATAAGGCAGATCCATTAGGATTCTTGTATGCAAATTCTTCGATGTCAGGTAATTCACTTGGCTGCTAAACAAGTTATCATAAAATTAAAATGATCACTTATTTAGTCATCTTTCAAACACAAATACTAAGACGCTGAGACATAGAGTCAACCATGATACATAATCTATCAGATAATATGCGTCCTACTACGGCTATAAAAAAAAGCCTTATCACACTAAGTGGGGCTAGACCCGGACACTCCTATTACACCATTGCGCTCTAGCCTCCAGGTAAGCTCAACGTATGCATGATCTTGTCTTCATATCCAAGTGAATATGCTTTCTCCAACTACTTTGGATGTTTTACTCATATTAATTCTGTAAGGCATACCAAGCCACACAGTTCATAATTGGCAAGTGGTTAACTCGAGGCGCTCCTCATTAAAACATCTAAGGACAAAAGCGGCTCTCTTCCAGCATTTGGCACCCTCTTCCAAACTGGATGCATTCGCATAACCTCTCTGAATAAAATCTTATGAGTACACCAACCCTTACGGAGCCAGACCAAACATATGCAAGACGCAACTCTTAGTAGACGAACCCCCCACAGATGATGCAATGACATATGGAACACGCATCTGACCGTATTACAGATATTCTAACAACAGAAACAGAGACAAAGTCCAAGTGGGACCGTCCAAAGGAAGCTACTTCATGTAAAAGGAAGCAACTTTCTCCTGTAAAACGACGTTTCCACCACAAGCAGAGCGACCCCAGAAGGATGATCTGAATGCGGCACACGTAATCTCAATGGGCACAAAGAAGAGCGGTTCAGTTAACCTTCCGTCTAAGAATAGGTTCGACTTTAGGCTGCTTTTGCTCGACCGGTACCGCCTCCATCGACCGCTCCTTCTTCTTCCTCCTCGTGAAAACGCGAACCGCGGGCAGAGAAGGTCCAACTGGAGCTGCTTCACCTGCCACCCATTAAAGAGAGAGAAGGAAACAGCGAAGGCGAGTGAGTAACGACAGCGGGGATTAGTGCGCTCCGTTTCGATTTCGAACTGCATAGGATGAGGAGGAAGCAAAACGGGGACGTGGGGACGGAAGCGTTGTAGCCGACCTGGCTCGGGCCCTGAGAAACCGGGGGCTTCCGGGTGGCGGCCGGAGGAGGAGAAGCGCGCCGTTCGCCGCATTCCTGGAGGCTGGAATCGGCGGAAGCCCAACGCAGTCGACGCCGGCGAAGAAGGACGAGGAGGAGCGACACTTCTTGCGAGTCTTGCGACGACGTGAAGCATTTCGTACTTCGTATTTTTCTTTTTCTCTTTTTCTTTTGCCGGGAAAGAGGCAAAGGTGTGAGTTCCCGCTGGAGCAGGTGCTCTTCATGTTTTCGCAAACGCACCCTTAAATTTTTAAGTTATTTATCATGATTTGTGAACTTTTATTTAACGTATAATATTATTACTAAATTTTTAATTTATTTAATATAATTTCTAGATTTTGATACATATTTTCTCTTAACTTTTAATTTATTGAATGTGATACTTGAATTTTGATATATATTTAATTTAATTCATAAAATATAATATTGAATATTTTTCATATATTCCATTGATTCCAAGACAACCACCACCAGAGTCTCCTTTGCACAGTGGCACAAATCCGAAGATTCGATGCTGCAACAGAGAGAGGGGGAGAGGAATTTGAGGGATTTTCAGGCGGCCACGTCACCTCATAGTGATCGAGATATGGGTTGTCGGCGATTCTAAAATTCTTTAGAAACTCCATCACCATCGTCACCTTGCTTTTTTTTTCGCCTCATCGTCACCATCGTCACCTTGCTTACAAATAACTTATAAGTGATCTACGAAAGTCATACTATCAAAGGACGCACATACGAAGACAAAAGAGCAAAACTGCAATGCTTACTGAAGGGCTTCCTCTACTATGTTAGCGTATAAATGACAATCATTCTATTTCAGAAACAATTCCTGGAACAGAGATAAATTTTTCTATTTCTATTCCCGGGGCGAATTTTTGAGAAAGGAAACCAATTTGATAACGATAAAAAATTTCTATTTCTTAAACAAAAGCCCGTTTGATAACAGTATAAAATTTCTATTTCCTGGAACAAAAACCCGTTTGATAGCAATACAAATTTCTATTTCCCGAAACAGAAATCCATTTTTTTAGAACCCCTTTTGAGGGTTAAACTCCTTTTAGGGTTTTTTAGGGGTTATGGCCCCTTTTAAATCCCTAAACTAAGGAGTTTTCAAAAATATCATCTGGGCACCTCAAAAAATTTAAATTTCACTTAAAGTGGGTGGCTACATGTATTTTAATCCATTCTGTGAAATTTTGAAATTTTTAATTTTTAATTTTTTTAAATCCGCCAAATTTCCTATTTTCCCAAAATCTAACTTTTTTATTTTCTGGAAATTTTTATGAATTTTAATGGATTTTCTGGAATTTTTTTTGAGATTTTTAGAAATTTTCCAGATTTTCTAAATGTTTTTATGAATTTTCTGATTTTTTATATTTTTTCTGATTTTTCTAATTTTTTAATGATTTTTCTTTTTTTTTAGAATTTTTTTTATTTTTTCGCTGGGAATGAACCGAATCGAACCGATTCGAATCAATCTGACCATGTCAAACTGGGACCAAATTTAGGAAGAGATGTGTTTTGAAGAGAGAAGACAGATTTTTTTAAAAATAGTTTTCATTTCTCGTCCATAAACAAAAAAACCTATTTTTTTTTGTTCTGATTTTTGGTCCAGAACTAGTTCTAGAGCAAAATTTTTTTTTAGAAACAAAAAAAAAATTACGTTACCAAACCGGTTTTTGTTTCAAACTTATTTCCAAAATAGAAAATTAGGGTCCACATGTTTGAGCCGTTACTGATATGGTTTCGCTGTCACACTGAGAGCAGCTTGGTGCCATTTGCTTCACCAAGAAAAATGAAAAAATTGATGCTTATGCAGTATGCGAGCTTGGTCAATCATGGGGGCTTTGGCCTTCAAATGATAGTTATCATATTTTGCTGCAATCCCAGAGACATTATTACACTAATTTTGCCCAGGATGTTTGGACTAGTGCTTTGGATGCAAATAATCAGATAAGTTCCAAATCTATTATATATATTTTTTTGGTAAAGTCTAAATCTATTATATTTATGTCAATTTAATCCTAAACTTTTTAATCGTACTAATTTAATTCTAAACCTTTTGACCTATTGCCAATTCAGTCCTTTAAATTAATTTTGGCCGGATATTGTTGACATGGATATTGGCCGACGAACGTGCATGGATAATTTTTAATAATATCTTAATATATTTTTTGAATTTTTTGAATTTTTTCTTTTTTCCTTTTCTTTTTTTTTTCTCTTTTTTCTCACTCTTTTTTTTCCTCCTCTTCCCGGTGGCCGATAAGGGCAACCTTGCTGGGTGTTACCTAGGCCAAGATGAGGGTCGGCCTTGCCGGCGCTCACCCTCACCAGCCACCAAAAAGAGGAGGAAAATAAAAGAAAGAAAGAAATTTGAAAATTGTTAAAATATTATTAAAAATTTGGTCACGTTAGTGCCGGCAATGTCACGTTGGCCAATTGACGTCGACAGCAATAATTTTCGACCAAAATTAGTTAGAATAATTGAATTGACACTAAATTAAAAGGTTTATGAGACATAATTAAAAAATTTAGAGTTAAATTGATATTAATGTAATATGTTTAGGGCTGGCAAGGGGAAAAGTGTTGGAAAAGTCCTAAACATTTTACATTAGTGCTAATTTAGTCCTAAACCTTTTTTAGTGCCAATTTAATCCTAAACCTTTTGAACTAGTGCCAATTTAGTCCTTCCAGCTAATTTTGATTGGATTTTGCTAACGTGGATGCCAGTTGGCTTAAGTGGTATCGCCGACACTAACGTGAATAAATTTTAATAATATTTTTTCAATTTTTTAATTATTTTTTCAATTTTTTTTCTTTTTTTCCCTTTCTTCTTCCTCTTGTCGGAGGCTAGGGAGCCTCTGGCGAGCCCCGCCGGCCACTAGCATGGCTTGCCCCTGCCCGCAACGGCGAAGGCGAGCCTCACCAGCAGCTGGGTGAGGCACAACCTTGTCGAATCTGGCAAGGTAGGGCCTCACTCATTACCGGCGAGGCTCGACCCTCGCTAGATTCGGCGAGAGGGAGCCTCGCCCAGCCCAGTGTGAGGCTCAAGCCCTTGCCGGGGCTCGCCCTCAAGTAGGCAAGGGTCAACCTCACTTAGGCCAGATTTGGCGAGGGGAGCCCTTTCCCAGGCCTCGCCTCGCCTCGCCTGGCTGGGCGACAGTGACCCTTGCCCAGGTGAGGGCAGCCCGCCCAACCATGGCCGGTGGCCGGCTATTGCCTGTGGCCAGTCACTGGCAAAAGGAGGAAGGGACGAAGAAAGAAAAAATAATTAAAAATAGAAAAAATTTAAAATATTATTAAAAATTATCTACTTAAACATTAGCGGTGATATGTAAGTCAATCGGTGTTCACATCAGCAAAATCTATCAAAATTAGTCAGAAAGACTGAATTGGCACTAGTTCAAAAAGTTTAAAATTGAATTGACATAAAAAAAGTTTAAGATTAAATTATCACTAATATAAAAGATTTATAACTTTTTTGATATTTTTTTAAAGTGGCGAGCTTTGGAATGTTTGATCGGACGAAAGATAATTCTCCATCTGGACAATCAAACTCAGTTCAGGTAAACATCTCATCAATGACCGTCAATGTAGCCTTTGCTGGTTGGCCGAGGGTGGACCCCCACCTTTGGACTTGTTCTGTTTATTAACGATTGATCATTAAGGCTCCTAAAGTACCAACTGCTATAAAACTTGTCCACAAAGAAAAGTAGGCAGTATTTATTTCGGTGATCATTGTCATGCAATTAAAGACAAACCATATTGCTAGTGACTTGACTTAATTGCGTACCAACACGAAAGCGTAACACATATGAAAAACTCATCAGAAGACCTCTACATGATTTATCGATAATTTAGGCTTGTATCAAAGTAAACTCAAACTAAACCAAATTCGTCGATTTCTTATACTCTACAATTTTCTCTCCATCAGGAAAACCTACCAAAAAATAAAAACTGAAGCAGGTAACTTGTCCTGGCAATTGTTACGACCAAAATTTATATAAATATGTGACTTCATGCATCGATTCCCAAAGATTTATATGACAAGATATATAGATTCTTGGTTTCAATTTTCACCTCAAAGAAAGGTGCATTAAACTCAACACCAAATCAGTACTTTTTTTGGTGATTATTGTCATCTTAGCTAACTTTCATGATATGTTGAATTTGCATGCAATATATATATATATATATATATATATATATATATATTTTTGGTAAGGATGCAATATATTTTTTTGCGCGTGATAAAACCTAGATCCTATTTTCTTGCATGTTATGCGTATTTGTCTAGACATTTATCCGCTCAACTCTGATAAGAAAAGCTTTAGTACATAGTGTAGAGAAATAAGACATGACCATGTGTCATTAACACAATCTTGATAGTCTAGCCTATTCATTTTTACTTTTTATTTTTTTTTCGGGGGTTTAATGGCGAGACAAGCAAAGCTCAACTCTATATAAACCAGACACATTAAAGCTAGGATGATGCATTCGACCAAATCTATAAACACACCCACACTGTCAACCCCTAGAAAAGAGAAAAATAATTGACAGCTGATCTTATTTTGATCATCAACAATGTCTTCTTCGTTCAAAGAAATGAGAAAATGGTTCAATGATGTCCATGACAAATTCAAGGAAGAGCTTGAGAACAATATTGTTTCCAGTGTGTGCGTTTTCCAAGTCCCCAAGTCACTCAGCTCTGCCAAGCCTGAGGCTTATACCGCCCAACTCGTCGGCTTAGGACCCTCTTCATCGTAAGCTCACAGAGATGGAGCGCGTCAGGCTTGACAGATGTCGTGAAGAAGCTCCACAAGGAGTTACACCTCTTGAGCTTCGACAACCTCTCGAAAGAGCTCGAAAAGTTGGACCTCTACGTCCGTGCGTGTTACCCCAAGTTCTTGGACATGGATTCCAACATGTTGTCATGGATCGTGACCATCTACACGCTGTTCTTATTCGATCTGCTCTGCCAGCACAGCTTCACAGAAGAAGCCATTTCCCCTTGGCATGCCGAGGGCTTGATCGAGGACGACATACTAAAGGACGTCATGATGTCGGAGTACCAAATCCCTGGATCATTCCCGGAGAAGATGGTGACGGCTGCCCAACAGAAGAATATTGTCAACGAGAAGACCTCGAGTCGTCGCCGTATATGCAGGGTGTTGAATATATGTCTCGAGTTTAAGCCAAAAGAGAAATCTAAATATTCTGAATTGGATATTTTGCGAATCTCCGAAACCGAGCAAAAAGGAAATATTTGAAATTCACTTTTTCCTAATGTATGTTGGAGTCCTTGTTCTCAAACTGGAAAGTCCACGTGGACTTTATGTTGAACTTTGACTCTGTCAACATGTCAGAGAAAGAATAAGAAGAAATAAAAGATAAGGTTTCCTGCAGAAGTTAGTTTGGGTTGTTTGGGATTTATATCCTTATATATTCTTGAACTTGGCCGCAAGAAGAAGAAGTCTCGATGCACCGTTGTTGATAAAGAAGTCTTGAAGCGCCGCGGTTGACGTGAAGACGTTCGTGAGTGCTTGGCGGTAGGTGTTTCCGCGAATTCTCGTTCGTGAATTATATCCAAGAAGAATTAGTGTTCAAGCGTAAATCTTGTGATAAGATTTGTGTACAATTCTTTGCGAGATTGAGAGATTATTTCGTGAGAAATTGTGGGACTAAACACTGTGTGAGTTATTGGGTGTAATTGGGGCTTGGGAAATACTTAGAGTGTTTGAGTGACTCGAGTGTGATTGTAATCTCCGTTGTGTCGCTTGATCTATAGTGGAATTCCGTGCTGCTCTCCCCGTGGACGTAGGTCACTACGACCGAACCACGTAAATCTGGTGTTCGATTTATTTTTCTTATTCTGTCAAATTTATTGTTCGATCGCTTGGCTTCCGCAACAATTGGTATCAAAGCCTGGCTTGGCTGAGTTGAAGCGAATCGATGGCGATAGAAGAAGGAAAAGTGAAAATCGACAGATTTGATGGGAAAGATTTTGGTTTCTGGAAGATGCAGATTGAGGATAATCTATATCAGATGAAACTGCACTTGCCCTTGTCTGGGGAGAAGCCAGAGACGATGAAACAAGCTGATTGGGAATTGCTGGATAGACGAGCTTTGGGTGTTATTCGGCTGACGTTGGCTCGTAACGTCACGTTTAACATCGTGAATGAGAAGACCACTGCGGGTTTGATGAAAGCCCTGTCGGACATGTACGAGAAATCCTCTGCGATCAACAAAGTCTACTTGATGCGACGTTTGTTTAATTTGAAGATGGGCGAAGAGTGCATCAGTTGCTGATCATATTAATGAATTCAATGTGATTGTTAGTCAATTGAGTTCAGTTGATATTGACTTTGAAGATGAGGTACGTGCTTTGATTCTATTATCCTCATTGCCTGATAGTTGGAATACTACTGTTACTACTGTTAGTAATTTCTCTGGGTTAACAAGTTTGACGTTTGATGGTGTTCGAGATTTAATTCTGAGCGAAGACATCCGTAGAAGAGAATTTGGCGAACATGTATCTACTGCTTTAGTAGGTGAAAATAGAGGAAGAGCTGGTACACGTGTTAGCAGAAGTAGTATGAACTCGAATAGACGAAGTCAGTCTAGGACTGGTGGTATTGTCTGTTGGAGCTATGGCAAGAGGGGGCATCTTAGAAGGGATTGCCTTAAGCTGAAGAATGACAAAGGTAAGGGAATTAGAGTTGATCATGCGGATGATATTGCAGCTATAGCTGATGGTAATTCGGATAATGATGATTATGTTTTGTCTGTCACTGATGATTCATCGTTTGATGGATGGATTATGGATTCTGGTTGTTCTTTTCATGCTACACCAAACAGGAACTGGTTTACTACTTATCAGTGCACGGATAATAGTAAAGTGCAGTTGGGGAACAATTATGAATGCGATGTTATTGGTGTTGGTGATGTTAGAATCAGAATGCATGATGGTATTGTGTGGACATTGACTGGAGTGAAGCATGTTACTGAGTTGAAGAAAAATTTGATTTCCTTGAGTGCCTTGGATTCAGCTGGGTGTCGGTATTCTTCAGAATGTGGAGTTCTGAAAGTTGTTCGAGGTGCCTTGGTGATAATGAAAGGAATCAAGCATAGTGGCATGTATGAGCTTCAAGGAGACACAGTGATGGAATTCGCTGCGGAGACGTCGAATGCATCGGTTCGAGAGTCTGAATTGTGGCATATGCGTTTGGGGCACATTAGCGAGAGAAGCTTGAAGGTTCTAAGTGAAAGAAATTTGCTATGTGGTTATGTGACTAACGAACTGAATGTATGTAGGTGCTGTGATTTAGATCAACGGCGGAAAGTGCAGTTTAGTACGGTTGTCAGAGAAACCATAGATATTGCAAAATTAATTCACTTGGATATTCGCAGGTTGTCGCGATTTCCTTCGAGGAAAAGTGCTAGATTTATGCTAACAGTTATTGATGACTACTCGAGGAAGACGTGGGTGTTTGTGCTTAGGTACAAGTTTGATGCTGTTGTCAGGATTAGGCAGTTAAAAGCTTTGATAGAAAAGGAGACTGGTAAAACGATCAAGCAGGTGCGGACTGACAATAGTATGGAGTTTTGCTCGGAGCTGTTAAACAAATTCTGCATGAAGGAAGGCATAGTGAGACACCGCACTAGTGTCAATGAACCACAACAGGTTGCAGAGTTGATGAGCAAAACATTACTAGAGACGGTCCATAAAATGCTCTCTAGTGCTGGTATGGCTAGAAGATTTCTAGCGGATGCGCTTAGTACGGCGAGCTACCTGAAGAATAGATCCCCATCGACTGCGATTGAATGTCGGACTCCCGAAGAAGTGTGGTCAGGTAACGTTACTGATTATTCTGTTCTTAGAATATTTGGTTGTCCATGTTATGTTCGAGTTAGTGATGGTAAGCTCGATGGAAGGACAAGAAAGTGCATGTTCCTAGGTTATGCACAAGGTGAACGCAGCTATAAGTTGTGGTGCCCGGAATTAAATTCACTTGTTATCAGTAGAGAAGTTATATTTGAAGAGTCTCCAGTACTTCTAGCTAGGAGTGTTAATAGCAGTGTTCATACGGATCTGAACGGTATTCAGCTTGAGGTGAAGTTGCAACCAGAAACTCCTGAGGTAGCGGGCACTAGCGAAGTAATCGACACGGATAGTACTTGTAGCGAGGTGGAGCCTACTGAGCCAACGGTTGCTGTAACTGCTGAACTTGACAAGATGCGTATTCGATCTCCGAATAGATATGGATGCAATGATGGTTTTGCTTTATCTGCGATTGAGGAGATTGTGTCGAAAAATCCTTATGGAGCGGTTAAAGGTGCATGTGGAGTTGGTGTTATGATGAGGTCCACGGCTATGGCAAAGTTCAAGCGAGGCTTGGACTTGAAAGACGTCTGTGGCAGTTGAGCCCATCGGGGGCTGTGGGAGAGTAGTAGCGAAATTCGGATTTCTATCAAAGCGATTGTGATTTGGCTCAAACGTCGAGCCAAGGTGGAGATTGTTGAATATATGTCTCGAGTTTAAGCCCAAAGAGAAATCTAAATATTCTGAATTGGATATTTTGCGAATCTCCGAAACCGAGCAAAAAGGAAATATTTGAAATTCACTTTTTCCTAATGTATGTTGGAGTCCTTGTTCTCAAACTGGAAAGTCCACGTGGACTTTATGTTGAACTTTGACTCTGTCAACATGTCAGAGAAAGAATAAGAAGAAATAAAAGATAAGGTTTCCTGCAGAAGTCAGTTTGGGTTGTTTGGGATTTATATCCTTATATATTCTTGAACTTGGCCGCAAGAAGAAGAAGAAGTCTCGATGCACCGTTGTTGATAAAGAAGTCTTGAAGCGCCGTGGTTGACGTGAAGACGTTCGTGAGTGCTTGGCGGTAGGTGTTTCCGCGAATTCTCGTTCGTGAATTATATCCAAGAAGAATTAGTGTTCAAGCGTAAATCTTGTGATAAGATTTGTGTACAATTCTTTGCGAGATTGTGAGATTATTTCGTGAGAAATTGTGGGACTAAACACTGTGTGAGTTATTGGGTGTAATTGGGGCTTGGGAAATACTTAGAGTGTTTGAGTGACTCGAGTGTGATTGTAATCTCCGTTGTATCCCTTGATCTATAGTGGAATTCCGTGCTGCTCTCCCCGTGGACGTAGGTTACTACGACCGAACCACGTAAATCTGGTGTTGATTTATTTTTCTTATTCTGTCAAATTTATTGTTCGATCGCTTGGCTTCCGCAACACAGGGCCTAGCCAACCACGCGGGCAAGAAGCTCACCGAGGACGCCATACCGAGGGATGTCATGATGTTGGAGAACCAGATCCCGATATTCTTCTTGAAGATGTTATTGACGGTCGGGTGCACGCCGCTACCATTCACCCAGCTGAAGATGATCAAAATGATCTTCCCCCTCATGCTGGTGCGGTTTTGCGAAGCTCTCTCATCGCTTGTACAAACAACATTCTACTTCCGCACCAGACCTCTGTAGCGTGCGCATTTGTTGGATCTTCTTTATAGCATGATCACGGAGAGAGACGAAGAGTTCAAGATCGATATACCCGCTGACATCATCAACTATGCGAAATCAGATGAAGAGTTTATGCCGTCACGCTTCATGCCTCCCTTCACCCAAGTCCGAAGAAGCTCCCCCGGAAGAGAAAGCATTGATCCCAACAGCGACCTCTCTCGCCAAAGCGGGCGTAAAATTCAGCAATTCATATTTCATACGAAGCATATCGTTCGAAGAGAAAACGTGCACATTTCACCTTCCCAGGTTCAAACTCAGCGTCAACTCGGAAGCGGTGATACGGAACTTGGTGGCATACGAGGCGATGGCCATTTCCTGTCCCTTGGTGCTTGCACGCTTCATGAAGCTAATGGACGGCCTAATTGATACCCCGGATGACGTGAAGTTGCTCAAGAAACACGGTATCATCACAGGCTCCCTCAAGGACGAGGAAGTGACGCACTTATTCAATGGTCTGAGTGACTCCATCGACGTGAACGGCGATTGCGAACTGGACAAGATAATCAAGGAAGTCAACGAGTTCTACAACGCTGCGCCAAGCATCAAGACCCAGAAGATGATGGACCGATATGTACATGGCGCTTGGAAGTTCCTGGCATTGGTGGTGACCATCCTCTTCATTCTGCTCATGGCGCTACAGACTTTCTGCTCTGCTTACGATTGTTGGAGCCTCGTCAATAAGAGGAACTAAGCTCGATCTGGTTTTGATCTCCGCAAGATCTGTGTTCTTCTCCTGTATATTTATCCAGTATGTTAGCACTATGTTACTCTTAATCCTGTCTCTTTTGCATCTTAATTTCCTAGATGTAACTATGGCTTGTCTGGATTGTGTACCAATTGTGATAGGAATTCACGCAACTTCTTAGGACGATTAGGGTTGGTTTTGCCGTTCGAGAAAAAGGTGTAAATCGGCAAAAATTGCACGGAACCAAACATAAACTCTTGGCTCATCAATACAAGGAATTGAAGTCGCTAAAATAGGTTCCATTTCTAGCTTTAACATTTTCACAAACCGAGCCAAACGAATCTGAAACTAACAAAATTGGTACCTTTGTTTACTTATCCATATACATGTTCATATTTCAGCCATGCATATAAAGTTCCACACGAGTTGTTAAGGAAACGATGAAACTCTGTTTAATGCTCTCGAAGACCAAGTCAACAATCTCATCAATGACCGTCAGCCTCTAACAAGTAAAATTCCAGATCTAACCTTTGCTTGCTGCCCTCTTGATGCTAATAAGGTCGCCCATTGGAATTGCTAGGCAGAGTTTTCATTGTCATGCAGTTAAGGACAAATTATATATCTAGTGAGGTGACTTAATTCCGTACCGACATGTTGTCGGAAGGTAATTTATGTGAGCTAATCGGTTATTTCGCACGAAAAGTAAACTAGAAGTAAACCAAATATGTCGATGTCACATACTCTACGATGTTCTCCCCATGAGGAAAACCAACCAAAACAAATAAATAAATAAAAGGAACCTGAAGTAGGCAACTTAGTCATGGCAATTGTTAAGTAGCATCTGAGAAGCCGGCAAAAAACGTAGTAGAAATCACAAAACATTCTATGCCGGGCACTCACAATCAACTCTCATATATCAAAAGTACAATATGGAAATCAGCGAATGTGATACAAGACAACACTATTGCAGTAAGGAGGAAAACACTGGCAAAAGATGCAAAAACGACGCACATTTCGTGGAATTCAAAGACGAACCGAGCTTTTAGTCGCGGACTAGACTTGAACAACCGTAAGCCAAGCAGAAAGTCTGTAAAGCCAAGAGCAGAAAGAAGAGGATGGTGGCTATCAGCAACAAAATCTTCCAAATATCATATGCATTCTTATCCACAATTTTCTGTCCCTTGATGCTCGAACTGGTCTCTGTTGAGCGTCAGAGGCGCGACAACAATAGTGATTTGATAGAAGAAATTTTTTGAAGGTGAAACGATCGCAATTCGCGCCTTTTTTTATTGCATATCTCAATTACAAGAGAAATAGACTATATATAGGCCGTAATTTGATTCAAAATAGGAAACCTCTTTCTAGGTAACCTATTCTAATTAGGAAACCTACTCTGATTAAGAAGCCATTCAATTAAGAAACCTATTCAAAATAGGAAATCTAATTGACTTATGAAACTTTCCTTTTTCGGGCTCAAACTATAATTAGAACCTAAAAACACAAAAAAAATCAAAATATGAAAATACGAATAGACTCAAAAAGGAAACAAGTATCAACAAATTTGGTTTAATTTCTAGCACTCCCCCTTAAACCAAATTTTCTTCCATCGATCATTCCAAGCAGACTCTTGAACTTTCGAAAAACATCGATCTTGAGAGGTTTAGTAAAAATATCTACTACTCGATCTCCGATCTTCACATGCAATACTTCAACTTCATTCTCTTTAACCTATTCTCGGATAAAGTGATATCGAATATCGATATACTTACTTCGTTCATGAAAAACTGGATTTTTCGCCAAAGCAATAGCAAAAACATTATCAACAAAAATCTCCTTGCTTTCTTCTGCTCCATAAGAATATCTTTGAGTAGTCTTCTCAACCATATTACATGACAAACACATGAAAATGCAGCTACATATTCAGCTTTACATGTCGACAGAGTAACACTTGGTTAATTCTTTGATGACCATGTGAAAGCAGTGTCGCACAAGAAAAATACAAATCTCGTAGTGCTTTTTCGATCGTCGATATCTCCACCATAATCACTATCCGAATAAGCTCTAAGTTTAAAAGATTCAAAGCAATAATAGTGTAAGCCATGAGAAATAATACCTTTGATATACCGAAGTATTCTCTTTGCAGCTTTAAGATGATATGATTTCGGCTTCTCCATGTATCGACTAACAATTCCAACACTATACATAATATCCGGTCTCGTACATGTCAAGTATCTCAAACTTCCAATCAAGCTTCTATAATATGTCGAATCAACATCGGCACCATCATCAAACTTCGAAAGCTTGGTTCCGCACTCCATTGGTGTATTGACCGGCATACAGTTCTTCATGTTGTATTTTTCAAGAATATTTTCTGCATATCCTTTTTGGGAAATAAAAATCCCATCGGCACTTTGCTTCACTTCGATACCAAAGAAATAATTCATGAGAGCATTATCGGTCATCTCAAATTCTTTCACCATCGATGCTTTAAAAACATCAATCATCATCGAATTATTTCCTGTAAAAACAAGATCATCAACATATAAACAGACGAGTAGAATATCACCTTTTTCTTGCTTCAAATGGAGTGCATGCTCATATGGACATTGAGAGAATCTATTCGCCTTGAAATATGCATCAATTCTGGAATTTCATGCTCTCAATGCTTGTTTAAGCCCATATAGAGCTTTCTTCAACCTTAGCACTTTGCCTTCATAACCTTTCACAATAAACCCCTTGGGTTGTTCGACATAAATTTCTTCTTCAAGGATGCCATTCAAAAATGCTGATTTGACATTTATTTGATAAATCCGTCAATTATTTTGAGTAACAATGGAAATAATCAATTTAATTGTTTCCATACGGATGATAGGGGCAAAAACTTCATCATAGTCGATTTCGGCTTTTTGCTTGTATCCCTTCGTGACTAATCTAGCTTTGTACCTTGTCACTTCACCTTTCTCATTCTTCTTGGCCTTGTACACCCATTTAACACCAATCGATTTCTTGTCCTTTGGAAGATTAGCAAGCTCCCATGTTTGATTTTTCTCGATGGCTTCAATTTCTTTGTTCATGGTTTTCCTCCACTTTTCTTCTTTGGCCGCATCATCATAAGCAAGTGGTTCATAATTTGCAAGAAGACATATAAGATGAAGCTCTTCGATAACTTCATAAATTTCAAACAATCTTCTTGATTTTGGCACTAGCGGTTTATCGACACTATATGAAGAGGATGGTGTTGACGAACTTGAATAAGATGTTGGAGAAGAAGGTGAAGGTTGATCTTTCAACTCCGTTTGATTGGAATCACCATAAACGTTTGCTTTTTTTTTTTTGGATTTTCTTCCCATATTCCATCTTCATCGAACTTGACATCTATACTTACATACACTTTCAAAGTGTTAGAGTCAAATAATCGATAGGCTTTGGATGATGAGTCATACCCGATAAAGATGAGCTTTATGCTTTTTGTAACATCCTGAATTTTGACCCGTTACCGGGACCAATAAAGTGTACATTAATTCTCGTTTGATTTTAGTAAATCTCGCCCGGACCTGATCAATCACGGGATGCTAACCAAATGGGAAAGACTAAATAGGAACAGTTACGTGGACCGAGGACTCGATCGCGATTGAGCACTGAGTTCGAGAAACGCCGAGGAAATATTTTGAGCCAATATAGGCCGATCTTAGGAAAATGACGGGTTGATATAATCAGTGACGCATGATCGGTTCGCGAGTGATTCCGCATGACCAAAAGTGCGCCTGACAAACAAACCCCGATTTTAATCTAAACGATCACGACTCCCGGTGCTAGTGATAATTCCTCTCGTTCTCTCAAAATTCGAGGCCATCACGACTCGAACAATCTTAGATCGATACGCGTAACATCTAAATAGCCGCCCTTTAGTTGAAGACCTTAAAACTGCAAATGAACTATTTTGATCGCGATATTAAGCCCAAACTTCGATATCAAAATTTCAAGGATAAATATAACTATTTGGTAGGATGGACGTCATTTTAGAGTGGCCACGCATGTTTGGGACTAGTACGGCTGAGAACGGAAATTTCGACAGAAGTTGGGGAAAATTACAATTTTGTCCCTGTGGACCTCGATATCCATTTCTGAGGCCAAACAAAATTGTTTTTCGGAATCGATGCCATTTTGGGGTGGCCATGCACGTCTGGAGTGCCTACGGTCAAAAATTGGAATTTCGACCCCGGAACAAAAAATTATAATTTTGCCCCTCCAAACTTTCGGACTGGAATTTGAAGGATCTGACACCGGATTATGTCTACCGTGAATATATAGGACTGGTATGAACAAAAATTGAAATTTCGGTTTGGGATCGAAAAATTACGGAAATACCCATAGGCCATTTTTCACTAATTCCGAAATTTGGTTAATTTTTGGGGGTTAACCAAGGTTAGTTAGGCTTAACTGAGGTCTGGTCAACCATGGTTAAGGACAAATGACCATTTTACCCCTAAATAATTGGATATGGATTAATCTTGGCCATGGGATCAAGGGCAAAATTGTTCAATTGGCCTAGATCTTGACACTTGGAATTCACCCACACTTTGTTGACCTATTTGACCAGACCCTCTCTCTCTCCTCATAGCCTATTTGGTCATTTCTCTGTGCAATTTCTTCTTCTTCTCCGTTTCTTGTTCTGCAGTTCCGGTTCTGCATTTTCTAGTACTGTTCATGCTGGAACAGTACCAGTCGGAGTTGCCCCCGTCGAGCCAGCACCACCAGTAGCTAGTTTTGCCCAAGAGCAGCCACCATTAGCCCTGGTTTCAGCCTAAACAGAAAAAAACAGTAGCAAATCGCCATTCTAATCGTTGCCGTGACCGCCGGCTCGCACTCGGAACGCCGTCGTCGATCCTTACCGCGCGTCGGTGATCGACCGCCCGTTCCCGTCGTCCCAAGTCGCTAATAGGCGAGTATAAAACCTTAAACCCTTAATTAGTCTAATTGTGTTTCTTAGGGGGTAATTAGGGGTTAATTAAACTCATTTAGGACCTAATGATGTTTATTTGAGCTTAGGATGATTAGGATAGGCCATTAGGTCTTAATGAGGTTGTTTGGGTGTGGTTTAATGGCCAAATGAAGCCTTGTTCTGGTACTGTTCACAAAGTACCGAAAATGTGCAATTTTGTCTAAGTTTTGTACTAATTGAATTCAATGATTCAAGGCTTGGAATTAGACAATTCAAGTGTTAATTAGGCTCATTTGAGGCATAATTATGTATATTTGATGGTTGGATGATTAGGGTAAGTGATTAGGCCCTAATGAGTTGGTTTAAAGGTGGAATATTGCCTAAATGTTAATTTTTCTTGGTACTGTTCATGGGGCACCGAATTTATGTAATTTTGTCTAAATGTTTCACTAATTAAGTTCAAGTGCTAATGACTTGAAAGTGGATATTTTAGGGACTAATTAGGCTTATTTGAAGCTTAATTAGGTGTATTTAGTTGTTAGGTGTTTAGGATATATGATTAGGGCTTAATGAGGTTATTTAAGAATGATTTAGTGGGTAAAATGGGTTCTGCCCTGGTACTGTTCATACAGTACCGAAATTGTGAAATTTATCCAAGTTGAGCATTGAATGGTCTATTGATTGAGGGCTGGAAATTTAGTCATGTTATGGATTGATTGGGACTTGTCTAAAGCCTATTAAGTGGCCTCGTGTTGATAAAAACAACTATTGAGATGGATTTGCCCAGGGCGGGCCTTTAACACATTGAACTACCTTGGAATGAACGCGCGAATGAATGTGGGATTTGTTGAACCAAAGTGGAAATATATTGAATGTGCCAAGGATGCGTTGAATTCGTTGATTTGGTGAATGATTGTGTTCGGCATGTTGGCTTAGGTAATTGGCTTGAATTTCCAGGCATACGATTCACACATTATGCCGTTGATTGAGTGAAATTGAGTCATAATCACTTGTGACCTTCGAGTCGGGCCTACATGTCGATTTATTAAACTGTTGGCCTTCGGGTAGGGCCTACGGGTCGTTATAATCACTTGTGACCTTCAAGTTGGGCCTACGGGTCGATTTATCAAACTGTTGGCCTTCGGGTCAGGCCTACGGGTCGTTTTATCAATTGTGGCCTTCGGGTCGAGCCTACGGGTTGTTATATTCAATCGTAGGCCTTCGAGTTGGTATAATTGCACACGAATTGCATTGATGTGGATGCCTAACCTGCAGGGATGTGAAATAGTTTATTGGGCTGTGAGCTCGGAGTGAAAATTTATGTTGATATACTGGTTCGTTGTTTGATGTATTTTATTTTCAGTCTAGAGGTGCACATTAGCCTAGTTTAGGATTAGTAATTTGTAATTGCTGAGTTTTTTTCACGGTTGTGGTAAAACTGACTTTTCAGACCCCCAGCCATGAATTTTGAGGCCAAGGAGCAGGACCCCGAGCCCAAGACAGAGTTTGAGGCTATGAGTTCAAAGGAGGAGCCATAGCAGTCCGAGAGTTCTTCTGAGATGTCTGAATCTAACTCCGACTGGTTACCCTAGGGCAGACCTCAGTTTTAGAAGTAGAGGCCAAACCCTTTTTGATTGTAGCCTCTAGTGGTTAGTCCGGTCTCCCTAGGTAACCGATCCCTTTTTGTACTCGTGGCCTTTTTGTTATATCTCTGGGTTTAATGGATATTGTATATAAGTGTTTTTAGATGAAAGTATATGTTGTTTTAATCGTTTGTAAATTGTTAACTTTTGCTATTAATGGTTGCTTTTGAATTGTCTGGGTGTATATATATATTATATATACGTCGTTTTTACATGTGGCGTGTTTTCTCTGATTTGGGTTTTCGGGTCAGTGACGTAACCTGGGAGCGTCGCATCTCATTTCGACATATACACGGATGTTCATGCTTCGTGGGGTACGGGGCATGATACTTTTGTCTTCAAGTGTCGATCTTTTTTGGTCTGGGATATGAGCATAGGTAATGCTTCCGAAAATTCTCAAGTGCGAAATACTTGGTGCTCTCCCGGTCCATACATCTTGTGGAGTTACGCCTTCAAGTCTATATGTGGAACATCTATTTTGAAGATAGACGGCACTCCAAACAGCTTCAGTCCAAAGTTCCTTGGACAAATTTTTGCTCTTCAACATGCTTCGAGCCATATCAAGAATGGTTCAATTTTTCCGTTTAGCAACACCGTTTTGTTGAGGAGAACACGGAGCCATCAAGAAACGCCGAATACCATGATTTTCACAGAATTTGTTGAATATGGATGAGGTGAATTCTCCACCACGATTAGTCATCAAAGCCTTGATAAAATAGCTGCTTTCCTTTTTAGCCAGGTTCTTGAATTGTTTGAAAGTATCAAACACTTCTGTCTTTTCTTTAAAAAAATACACCCAAATTTTTTGAGTAAAATCATCAATAAAAGTAACAAAATATTGATGATTATCATATGAGTAAGGATTGATCAGGCCACACAAATCAAAATGAATTAACTCAAGCGGCTTCTTCGTTGGATAAGTCGTCTCCTTCGGAAAGCTAGTTCTGGAACGCTTGCCGATAACACACCCTTCACATAATTGATCGAGATGATCAATATGTGTAAGCCATAAATCATCTTTTTGCGAGAAAGCAAATTGACTCCGCCAAAATTGAGATGGCCGAACCTAAATGCCACAACCATGAAGGATCATCTACGCACGCCTTTAGACATCGAGACATCTCACTCTTTATATTAAGAATAAACATTTTGTTCTTTGACATCTTCACATTTGTAATTAGTTTATTATTTTGATCTCTCAACATAAGATTAAGATTTCTCATATGAACAGTATAACCTTTTTCCAGAAGTTGTCTCAAACTCAAAATATTGCTTGACATTTTTGGAACACAATAAACATTGATAATAAACTGACGTGCACCATTCTTTAAGCGAATCAAAATTGTACCTTTCCCTTCAACAAGAATTTTAGAGTTATCACTAAATGAGATACTCCCTTTAATTGTCTCATCTAACTTGGCCAACATCTCCTTTCTCCCACACATGTGATTGCTTGTGCCGGTATACAAATACCACGTATCGCTTTGACCTTCTTCATATTCTTTGAATGCCAATAAGAGAACTTGATCAGCATCATTCATCAAGTTCACCTTTTCGTCTACTTTGCTACTTTCTTTATTCCAACAGTTAGAAGCATAATGGCCAAATTTATTACAATGATAACATCGGATTTTAGATTTATCATACCATTGGCTTATCGAGTTCTTTTCTCTTCCACGAACACTTCTTTGGTACTGGTATCCTCTATCCCTTTGAGCAGGATCTCTTCTACTTCGTCCGCGATCTCTTCCTCGAAAGTGACCTCGGCCACGACCTCGATCACGATCTTGATTTGTTCCGCGATTTTGTACTTGATCTTTTATTTGCTCCTCCTCATCTCGAATGGTCAATTGCGTTTGGAGAACTTCCTCCACCGGTTCAATCTTTTTCTTTCTAAACCTTTCTTCATGGGCTTGTAATGAACCCATAAGTTCATCGACCGTCATGGCATCCAAGTCTTTAGATTCTTCAATTGCAACCGCAATATGATCATATTTCTTGTCTAAGGACCGAAGTATTTTCTCAACAACATGAACATCGTAAATGTCTTCTCCATTTCTTTTCATCTGATTAACAATTGCCAAAATTCTCGTAAAGTAATCAGCAATCGATTCATATTCTTTCATATGAATTACTTTGAATTCGCCTCTCAAGATTTGAAGGTGAATCTTCTGAACTTTCTGAACTCCTTGATGTGTGTTTTGAAGAATCTCCCATGCCTCTTTAGTGGTAGTGGCGTTCGAAACTTTTTTGAACGTGGAATCATCTAACGCTTGATAGATGATCGACAGGGCATATTAATCTTTCGTTCGAACCTTCTCCAAGGCATTCCTCTAATTCTGATTCAACGTGGCTTCATCCTCTGGCTCATCATAACCAGTGTTAACAAGTTTCCACACACCGTAGGCACCAAGCAGAGCTTTCATTCTAACAGCCCAGTTACCATAATTTTCTTTGGTAAGACGAGGGTATTGAAGAGGATGCTAATTGTTCGTTGAGGCCATGATCACGAACCATAAGCTTGGATACCAATTTGTTGAGCGTCAGAGGCGCAACAATAAATATTGATTTGATGAAAGAAATTTTTTGAAGCTGAAACGATCGCAATTCGCACATTTTTTATTGCATATCTCAATTACAAGAGAAATAGACTATATATAGGCCATAGTTTGATTCAAAATAGGGAACCTTTTTTTAGGAAATCTATTCTAATTAGGAAACCTACTCTGATTAGGAAACCATTCAATTAGGAAACCTATTCAAAATAGGAAATCTAATTGACTTAGGAAACTTTCCTCTTTCGGGCTCAAACTATAATTAGCACCTAAAAACACAAAAAAATCAAAATATGAAAATATGAATAGACTCAAAAAGGAAACAAGTATCAATAAATTTGGTGTAATTTCTAACAGTCTCAAGTCAGAAGTGATAGAGAACTTGGTGACTTACAAAGTGAAAACTTGTCAGTGTAATAGCACTGTATCAAAACAACGTCCTTTTATCTTATAATACACATTCGGTTGAAAATATTATATTCTTTGGACAACAAATGAATCTGTCAACGTCACCGGAATGATTAAGAACGTGAGCTGACCAAACAGAATATCTACAAGAATATACAGAAACAGAATATGTGTTGTTTACGTTCCTCGAAGCAGAGGCAGACAACCTTCCAATAATGCACACACAGCCTCTCATGCACAAGAATAAAAAAAAAAAGGAATTGAGATGGTGGAACCTATAGAACTTGACCGATCTTCTGATCTTTCAGAGTGCAGAGCAATAATGCCACGGCAATGACCTCATTTGCCAGATCAATTCTAGCAGGATTAAAAACATGGTCGAAACTGCATGCCCAAGACTTCTTAAGAATCGACTCCTTAAAAGCAGATGGGCAAAGTTCGTTTACACCACACTTATCACAACGAAGCCTAAGTGGAGTGCATATTTTCTGTCCAAATCCCACCTGCATGGTTCATGCCAATATGATAGCTAGTTTTTCATAAAACTTGTCATAAGATCTCTTCAGTTTTGTTGCAAAATTGAAAGTCAACGATATCTCTGTTCGCCTGATGTGCCCACTAAAATGGATTTTTTTATACTATTATGCCTATCCAGATTGAATGATATTGTATTCAGTGCGTGAAGAGATTTTAAGGCGTAACACTCAAAAGTGAAAGTCTTGATCTTGTCGATAACTTTCATTGACAAGATCTCGAAGGTGAACGACTTTAATAGCCTCGGTCGTCGATAATTATCGTCGACAAGTCTTGACGGTAAACAATAATAGCTTTGGTCATCGATAGCTATCGTTGACAACTCTCGAAGGTGAACGACTTTAATAGCCTCGGTCGTCGATAACTATCGTCGACAACTCTCAAGGAAAAACACTCAAGGAGAGGAGAGAAATAAACTATTTTATTATGACTTGATTCACCTTACAAATACTTCAACTAGACTTGCCTTTATATAGGCATAGTACAAGACTCTTGATATGACTCATAAATGACTATACATGTATTTGATATTAACTAGATATCGAAACACGAAAGGTCAAGACCAAATACAAATAATCACATTAACTAGTCATTGAAAAATGAAAGGTCAAGACTAATAACGAAAGATATGATAGATAAGGCGGTGATATCTTCAATACTCCCCCTCACCGACTACTCTCTCTAAGGATAGTTCTTGCGACCATACCAAGCTGAGCTCGAAACTCTTCAAACTTTGCAACTCCAAGACCTTTGGTGAAGATATCCGCAACTTGATCACCTGTCTTGGTGTACTCCATCTTAACCTCGTCCTTCAACACTTTCTCTCGCAGAAAGTGATAGTGGACTTCCACATGCTTAGTCCTAGCATGGAAAACTAGATTTTTTGCCAAGCTTATAGTGGATAGATTATCACAATATAATATTGTCGAATAATCTATCGACTGATGAAGATCATCCAATAATTGCACTAGCCACGTGCTCTCCCGAGCTGCCATTGTTGCTGCTCTGTATTCAGCTTCTGTTGTAGACAAAGACATAGTCGGCTGTCTTTTACTACACCAGGATACTACTGCTTATCCAAGATGAAATAAGTATCTAGTAGTTGATCGTCGTGTGTGTTGATCTCCAGCATAGTCGGCATCACAATAACCGACCAACTCACCCGATGATTCTTTTTTATACAAAAGCCCAAAATTAAAAATCTTCTTAACATACCTCAGGATACGTTTGGCTGCATCCAAGTGAGGCTTCCTTGGCTTCTCCAAGAATCGACTCACTACTCCCACTGCAAAAGCGATGTCAGGCCGAGTTATGGTAAGGTAGATTAGACTACCTACTAGTTGCCTATGCATAGTCGAATCTTCTAGCTTTCGACCTTCTTCGGCACATAGCTTTGCGTTCCCATCCAACAGAGTAGATATCGATTTGCAATCGAGCATCCCGAATTTTTCCAAGAGATCTCGTGCATACTTCTGTTGACATAGGAATAATTCTTCTTTTGTCCTATCAACCTCGAGCCCTAGAAAGTGTTTCATCTCTCCAAGCTCCTTCATCTGGAATCGCACAGAGAGGTTGGCTCTAATTTGACATATCTCATCTTCATCATTTTCCAGTAATGATGAGATCATCCACATAAACCAGTACAGCTGCAACCTTTCCATCTTCTGCCTTCACAAATAGGCTCAAGGCTACTAGAGCTACATTATAACTGCTCTTCAACAAGAATTCTGCAATCTTTCCATACCACGCTCTTGGGGCTTGCTTTAAGCCATACAACGCTTTATTTAGCTTGCAGACATATTCTGGATAAGTTTTGCTCTTGAAACCATCCAGCTGTTCCATGTATATCTCTCGCTCAAGTTCTCCATGCAGGAAAGCATTCTTCACATCCATCTGCCACACATCCCATGACTTGTTAGCTGCAAGTGCTAATAGAACTCAAACTGTGGTAACCTTTGCTACCAGGCTAAAGGACTCTTCATAGTCAACCCCATATTTTTGCAAAAAACCTCGAGCCACTAGATGTGCTTTTTACCTCTCAATCGACCTGTCTGGTCGAGTTTTAAGTTTATAAACCCATTTACAGGAAATAGGACGTACCTTTTCAGGTTTCGATACCAAGTCCCACTTCTCATTCTTCTTTAGTGCGAGGATTTCTTCTTCCATGGCCTTCCTCCATTCTGTACCCTCCGAGGCTTCTTCATATGTCGAAGGCTCAACCATGCCAACATCTACAGTCAATGCCACATTGGCATACTTGGGGTTTGGCTTCCTTTGCCTCGTCGATCTCCGAAGCTGAGGCTCCTCCTCTTCAAGTTCTTCGACCTGACTTGGTTGAAGTTCTTTTGTCGACTTTGGGCGCTCATCAAATGAACTTGTCGATCTTGGTGACTGTATGTCGACATCTTTTTCAACAGGTTGATTCTCATCGAATTCTTTCAACCTTTCTTCGACCTCTTTGTCGAAATGTTGTGAATTTGGCAATTCAACAGCTTGGGGCAACCACCAAGATGACACTTCATTGAACACCACATTCCTTGAAGTATAACACCTCCCTGTTGTAGGGTCGCAGCACTTCCACCCTTTTCGTTGATCATCATATCCCACGAATATGCAATGAACCGCCTTTTTGTCGAAAATGCTGCAAAGATGATCAGGCACAAATGCATAACATACGCACCTGAAAACTCTAAAGTAACTTATCACAGGCTTGCGATTCCATAGCTTCTCGTATGATAACATAAAACCGAACCTTGCTTGTGGTAGCCTGTTAATCACATGAGCCGTTGTCTTCATACATTCGGCCCAAAACCTTAGTGGAACATTCTTTGTGTATAACATGCTCCTGCATGTCTCAACTAGATGCCGATTCTTTCTTTCGGCAACACCGTTCTGTTGCGGCATATACGGACAAGTATACTGTCGATGTATCTTGCACTCTTGCAAATATTTCGTGAACTCGTAGGAAGTGTATTCTCCCCCATTATCGGTGCGTAGGCAACGGATTTTTCTGCCTACTTCACTTTCAACCTTCTCCTTAAACTCCTTAAATTTAATAAACGCCTCGGATTTTTTCCTCATGAAAACAACCCAGACATACCTCGAGAAGTCGTCGGTGAAAGTGATCATATACTTGAATCCGCTAACAGACGGCTGCTTCACTAGACCAAACACATCCGAGTGAACGAGCTCGAGAGGCATCCGAGTTTTGAATGATGATTCCTCATATGGAAGTTGATGTGCCTTCCCATACTGGCTCTCAGCACAAATCACATCTTTTTGCACTTCCAACTGGGGAAGACCCCTCAGCATGTTCTTTTTCATCATCACCTTCAACTTATGATAACTTACATGCCCAAGCCGCGCATGCCATAAATCTGGTGTATCATTCCTTCGGGTTTTATTTACATATGCCGTTGAGCAGACATCACGTAAACGGACTCCAGCTGATGTCCCTCCATGATTGGTCGACCAGTGGGCTTCGCACTTCGGTACACCTTAACATCTTGTGGACCGAACACCACATAATTACCCAAGTCTGTGAGCTGGGACATAGACAATAAATTCTTCTTCGTTCCCGGCACATGATACACACTTTTCAATTCAACTGGCTGTGAATGAAATCGAGGATTTATCATCGTCTTGCCGATATGAGTAATCGACAGCCTCGAGCCATATGCAGTAATAACAACACATCCTCCGATATATTCATGCATGTTTGACAGCTTGCCTTGATCTCCAGTCATATGACTCGAACACCCTGAATCAACAATCTAGTCGAAATCATAATTAATCGACTTTTAACTTACAGAGATTAATGCCATTGCATCGTTTGACTTGACTGTGGCAGAGGCATGGAGCTCGTCCGATACCACCATTGCAACAGACGTTTGGAAATCCCATTCCTTATCTTCATCGAAATCATTCTTCTTCGATGATGCTGCAACATTTCCTTCAACTTTCTTCGCTTGATAATCTCTGGCAAAGTGGCCCTCCTTGCCGCAAACATAACATCGTCCACTACGTCTTTTGCCGTTGCCTCGCCAAGCTCCCCTTGGTCGAAGACTCGTCTCTCTTGGACGCTTTTGCCATTCAACATAGCTTTTCCTCGACTTGCCATCTTTATTGTCCGCATCGGTTCGCCTCTGACCCTTGAACCCACTCTTATCACTGAAGAGGGCGCTTTCTTCTCTCTTAATCAAAACCTTAGACATTTGACTATCTAAAGTCTCTTGGTTAGCCAGAATACTCTCCAGATCGATCAACGTTGGTTGAGTTGCCCATCCACGAGTAGCCGTAATAATACCATTATACTCCATCTTTAACCCGTGAATAATAATTCTTCTCATTCTTGTTTCTGAGATGGCATTAGTTGGATCCAATTTTGAAATTTCGTCACAAATAGACTTAACTTTGGAGAAATACTGACTCACCGTCATATTTTGTTGTGACATCGACAGCAACTCGTTCTCTAGCCTTTGTAGCTTGGCATCATTCGACCTTGTGAATAGCGCTGCCAAGTTATCCCATGCCTCTTTTAGAGTCCTCGCGTTCTTTATGTGCTGCATTAATTCATCTTCAACGGTCACAAAAAGAGCATAAAGAGCTTTACCCGCTTTGATGTTCCATCTCCTTAACTCGCCATCGTTCGTCGGTGGTGTGATGTTGCCCCCGCCAACGATATCCCACAAATCTTGTCCCAGCAAGTAAAATTGCATGCGGGAACTCCAATTATTATAATTGGAGTTATTGAGCTTCTCGACCCCATTCATCGAACTTGAAATATCCGCCATCAAGCTTGGATATAACACTTGGCACTACACCAATTCAGCTTGGTCCCAAACCAATGAATCACGGTCCCTGTCTTTGCAATGACAGAATTTCGGCGTTCTCCGATCCCTGATCGGTTGCTCACGTACAATGGTCCTCGGCTCCTGGGCTCTGATACCGCTTGAAGAGATTTTAAGGCATAACACTCAAAAGTGAAAGCCTCGATCTTGTCAATAACTGTCGTTGACAAGATCTCGAAGGTGAACGACTTTAATAGCCTCGGTCATCGATAATTATCGTCGACAACTCTCGACGGTAAACAATAATAGCTTTGGTCGTTGATAGCTATCGTTGACAACTCTCGAAGGTGAACGTCTTTAATAGCCTCGGTCGTCGATAACTATCGTCGACAACTCTCAAGGAAAAACACTCAAGGAGAGGAGAGAAATAAACTATTTTATTATGACTTGATTCACCTTACAAATACTTCAACTAGACTTGCCTTTATAGAGGCATAGTACAAGACTCTTGATATGACTCATAAATGACTATAAATGTATTTGATATTAACTAGATATCGAAACACGAAAGGTCAAGACCAAATACAAACAATCACATTAATTAGTCATTGAAAAATGAAAGGTCAAGACTAATCATGAAAGATCTAGAGAGATAAAGTGGTGATATCTTCAATAGTGTGCTCAAGGCTTTCTAGCATTTCTACTCTCACCTCAGTAAAGGACTACACATTGTTTCTGTAGGAACCGCAGATCCAAACTTCTTTCAATAACCAGACACTAAAAGACTTCATTTGTTTACCAACCTAAGTCTCACTAGCGACTAAATCACAAACACCAACATTAAATTCATCTTTAGAGGCATGAAAGGTAGAGCACAATTGTACAAAATATGGCAGAAGAGCGATAAGCAAAAAAAAACCTCATGACAATAATAAAAATAAGTACAATTGCCGTTCTCGATGCTAATGCAGAAAAATATTGTTGTGTACCTGTGATTCATAAGACAGAATAGTGAATTTTCTATGCCATAGGCCATTAATCCAAGGTATTATTGAGCCAAGTGCCGCTTAAAAAAAGAAATATGAAATATTGGTTATGTGATGTAGACTGTCGGAGTTTTTTTTTTGGGTCAGAGACTGTTGGAGTTAAACAAATAAAACTTCCTTATGCATGAATAATGGTACATATGCCAGTGTAAATGAGTTGTACTTACCAAAAGAGGATTGATAGGGATCCATTCTTCTTTTGGCAGCCATAGCTGCAATGCCTCCCTAGTTTCTTCGGGAGTTGATGTCTTCGAGAAAGAGCCAAAATGAAAAGATGTGTCTAAGTTAAGATGTAATAGTTGTAAACTATACTAGACCTTTCTTAGTCCAGGCTTCTTCCAGCATAAGAAGGAATAAAAGTATGAAACATTATCAGAGTACCAAATTGCACAAAGTGCAAACAAGATAGTGACCAACCGAGGTGACCGGTTTAATTCATTATTCAGACAACTGTGCAACAATTTTTAGTTCAAGAACAGTTTAAAACATTCAATCTTATGAGTCACCTCATGATGTGATAGCAATAATTTGGGAACAGTCATTAGCAAAAGAACACGGAAGCCACTTACTCAGGTCTCAAAGGAGAATCTCCTGTGGTTATAAATCTGAATGTACCAAATTACACCTTGCATTTCATTCTAGAAGTTTGTGATTCAATATCATCTTGTTTGGAAAATATATCTCACTGATGGGCTGAAGAAAGTAAATAGAGAACACGAAAGTTTGAGGAACACGAATGATCTGTTCGCTGCTATATGGTATTTCAAGGAGATTTCCAAGAGTTACTGTTGGAGTTGACGAATACTTCAGGAATTCTTGTTTCTCACACCAGGTACGCCCACGTAAGTTTAGGGAAATTGAAGTGTTATCCAACGACATGTGATCCCTGCATGCGAAATGCGGGGGTTCGGGGGCAACGCCCCCGACATGGGTGCCCTGCTGCCCGGTCATCGTGGTTTTGGGCCTGTTTGGGACACATATATATTTTGCTCGTTTTTCTTATAATTGTAAAGAGTTGAGTGGCTGTAAACAAAAAATATAATGAAATCTCTTTGCAAGATATAGCCCTATTCGAGGGTGAATTTCGATAAATTCGTGCATCGTCTATTTTCTCTGTTTTTTGCGTGATCGTTCTATTTCGGTTCTTGATACATCCCTTCAGTTACAATCTACAGAAATGTGGAGACTAATTTAGGCAGGACTGTTCCGGCATACTTGACTAACCATGTTTTATTTTCAACAAGGCTTCATTATCTATCAAAATAAGCAGGAAGAGAAGTACCCAATGTCAAAGTCCCCTTCAGTCCATCCAATCTTCTTGAGACCACCGTGCTTAACTGCTAGGTTAGGATTTGATGCCGCTCATCTTTGGTTCATCAGAAACCGGCAGATAGGAAGTTAAAAGAAGCAGAATATAGAATAGTAATTACTGCATTAATTGAAATGATCCATACTACTATCTAAGCATATTTATAAAATAACAAACACCGAAAGATTTTAGACAAATAAATGGATTGGTCATCCAAATGTCAATGAAAAAGGTGATGGATTTCTGCTATAACCAACATCCAATACGAAAAAAATTCCAAAGCTCATTTCATGCCTATCATCAAAAAAAGCCAAAAGATAAAAGCTGTTTCATGCCTTTCAGTTCCTTTTTTACCTCTCAGCATCACTTGGGAAACATCTCCATTCACCTGCACAGTGACATCTGAGTTTAGTTTTGAATGTCCTGCAAAATCCCATTAGAGGAGAAAAGAACGCCTCATGAATCAAGAACAACAGTAATGAAAGGGACTATTCCCTAAAATAAATTGGGTAACAAACCAAAGATACCCTTACAGCCAAACACATCATAAGTTTTGATCCTCCTGAGAATTAGTATTGTTCAAATGGAAAATATGGAGAAGCTAAGGGTACATTTGTTTCAAATAAACTACTTTCGGCCAAAAATGTTTCAACGGTAGCTCAATCCCCAAAAAGTCTCGAGTTTCTTTTCCTGTATGAGTAATAGAAATATCTTTCCTTGTTGATACCAAAGAAAATCGAATTCAACTACAATTGCTATATTTCCGTTTACCTCATTTCAACGTGCAAAGTGAGGATACTGCTGTGAAGATAAGGCGACAAGTTGCTAGAGCTGATGCATAAGGAAGATGTAGCTCACAACTTGTAGTGTCAAACTTTTCCAAAAAAAAAAGGGCTGCTTAGAGAGACATCGGATAATATTCCAAGTTATAGGTCTGTGCATGCCTAACTCAACCGGATACATAGCCCTCTAGCAAATGGTAAGTAAAGGTAAAAAACTACCAAAATATCCTAAACTACGCCACATGTGACACATTTACCCTAAATTTTTTTTGTGACACCAAAAACTCCAAACTATACTATTTGTGATACATTTATCCCAATGTACTTTAGTCCATGGGCAATTTCGTCTTTTTTGCTTTTTCTTTTTTTTTTTCCTTTTTAGCGAGGGTGGCCCTCGCCAGCATCGGGCGAGAACGGCCCTCGCCGGATCTGGCGAGGGCGACCCATGCTGGCGTTGGGCAAGGGTCGCCTCACCTTGGCGAGCGAGGGCGGCCCTCGCCCGACTCAGGCGAGGGCGACCCTTGCCGACGTTGGGTGAGGGTTGCTCTCGCCGGAGTCAGGCAATGGACGCCCTCGCTCGCCTAGGCAAGGCGACCCTCGCCAGCGTCAGGTGAGGGCCGCCCTCGCTCGCCTAGGCGAGGCAACCCTCGCCCAACGCCGACGAGGGCGGCCCTTGCCTGATCTAGTGAGGCCCACCCTCGCCCAACACCGACGAGGGCCGCTCTCGCTCACCCAGGCGAGGCGACCCTCGCTCGACTCAGGTGAGGTTGGCCCTCGCAGGATCTAGAGAGGGCGACGGATGCAAGCGAGGGCAACGGACACAAGCGAGGGCGACCCTCGCCCGATGCCGACGAGGGCAGCCCTCGCCGGAAAGGAAAAAGAAAAGAAAAAAAAAGGAAAAAGCAAAAAAGACGAAAATGCTCATAGACTAAAGTACATTTGGGTAAATGTCACAAATAACATAATTTGAGATTTTTTATATCACAAAAAAAAGTTCAGGATAAATGTGTCACAAATGACATAGTTTGAAATTTTTGGTAGTCTTTTCCCTAAGTAAAAAAGGTGGCAGACCAATTTCTCTATATTTCTTTTCCCAGCAAAAGAATTTGAATGAAAGACTGATCGACTATCAAAACTTTAGATTTTCCTGGCATCACCGAAAGAATCAAGACCACATTCGTAGGCCAACAATTACTATGGACAGGTAGATCTATATTGGAATCACATGAAAAGGGAATAGTCCCATTAAACAGAAACCGCTAGGCGCAAATGGGATAACCGCAGGACAAAACTGATGAAACACATTTAGCTCAATAAAGGGAACAGAACATCAGCATCAGCGAACGTTGACCAACTAGGCAGTGTACACACAAAGTCAAACTGCTCTCCTTTTATGTGAAGAAAGTCGGTTCCCCTGCACAAGACTTAACTGAGAAGGCAGATCCATTGGGATTCTTGTATGCAAATTCTTCGATGTCAGGTAATTCGCTTGGCTGCTAAACAAGTTATCATAAAATTAAAATGATCACTTATTTAGTCATCTTTCAAACAAAAATGCTAATACGATGAGACATATAGTCAACCATGATACATAATCTACCCGATAATATGTGTCCTACAACGGCTATAAACAGGCCTTATCACACTAACTGGGGCTAGACACGGACCCTCCTCTTACACCAGTTTGCTCTAGCCTCCAGGTAAGCTCAACGTGTGCATGATCATGTCCTCATATTCAAGCGAATATGCCTTCTCCAATTACTTTGGATGTTTTACTCATATTGAATCTGTAAAGCAGACCGAGCCACGTAGTTCATAATTGGCACGTGGTTAACTCGAGGCGCTCCTCATTAAAACATCTAAGGACAAAAGCGGCTCTCTTCCGGCATTTGGCGCTCTCTTCCGGCATTTGGCACCCTCTTCCAAACCAGATGCATTCGCATAAACTCTCTGAATAAAATCTTATGAGTACACCAACCCTTACGGAGCCAGACCAAACATATGCAAGACGCAACTCTTAGTAAACGAATCCCCCACAGACGATGCAATGACATATGGAACACGCGTCTGACCGTATTACAGATATTCTAGCAACAGAAACAGAGACAAAGTCCAAGTGGGACCGTCCAAAGGAACCTACTTCATGTAAAAGGAAGCAACTTTCCCCTGTAAAACGACGTTTCCACCACAAGCAGAGCGACCCCAGAAGGATGTTCTGAATGCGGCACACGTAATCTCAACGGGCACAAAGAAGAGCGGTTCAGTTAGCCTTCCGACTAAGAAGAGGTTCAACTTTAGGCTGCTTTTGCTCGACCGGTACCACCTCCATCGACCGCTTCTTCTTCCTCCTCGTGAAAACGCGAACCGTGGGTAGAGAAGTTCCACCTGGAGCTTCTTCACCTGCGACCATTAAAGAGAGAGAAGAAAACAGTGAAGGCGAGCAACGACAGCGGAGATTAGCGCGCTCCGTTTCGATTTCGAGCTGCATAGGATGAGGAGGAAGCAAAAATGGGGGACATGGAGAAGGAGGCGTACGTTGTAGCCGACCTGGCTCCGGCCCTGAGGAACCGGGGGCTTCAGGGAGGCACCTGGAGGAGGAGGAGAAGCGCTCCGCTCACCCCATCCTGGCGGGCTGGAATCGCCGGAAGCCAAACGCAGTCGATGCCGGCAAAGGAGGAGGAGGAGGAGGAGCGACACTTCTTGCGATGACGTGAAACATTTTCTTCCTTGTATTTTACTCGTTTTTATTTTTCTTTTGCGGGGAAACAGGCGAGGTGTGAGTTCCCTCCGGACCAGGTGCTCTTCATGTTTTCACAAAGGGCTGACGCTGGGATTCCATAAATTTTAATTTATTTAATTAATGTATAATATCGATATTAAATTTTTAATTTATTTAATATGATTCCTAAATATACTTTTTGTATAGGTCATCTTTAAACTTTTAATTTGTTCAATATGATTCTTAAACTTTTGCTATGTATTCAATTTAATTCATGAATTACAACATTGGACATTTTTTATATAGTCCCAGACAACCACTGCCGGTGTGCGCAAATCTGAATGTTTGATGCTACAACAGAGAGAGGGGGCGAGGGATTTTCAGGCGGCCACCAGCATCGCCTTTATGTCACCTCATAGTGATCGAGATCTGGGTCATCGGCAATTCTGAAGCTCTTCAATTGGAAAGAGCGAAACACATTAGTTTTCCAGAACAGACGACCCAACCCGAAAACAATTGTCGAAGATGCCCAAACACTAACCAACACCTTCCGCCGGTGGAACATTCATGAATTGAATCAGTGGACGGAGAAGAAAAAGCTACCCGAGCAATGGTTGCCACCAGTAAAGGGGGTCTAGAGATTCAACTTGGATGGGTCTTGGCTCGACGGCTCTGAAGAGAGATCGGCGGCGGGAGTGTGTCGAGATCACCGGGGAGTGATAATGGCTGGATTCGCAAAGAACTTTGCAGCTTCTTCAGCCCTTGAGATTGAAGCCCTTGCGCTGAAGGAAGCGTTGGAATGGCTGGTAGATACCACCGAACTTAGGCAAAATGGTGTGCTGCATGTGGAAGTCCTGACAGATAATGAAGCTGTGGTTAAATTCTCAGCTGAACCAAGCCAAAGCCCATGGTACCTAAGGCGTTTTTTTGAGGATTGCAAAGACTTATTAGCTCAATTGAAAAGCGTTTCCTTAGCCCACTGCTCACGGGAAGCCAACCAAGTTGCAGATTGGATCGCGAAGGCCAAACGGAAAAGGATACTCCCTTGTAATTGGCTATCTAAGCCACCCCAACACCTTTAGGATTTATTATGCCTTGACTCTTGTCTTCAACACTTGTGTAGTACCACTTTGAATGAATGAACGAAATGGTGCCTAGTTGGACCAAAAAAAAAAAAAACTCCATCACCATCACCTCGCTTATAAATAACTTCTAAGTGATCTACAAAAGTCATACTATAAAAGGATGCACATACGAAGACAAAAGAGTAAAGCCGCAATGCTTACTTAAGGGCTTCCTCTACTACGTTAGTGTCCACCTGTTTGAGCCTGTCACCAATGCGAGTGTAGCGTTTATACAGAATGGTTTCGTTGCTGCACTAGGAGCAGCTTGGAGACTTTTGCTTCACCAAGAAACTTAAAAGAATTGATGCCTATGACTTGAACCTTTTTAAAAAATATTTTTTTTTTGGGCCGAAAGTCGATGCTATGCAGCATGCGAGTATGGTCAATCATCGGGGCTATTGCCTTCAAATAATAGGTATCATATTTCGCTGCAGTCCCTGAGATATTATTACACTAATTTTTGCTAGGATGTTTCGCCTTTGCTTAAGCAAATGGCCTATCCTACTTCGAACTTTTGAATTAGACAAGGACAGATATTTATTTAGAAGGTGGTTCTCACGGTGTTAAGTTTTGAAGTGACATGCCGGTGAAGTAAATGGCGATTCTCATTTTGTTAAGGTTTTTTTTCTTATCCAATTCGGCTTTATCTCACCCATTATCTCAAATTTTTTTTTTCTGCATTTTATCTAGAAATATCTGGGTTTATCCATTCTGGAGGACGTCTCCAAACACATGATAGGATAACCTGGGCTCAAATTTAGAGTACAATTTTGAAATCTTTTCGCAGACAACTGCGGCGGTCAATACAAAACTTCAGGTTGGAAGAAATATGTGCTTTCGAGAGAGGACAAGGAGGTACTTATAGAGGCAGTAATTCTTGGCTTGCATGCGATGCCGGTATTCAAGCTTCCAGAATCGATAATCCAAGCAATTAACAGAAAAATTGCTCCCTTCCTTTGATGAGATTACACTCTTAACTGAACACTAAGGATTCAAGGGAAGCCCTAATTAAGAGGTTAAGTGTAATAGGAGCTTTCGATTTTTTTTGCCGAGCGGCAAGGGAGAAGATAATTCTCCAACTGGACAATCAAAACTCAGTTCAGGTAAACATCTCATCAATGACTGTCAATGTAGCCTTTGCTGGTTGGCCGTGGGTGGACCACCACCTTTGGACTTGTCCTGTTTATTAACGTTTGATCATTGAGGCTCCTAAAGTACCAACTGCTGTAAAAGTTGTGACGTAGCGTTCAGCGAATAATTCAAGTAAAACCTTACTTAGAGAAAGAAATTTGAAATTCAATATTAATGATAATATTTTGTTCCTAAAAAAGAACTCTAAAACAAGCTTATATATCCCTAAACCAAATCCTACTAAAAGTGGAAAGCGTATAACATCAAAATTAGGAAACTGCTTTTTTTTTAAAAATTAACTCATAAAAATATTAAAATATAGAAAAATCTATCTAAACGATCTTGAATCGCCAAAATCCATCGTAGATCACAGCCAAAGGCTGTGAGTTGTGTTCAGAATGCAGTTTTGCTTAAAACGACCGAATTTGAGCCCAATCCGATGTTGTCAATCGGGTCCACTAGTTTTAGTCGCATCACCATTTCGCCTTCCATTTGGACTTATGCCTGTCCAACCGGTCCAGAAATGTTTCACTAATAAATTTTGCATCATTCTCCTCCACTTGAAAAGAACTCGTCATCGAGTTAAAATCATAATCTGGATATAATGACTCTGTTGACTCATGAAACGATGATAAATCAGCACTATTAAAAGTGTTGGATATGCCCATATTATGTGAAAGGTCTATAACATAAGCATTATCGTTGATCTTCTTGCTGACAGTGTAAGGCCCATACTTCTTTTGCTGCAATTGCTATAAGATTTAACTGGTAATCGCTCTTTACGAAGGAAAACTATGACCTGATCACCTACTGCAAACACTTGCTTCTGCCTATGTTTATCTGCTGCAACTTTATACTTATGGTTAGCTTCCTCCAGCTTCTGTTTGACTTCATGATGCACCTCCACAATCCGTTTAGCCATATGATCCATTGCTACACTTTTATTCACTTGCTTAGGCAACTGTACCAAATCCATAGCATGCTGAGGCACCTTTGTATAAACAATAAAAAAAGGAGACTTGCCAATAGAATTATGAACTGCATTATTATAAGCAAACTCTGCTTGTGATAAAGCAACATCCCATTACTTCGGCTTATCTCCATAAATGCTTTGAATCAAATTTCCCAGAGTTTCTATTAACTACTCTGTTTGCCCATCAATTTGCGGGTGAGCAATGCTATTGAAATTCAAATATGAATCAAACAGCTTCCATAAAGTCCGCCAAAAATGCCCTAGAAATTTACTATCCCTATCTAAGATAATAGACTTGGGTACACCATGCAAACGAACTACTTCCTTAAAGAATAATCTGGCTACACTTATTGCATCAGAAGTTTTCTTACAAGGAATGAAGTGCGCCATCTTGGAAAATCTGTCAACCACAACAAAAACAGAATTCACACCTCTTTATGTCCGTGGTAAACCAAGCACAAAATCCATGGATAGATCTTCCCATATATTGTCAGGAATAGGTAATAACATATATAAACCTGTATTATTAGATTTCCCCTTAGCAGTCTGGCAAACATAACACTTTTGTACGTATTTGCTGACATCTCTATGCAACTGGGGCTAGCAAAATTGCTTCCGGACTACAGCAATAGTTTTATCACGATCCAAATGTGCAGCTAATCCACCATCATGTAAATCACGAATTATCTTCTCTCGTAATGATGTCCGAGGAAGGCAAAGCTGGTTTCTACGAATTAAATAGCCATTTTGCACATAAAATTCTTGCACGGGTTGACTAGCAGCACATGACTTCCAAATTTGCCCAAAGTCATCATTATCTGCATAACAATCTTTCAATTGCTCAAACCCCAATATGTCTTAACTTAATGTAATCAACAAGCCAGCTCTCATACTCAATGCATCTGCTACGACATTATGCACACATGACTTGTGCTGTAATTTGAAAGAAAATTTGTGTACAAATTGATACCATCGTGCATGCATATCTTTGCTAATCCTCTTCTGACTATTCAGATACTTCAAAGCTTCATGATCAGAATAAATGACGAATTCTTTCCCAATCAAATAATGTTCCCAGGTCTTCAAAGCCCTTACGACAAAATAAAATTCTTTGTCATAAGTGCTCCACTTCTGTCTCGCCTCACTAAGCTTCTCACTAAAATAGCAAATTGGTCTGCGCTCTTGAGATAAAACAGCTCCTATACCAACTTCACTAGCATCATAGTCTACTTCAAAAAGTTTATCAAAATCAAGTAAAGTAAGAACAGGTGCAGTACATAACTTCTCCTTTAAACTATTCTCAGCTTCCTCTCCCCATAAAAATTTTTCTTTATTCATACATTCAGTAATCGGGGCTGCGATAATACTGAAATTCTTAATAAATCGCCGATAGAAAGTAGCCAACCCATGAAAACTCCTAACATCAGAAATTGTTTTAGGTGTTGGCCACTCTCTGATTGCTCTTACCTTTACCTTATCTATCTCTATTCCTTCAGCAGTAATAATAAACCCTAGGAATAACAGCTTATTAGTTGAAAAACTGCACTTCTTAAGATTAATATACAGCTTATTAATTTACAAAGCTGTCAATACCTCCCTTAAGTGCATCAGATGATCCTCCTCAGTCTTACTATAAATCAGGATATCATCAAAATAAACTACAACAAATTTGCTAATAAAAAGATTTCAGAACCTGATTCATAAGCCTTATAAAAGTGCTTAGAGCATTGAAAAGTCTGAAAGGCATCACCAACTATTTGTATAACCCTTCTTTTATTTTGAAAGCTGTCTTCCACTTATCTCTGAGCCGAATTCGAATATGATGGTATTCATTTTTCAAATCCAACTTCGAAAATCACTTAGCACCGTGTAACCTATCTAGCATGTCATCCAATCTCAGAATTGGAAACTTGTAACCCACGGTTATCTTATTAATGGCCCTGCTATCTACACACATCCGCCAACTCTCCTCTTTCTTAGGAGTCAACAAGGCTAGAACAATACATGGGCTCATGTTATTCTGAATGTGCCCCTTTTGCAACAACTCATCCATCTTCTCTTTTAAAATCTCACTCTCTTTAGAACTCATTCTGTGATGTGGTAAATTAGGCACACTAGCACTAGGAATTAAGTCTATATGGTGTTGAATATCGCGCGTAGGCGACAACCCATCTGGAATATCTTCAAGCATCGGTTCGCTAAATTCCTTCAATAAAGGCCTGACTGCTTCAGGCTGCTCCTCTACTTATAATTCAACATCAGTCTTAATTGCTTGTTTCACGACCAACATGTGAATCTATCGGGTTTCCTTAATCTCAGCTTCAAATTTCGTCGTAAGGGTAAGAAAATTATTTTCAGCAGATTGTTTTCCTTTGTTCTTTAGTGGCAACAATATATACTTTACTCCAACCTTCACGAGATTATACTAATTGCTTCTTCCCGAATGTTGAGCATCTACATCAAATTGCCATGACCTCCCAAATAACACATGACATACATCCATGTCTACTACATCACAATACATCTCATCATGATATTTTCTAATGGAGAATGGAATTTTGCATCATTCAGTCACCTCAATATTTTTTGCTCCAAATTTAATCCGTCCTAATGTATAGGGATTAGGATGCTTTTCTCTGGGTATTCTCAACTTCTTTACTACCTCCTTCCTAATAATATTCTCCATGCTTCCACTATCAATAACCACAATAAAGTTCTTTTCCATAATGATGCACTTGGTTCGGAATAATTGATAGTGTTGCGAATCATCTTCCTGTTTTGGGGCCAACATCGTCCTGCGCATCACATAGTTTACTTGCTCCTCTTCTTCATCTTCAAAATCATCATCCTCACCATCCGACGCTTAGCAATATCCATCTTCCTCCTTTTCTCTCGCTGCTACGTTTACGGTCTTTCTCTGAGGGCATTCATTAGATTGGTGCCCAGGTTAATTACACCTGTAACACTTTATCACAGCTGGTTTAGCATAAGGGTTAGGATTTGCAGTTTTCTATGCTTGCATTCCTATATCCATCGGCTCGTTCATATGGCGCTTTTCTACCGTCTTATCTTTCTGATTTTGCCCTACTTTAAAGCGATTATTGAAACTACTCTTCTTTGCCGAATTGCTCGAACTGCTACCTTGATAATTTTTCTAGTCTCTCCTTCACTTATCTTACTACATCAATTTTACTTTCGTCACCATATTCTTTGCTTCAATTAAATTTCGCAGAAATTGCACCCCAATTTTATCTCGAATGAAGGTTTTCAAACCATCAAGATATCTGGTTACCTGCTGTCCCTCTATCTTTGATAAATTATTCCGCTCCGCCAATCTCATAAATTCTGCCATATACTTATGCATAGTCCGATTGCCCTACTGGCAAGGTTGATACTACTGGAACATAATCTGTTCATAATCGGGTGAAAGGAATTCCTGCTTCAACCGCCTCCTCATTCTAGTCGAAGTTCGAACTCTATCTTTCCCTTCTCACTCCCTCTGATTCTGCAATCTCTCCCACCATGTAGACGCACCCCCTTTAATCTATAGGCCACTAATCGCACCTTTTTCTCACCAGGGGTCTCCATATAGTCGAAAAATCTATCTATATCAGCAAGCCAATCTAGAAATTCTTCTATGCCCAGACTTACATTAAAATAAAGAATATCGACTTTCAATTTAAAGTCGTTACCTTCACGATCATCGTAACGTTGTCTTCCATTTCTCCGATCATATCCTCTTTGAAATCCTCCATGACGACGTCTGCCGCCATAATCAGCACATTTTGCATCAAAATAATCATTTTCTTCTTCTTCCGAACTCTCTAAAAATAGAGAGCTATGCAACCCGCGGACAGGAACAAGCCTATCAACAGGATTACCACGAGCAAGATCTACACCCGCCCTACTGTCGTTCTGCCGATTGCGGTTCACATCAACGCCGAGACCTTCAAACCGACTTGTTAACTCGTTAAATTGTTCTTCGAAACGACGAAGACTTTAATCGAATCGTTGATCTAAGCGTTCCATTAAATGCTGCTCCAAACGTTGCAGTGCATTGTCCCCAAGGGTTGGGGCTCTAGTCTCTGAGCATCGTCATGAAGACCACCGCCAGTTGCCATAGGCTGTGATACCACTTGAACGCAGCGTTCAACGAATAATTCAAGCAAAACCTTGCTTAAAGAAAGAAATCTCGAAATTCAATATTGATGATAATGTTCTGTACCTCAAAAAAAAAACCTAAAACAAGCTTATATATCTTTAAACCAAGCCCTACTAAAATTGGAAAGCGTATAACATCAAAATTAGGAAACTGCCCTTTTTTTAAATTAACTCATAAAAAATATTAAAATAATAAAAAACCTATCTAAATAATCTCGAATTGCCAAAATCCATCGTAGTTCACAGCCAAAGACTGTGAGTTGTGTTCAGAACGCCGTTTTGCTTAAAACGACGGAATTTGAGCCCAATCCGAGGTCGTCAATTGGGTCCGCCGGTTCTAGTCACATCACTATTTCGCCTTCCGTTTAGACTTTTGCTTGTCCAACCGGTCCAGAAACGCTTCACTAATAGATTTTGCATCAAGTTGTCCCGCGAGAAATGCGTTTTTCACCAAGAAAAGTTGGCAGTATTTATTTCGGTGATCATTGTCATGCAATTAAAGACAAACTATATTGCTAATGACTTGACTTAATTACGTATGAAAAACTCATCAGAAGACCGCTGCGTGATTTGTCGATTATTTCTGTTTCTATCAAAATAAACTCAAACTAAACCAAATTTGTTGATTTCATATACTCTGCAATGTTCTCCATCAGGAAAACCCAGCAAAATTAAAAAAAAAAAAAACTGAAGTAGGTAACTTGTTCCTGGTGATTGTTATGAGCAAAATTTATATAAATATATGACTTCTTGCATTAATTCCCAAAAATATCTATGAAAAGATATATAGATTCTTGGTTCTATTCTCACCTCAAAGAAAGGTGCATTAAACTCGAACCAAATCAGTACTTATTTGGCTGATTATTGTCATCTTATCTGACTTTCATGATATGTTGGATTTTTCTTTTGGTCAGAATGATATGTTGAATTTGAATGCAATATATTTTTTATTAGTGATAAACCCTGTATCCTATTTTCTCTCTAGCGTGTTATGGATGTTCCTCTAGACACTTATCCGCTCAACCCTAATAAAAAAAGTTCTAATATATAGTTTAGGGAGAAGACGTGGCCATGTGTCATTGACACAACCATGAAAGTCTAGCCCGTAAATTTTTAATTTTCTATTTTTTTTCCGGGTTTAATGGCAAGATAGAGCAAAGCTCAGCTCTATATAAGCAAGACAGTTGAGCTAGGACGATGCACAGAACCAAATCTATAGACACAACCACACGATCAACCCGAAAGAAAAGAGGGAAAAAAAAATTGAGAGCTGATCTTGTTTTGGTCATCAACGACAACAATGTCTTCTTCATTCCTAGAGGTAAGCAAATCGTTCGATCGTGTCATAAAGAATTTCGACGAAGAGCTTGAGAAGGACATTGTTTCCAATGTGTGCGTTTTCCAAGTCCCCAAATCACTCAGCTCTGCCAAGCCTCAGGCTTATACCCCTCAACTCGTCGGCTTAGGACCCTATCACCACCTCCAGCCTGAGCTCATGGAGATGGAGCGAGTCAAGCTCGACGTCGTGAAGAAGCTCCTCAAGGAGTCCCACTGCTCGAGCTTCAACGAGCTCACAACCAAGCTCTCCAAGTTGGACATTTATGTCCGCTCATGTTACCACAAGTTCTTGAACATCGATGACAAAACATTGTCGTGGATCATGACTGTCGACGCCCTGTTCTTGTCCGATCTTCTCTGCAGGCACAGCATCAACAATCAGACCCTCAAGCCGTCGCCTCATTTGGGGGCCCTAGCTGATCACGTGGGCAAGAAGCTCTCTGAGGACGCTATACTGAGGGATGTCACGATGTTGGAGAACCAAATCCCAATATTCTTCATGGAGAAGATGTTGACGGTTGGGAGTGCACCTCTACAAGTCGCCGAGGGGAAGACTATAGTCGAAGACAACTTCCCCCGAATGCTGTTTGGTTTTTGCAAAGCTCTCTCGCCGCTTAAAGAGACGATAGACTACCACCTTGCCAAAGTTTTGAAACGAGCGCATTTGTTGGATCTTCTTTATTGCATGGTCACGGTGAGAGAGGATGAGTTCAAGATCAGTATTCCCGCTGACATCATCAATATCGAAGAAGAACATCCTGTACCTATATGTCTACCTGATCAAGATAGAGGTCTGGTTACCGTCTGCAAATTTGTGGAGAACTCGGATTTAACTTTTCTGGAGATAGTTAAACCCCATGCTAAGATGCTGCAAGGCCTGATTGATCTCTTTTCTCAAGTAAATTCAATCCGCAATTCATCTGGGAACGAAGAAGCTCCCGCTGAAGAGAAGGCATTGATCCCAACAGCGTCCTCTCTCGCCAAAGCCGGCATAAAATTCAGCAGAATGCCGTTCATAGAAAACATATCGTTCGAAGAGAAAACGCACACATTTCACCTTCCCGTGGTCAAACTTGGGGTCAACTCGGAGGTTGTGATACGGAACTTGGTGGCGTACGAGGCGATGGCCATCTCGGGTCCCTTGGTGTTCGCGCGCTTCGTGGAGCTAATGGATGGCCTAATCGACACCCCGGAAGATGTGAATTTGCTCAGGAAAAGCGGTATCATCACGGGCCATCTCAAAGACGACGAAGTGACCCGTCTGTTCAATGGTATGAGCGACTCGATCGAAGTAAACGGCGACAGTGAACTGGACAAGGCGATCAAGGAGGTCAACGAGTTCTACAATGCTGCGCCGAACATCAAGACCCAGAATATGGTGGAGCGATATGTGTACGGCGCTTGGAAGGCCCTGGCGATGGTGGCAATCGTCCTCTTCTTTCTGCTCATGGCGCTACAGACTTTCTGCTCCGCTTACGGTTGTTCGAGCCTCGTCAAAAAGACAAACTAAGCACGATCTGGCTTCGATTTCCGCCGGATGTGTGTTCTGCTGGGTCTCTTTTTCGTTTGTTATGACTATGTTGCTCTTAATTTCGTCTCTTTCCGTGATCGTAATTTCCTAGCATGTAATAATGGCCGTGATCATCAATTTCTGTGGAGAAATAATTGTAATAATGTTATTGTCTTGGTTGTGTACCAATCGTGATAGCAATTTACGCGACTTCCTGATTCCATTAGGTTCGATTATGCTGTTCAAGAAAAGTGTGAAATTCGGCAAAGAACTGCACGGCACCAAACCGAAACTCTTGGCTCGCCAATACAAGGAATAGGAGTAGATAATGATTATGCATTTCCATAGACATGTTCATATCTGTTCGTCATTTTACTGACAATATGGTTCAATTGCTTTTAACTATTTGACTATGATTACAAGAAACAATGAGCATTTAGTTACTCTTTTTTTAGGTGAGAGATGTAAATCTTTCACAATTGCATGAGGAACCAGCGTCCTAATTTTTTGCACCAAGGCTCCGTTTGTTTTAAGGGAAACGAATGATTAGGGAAATATTTTCTTAAAAATAATCAATTATATCGCTTGAAATAATTAGTCCATGAAAAATGTTTTTATTATTGATAACAATTTATATCTAAACATTTTCATTCACGATGAAAATATTTTTCTTCAATTCATTTTTGTAAGTGATACGAATAATTATTTCTTGTAAAATATTTTCTCTAAATCATTCGTTTTCCGCAAAATAAATGCACCATAAATCTTTTAGTCTGAAACCAAACCAACCCAACCTTCCGGTGAATCTTTTTCATACTCTCGGATCTTCCAACCCTTATGCTGAATCGTCTCGGGAGCTAAGATCCTTAACAATGGAGAGCAACAATAATCAATATCAAATGTATCCCCAGTCATTTATATCAACCTCCATGCGGAGAGAAACAACGCAAGAACCGCGCCAAAACACTTGATTATGATAAGACAAAAAGTTGGAAAAGACGAGTAACTAAAGTGGTCTATCCAAATTGAAAAAAGATCGAGAAATCTGATCTTTTTATTTGATGATTGGTTCATTTGGCAAGGATATGAACTGGATTCAACAACATTCAACCATTCTTCAATCTATATCGACTTTCTCGGTTCAATCCAAAGTTCGAGGACAAAATATCATCAAATTAGGTCGTAAGGTAAGGTTATCGTTCATATGGCAAAGTAGGCATTGAATCTTCAATTACGCGGAACAAGTTATATTTAGGGAAGGACATGGGCGTAGTAACACATACTTGATGCTTTGAAAGTCCCTATCTGTGCTTGGATTGCACCCCTCTTTTCCCCCCTAAACATCAAGTAATATATTGAATAGAAGGGGAGAATTGCCCAAAAAGTATTAAACATATAGCGCTTTTGCCAATTCAATGTTAAACCTTTTAATTGTGCCAGCTGAGTTTTAAATCCTTTCACGTTTTGCAAATTGATTCATCTGGTCAATTTTGGCTGGAAATAACCGATATGGACGCTAGTCGTCTTACGTGACACAGCTGATGTTGATGTGAGCAATTTTTAATAATATTTCAATATTTTTTCCAATTTTTCTTTTTCTTCTGTTTTCCTTCTTTACGTTTTTTTTTCTTTTCCTTTCTTTTCTTTTTTCTTTTTCCTTTTTTTTACCTCCGCTGGCCATCACTAGGCCTCATTGGTGGCAGTGAAGGTTGCCACCCTCAGGCGAGGGATGCCTCGACCTCAGGCGAGGGATGCCCGGGCCTAGACTGGCAAGGGCCACCCTTCACCAGATTAGGCGAGGCCGCCCATGCCAGCCCATGCGAGGGATGCCCGAGGCCGGCAGAGGTCGCCGGCCATTGATGAGGCCCGGCGGAAGGAAAAGGGGGAAAAAAAAGGAACGGAAAAAGTAAAGAAGGAAAAGAGAAGAAAAGAATATAAAAAAAATTAATGAAAATTTGAAAAATATTAAAATATTATTAAAAATTATCCATGACAGTGCTGGCCATGTCATGTAGGATGGATGGCGTCCATGTGAGCGATTTCCAGCCAAAATTGATTGAACAGACTCAATTGGCAAAACGTGAAAATATTTACGACTCAATTGGCACTATTAAAAGATTAAGAACTAAATTAGTAAAAGTGTAATAAGTTTAGGACTTTTTGAACAATTTTCCCTTAATAGAAGTGATTGAACCCCAAAACATTCTGTTTAACACCAACAGAGAACAAATTCCAACATCAACCGCATAACCGAATGAAAGTCATGTTGTGCCACTGTGAAGGATCCACTTTGAGATGACTTAAACCGGACTCTCCAAACAATTAGGACCAAACTCATGGTCGTATAATATTTAGAAAACCCAGTGAAGGAACATCTGCATGAATATACAAAAACAGCATATGCCTTGTTTAGGTTCCTCGAGTCAAAGGCAGAAAACCTTTCTGTAATATGCACAAGCAGCCTCTCGGCACCACGAAAAAAATAGAAAATAAGGGGGAGGAACCTACAGAACTTGACCGATCTTCTGATCTGTCAGAAACCAGAGCAATAATGCAACGGCAGTGAACATCATTTAACAGATCAATCCAATTGAGAAACCTCCTAATAGATTTTGAAGTTGCCAAAATCATCACGTTGGATCAAAAAGTTCATGATTAAATCGACACAATTAAAAGATTTAGAATTAAATTGACACAGATTGATCTTGACTTTATAAGAGGGTTAACTAGACCAACTCGAATAAGCGGCCCCTCTAGCTCATGGCAAGGATGATTCACATCACCTTGACGGTTATGCTACAATGTCCTTAAAGCCTATATGCGATGGAACAAGAAAATTAAATAAATAATTATTCAATATATCTAAATATATAAAATAGATAGATAAATATATTAAATATATAGAATAAAGAAGTGAAATCGTAGATTTTTTGGCACATCACATTTATACATTTATGATGAAGCACTGGCAAGCTTTGGAGTTTTTGATCGAACGAAAGAAGAGAAGATAATTCTCCAACTGGGACAATCAAACTCAGATTTTCCTCTGCATCAATCTGATTAATGATGCTATCGGAGTGAAACAATGAACCGCAGACTTTTTGGTACATCGCATTCATGCATTTACGATTTAGGATTAGCGAGCTTTGGAGTTTTTGGTCGAACGAAAGAGGAGAAGATAATTTTTCAACTGGGACAATCAAACTCAGATTTTCCTCTGTGTCGACCAAATTTATGATACTATCATAGGGAAACAAGGAATCGCAAACTTTTTGGCACATCGCATTTATGCATTTACAATTTAGGACCAGCAAGCTTTGGATTTTTCGATAGAATGAAAGAGGAGAAGATAATTCTCCAACTGGGACAATCAAACTCAGATCAGCTAAACATCTCATCAATGACCGCCAGATGTAAGCCATTGCTTGGCCGTGGGTGGACCACCACCTTTGGGCTTGTCCTGTTTATTAACGTTCGATCATTGAGGCTCCTAAAGTACCAACTGTTACATGACCACAAAAAAAAAGTACCAACTGTTATCGACCGAAAAAAAAAAAACCAACTGCTATAACAGTTGTCCCACGAGAAACACGTTTCCCACCAAGAAAAGAAAGGAGTAATTATCTCGGCGATCGTTGTCATGCAATTAAAGACATACTTCATTGCTAGTGACTTGACTAATTACTTACCAACATGAATGTGTAATAAATATGGAAAAACTAGAGGTGTCAAAATGGGTCTTAAACCCATATATGACCCATTTAAAAATAAATGGTTCATATATGGGTCACTTTAATTTTGAAGAGTTAACCTTAAATGGGTTTTAAATTTTAAATCCTAAAAATAAATGGATCTAAATGGGTTAAGTTTGGAACCCATGTCCAACTCACCTACTAGACCCATCCACACACTTTCTCCTTCTTTACAAAAATGTTTTAAAAAAATCGAAATTTAATTATTTTTTTTCTCTTTTTCTTTTTTTTATTTTCTCTTCTTTCTTTTTCTTTTTTTTTTATTCCGGCCGATGGTTAGCCACGGCGACTGGCCACCGGGGCGGGACAACCTCGCCGGAGGCCGGTGAAGCTCGAGCTCCCCGACCTCAGGCGAGGCTCGAGCTCGCCCTATTCCGGCGAGCCTCGAGGTTGTTGACGAATTTCCCTGAGGCTGCGGCCACTCTTATAAAGGGCGTGTCCGAAGCTGATATTCAAGAGTTGGAGAGCGTGTTAAGAGTAAAGTTACCTCTCCTAACGAGGATACTCTATTGTTTTCATGATGGTCAAGATTTTGCCGACAGCGTTTTCACAAGTAGTGCGCTTGGCGGTTCCCTGGGCATCATTGGCGGATATTCTTTTTATAATAACTTGATAAATGTGCACTTGTTACCTTTAAAACTGGTGATTCTGGAGACGAATCATTTTATACGGCACCTTGGATTTTCGAGCAGATCCAACTGCATAGTCGTGGCTGCTTCTTGCACATCTGGAGAGAAGCTGTTTTTCCTCAACTGTATAGATGGTCAACTTCATGTTAGCACTAGGAATCTTCTAATTGATGGAGAAATGATGCCATGTGTTCCAAATGCATTGATAAGTTCGGTGCATGATAGAAATGCTGATCTGCAGCGGGATGCCATGCTACTTTGGTTAGAGGAACATGGTCGTCGCTTGCAAAGTGGCATGATCAAACTTCGTGAAAATAAAAATAAAAATAATTAAAAATTCGATTTAAAAAAATGAAAAAATATTAATTTTTTTTATTTTCTTGGATAATGACTTTATGAAAAATATTTTCTAAAAATGTTGCATTTTTCGTAAAACAAACAGAACCTCAATTTTAAAAAAATTATAAAAATTTTTCACTAGTTTTGTATTGCATAAAATGTTTTAACAATATAATTTTAAAAAAAATTATAAGAAACAAGTATTCCTAGATTGGGTTAAATATAAAAGTGTTTTAATAATATGGGTTGAGTTGGGTATGGGTCGAGATATTTACACTATGAATAAATGGGTCATAAACGGGTTAATGGGTCAATTTGGATTGGACCATTTATGACCCGACCTAAACCCGACCCAACCCACCCATTTAACAGGTTTAGGAAAAACTCATCGGAAGGCCATTGCTGGATTTATCGATTATTGAGGTTTGCATCGGAGTAAACTCAAACTAAACCAAATTTGTCGATTTCACATACTCTTCAATGTTCTCTCCATCAGGAAAACCTACCTCCGCCCACCCAAAAAAAAAAAAACTGAAGCAGATAACTTGTTCCTAGGTCCTGGCATTTGTTATGACCAAAATTTATATATCATGCATTAAGATTTATATAAAAAGATTTATAGATTCTTAGTTCCATTTTTCACCTCAAAGAAAGGTGCATTAAACTCGACACCAAATTAGATAAGACGACAATAATCACTGAAATAAGTACTGATTTGGTTTCGCTGCCACATTGAGGGCGCGTTTGGCAATTTGCCAAATAGTAACAATTTCCGTTTTTTTGTTCCTAAAATTAGTTTGGGAACAGAAATTTGTTTGGTAAATTTTTTTTATCCCAAGCACAAATTTGCCAAAATTTATTCTCGGAATCAGTTTGGGAATAAAATTAAGAAGTAAAAAAAAGTAGCTTTCTATTTCCAGAATCAGTTTTGGAACAAAATCAAGAATCTTCTTCTTCTTCTTCTTCTTCTTCAACTGTGGTCGGCCACAGGCTAGGGTCGACGAGGGCATCGCGGCCCTCACCAGCGAGCGCGAGGACTGGACCCTTGTGGCCTGGGCGAGGTCTGACCTTGCCGAATTTGGTGAGGGCAACTCTCGCCCAGGTTGCGAGTGGCGAGAGTCACCCTCGCCCAAGCTGCAAGTCGCCCTCGCTGGATCTGGCGAGGGCGGTGACGAGGGCGGCTCTCACTTGTGGCCAACGAGGGCCGCGACGCCCTCGCCGGCCCTGGCTTGTGGTCGGTCGCCTGTGCCGGCGACCTACCATAGGCCAAGGGAAGGGGAAGAAAAAAAAATAAAAAGAAAGAAATATTAAAAAATTCAAAATATTATTAATAAAAATTTTTTTGTAGTTACCAAACTCATTTCTGTTCTTTTTTTATTCTAAGAATATAAATTTTGGGCAGTTACTAAACGCCTTCAAATGCTTAGAAATCGTTCTTGGGCAAGGAATAAAAAAGAATAATTTATTAATAGAATTAGTTCCTGGGTACAAAATCATTGTCATACACACCTTGAGAGCATCTTGCGGCCTTTTGCTTCGCCAAGAAAAATGAAAGAATTGATGCTTATAACTTGACTCTTTTCTTTAAAAAAAATTCTTTTTGGGCCGAAAGTCGACGCCATGCAGTATGCGAGTATGGTCAATCGTGAGGGCTTTTGCCTTCAAACGATAGATGTCATATTTTGCTGCAGTCCAAGACACACTACTACACTAATTTTGCCCAGGATGTTTGGACAGGAGTTTTGGGTGAAACATATGAGAAAAGTTCTAAATCTATTTTATTGATGTCAATTTAATCCTAAACTCTTTAGTTATACCAATTTAGTCATAAATATTTTGACTTAATGCCAAGACAGTCCTTTAGGTTAATTTTGGCCGGATATTGTTGACATAGACGTCAAGCGGCCTAAATATTTTTTCAAATATTTTTTATTTTTTTCCTTTTCTTTTGCTTCTTTTCTTTCACTTTTTTTTTCCTTCTCTTCCCGGTGGCCGGCACGGGCAGCCTCACCGGGTGTTGCCTGGGCCAAGGTGAGGGTTGGCCCTGTCAGATCTAGTGAGGGCGGCTTTGCAGGTGGTCGCCCTTGCCGGGCACCAGAGGAGGAAAATAAAAGAAC
>CM062249.1:762171-1048790 GCA_031216285.1 Syzygium syzygioides | reverse complement strand
CGAAAAAAAACAAAAATTATTAAAATATTATTAAAAAATATTCACGTCAGTGCCGGTCATATCGCATAGACTAATCGATGTCTACGTCAATAATTTCCGACCAAAATTAGTTGGAATAACTGAATTGATACTAGGTCAAAAGGTTCGGGACTAAATCGATATAATTAAAAGGTTTAAGATTAAATTGACATATATTGATCTTGACTTTATAGGAGGGTTAACTAGAACAACTCGAATAAGCACACCCTCTCGCTCATGACAGGGATGATTCACATCACCTCGACAGTTATGTTACGATGGCCTTCAAGCCTATATGTGATGGAACAAGGAAATTAAATAATTCAATATATCTAAATATATAAATAGATAGATAAATATATTAAATATATAGAATAAAGAAGTGAAACAAGGAACTGCAGATTTTTGGGTACATCACATTCATACATTTACGATGTAGGACCGGCAAGCTTTGGAGTTTTTAATAGGACGAAAGAGGAGAATATAATTCTCCAACTAGGACAATCAAACTCAGATTTTCCTTTGCATCAACCTAATTTATGATACTATTGGAGTAAAACAAGAAACCGTAGATTTTTCGGTACATCACATTCATGCATTTACGATTTAGGACCGGCGAGCTTTGGAGTTTTTGGTTGAACGAAAGAGGAGAAGATAATTCTTCAATTGGGACAATCAAACTCAGATTTTCCGCCGCACCGATTTGATTTATGATACCATCTGAGTGAAACAAGGAATCGCAGATTTTTTGGCACATCACATTCATGCATTTATGATTTAGTACTGGCTAGCTTTGGAATTTTCGATCGAACGAAAGAGGAGAAGATAATTCTCCATCTAGGACAATCAAACTCACATCAGCTAAACATTTCATCAATGACTGTCAGATGTACGCCTTTGCTTGGCCGCGGGTGGACCACCACCTTTGGACTAGTCCTGTTTATTAACGTTCGATCATTGAGGCAACAAAAGTACCAACTGTTGTCGACCAAAAAAAACAGTACCAACTGCTATAACAGTTGTCCCACGAGAAACACGTTTCCCACCAAGAAAAGAACGGGGTAATTATCTCGGCGATCGTTGTCTTGCAATTAAAGACAGACTTCGTTTCTAGTGATTTGACTTAATTATGTACCAACATGAAGGTGTAATAAATATCGAAAAACTCATCGGAAGGCCACTGCGGGATTTATCAATTATTTAGGTTTGCATCAGAGTAAACTCAAACTAACCCAAATTTTATAATGTTCTCTCCAGCGGGAAAACATACCAAAAAAAAGAAAAACTGAAGCAGGTAACTTGTTCCTAGGTCCTGGCAATTGTTACAACCAAAATTTGTATAACTATGTGACTACAGGCATTGATTCCCAAAAATTTATATGAAAAGATATATAGATTCTATGTTCCATTTTTCACCTCAAAGAAAGGTGCATTAAACTCTACACCAAATCAGTACTTATTTCGATGATTATTGTCATCTTAGCTAACTTTCATGATATGTTGAATTTGAATGCAATATTATATGTTTTTTGCCTGTGATAAACCCTAGATCCTATTTTCTCTCTTGCATGTTATGGGTATTTATCTAGACATTTATCCGTTCTGACTAAACAGGTCCTTAAAAGGCTCAGGAAGATAGAATAGATATTGAATATCTAAACAGCTAAAGAATAATCGACAACTCCTTTAATTGGTAACTTGGTCAATAGTCTCCTCACTGACAACTTCATTCTTTGTCCCATCCTAGAAAATTATAACCAAAGTCAGTTTTGGCTTGGATGATTATCAATTGTACTAGGCTCGTCGATGGAATCGATTGTGAATGTTCCACATAATTTGATGCTCCTGCATCGGCTATCCACCAGCCGGCCGCTCGAGAGGGAGAAATTTTGTGCTGTTATTAAACGAATTTTTATTTCGGAAACAGAAATTGTGTCATTATCAAATGAGCATTTTTGCTCGGAAACTCGTCCATAGAATAGAAGTAAAAATTTATTTCAGGTCAGAAATTGATTTTTGAAACCGGTTATCATTCGTGCTTTCAATGGCTTTCTGTACTACGTTAGTGTCCACATGTTTGAGCCCTCACCGATGCAGAGTGTAGCGTTGATATGATATGGTTTCGCTGCCACACTGAGAGCATCTTGGGGGCCTTTCGCTTCCCCAAGAAAAATGAAAGGATTGATGCTTATGACTTGACTTCTTTCTTTCAAAAAGAATTCTTTTTGGGCCGAAAGTCGATGCCATGCAGTATGCGAGTATGGTCAATCATGGGGGCTTTTGCCTTCTAATGATAGTTATCATATTTTGCCGCAATTTCGGAAATATTACTACACTAATTTTGCCAACGATGTTTGGACAGGAGTTTTAGGTAAAAAATACGAGAAAATTTCTAAATCTATTTTATTAGAATCAATTTAATCCTAAACTTTTTAGTTGTACCAATTTAGTCATAAACCTTTTGACGTAATGCCAATTTAGTCATCTAGGTAAATTTTGGCCAGATTATTACTGATATGGATGTCGAACGGCCAAAATATTTTTTCGAACATTTTAAAATATTTTCATTTTTTCCTTTTCTTTTATTTTTTTCTTTTTTTCACTCATTTTTTTCCATCTCTTCAGCCTCGCCAGGTGTCGCCTAGGCCAAGGTGAGGTTGGCCTCGCCAGATCTAGCAAGGGTGGCTGATGGTCACCCTTGTCGAGCACAGAAAAGAGGAGGAAAATAAAAGAAAGAAAAAAAATGAAAATTATTAAAATATTATTAAAAAATATTTACGTCAGCGTCGGTCGTATCGCATAGACTAATCGATGTCTACGTCAATAATTTCCAACCAAAATTAGTCGGAATAACTGAATTGATACTAGGTCAAAAGATTCATGACTAAATCGATATAATTAAAAGGTTTAAAATTAAATTGACACATATTGATCTTGACTTTATAGGAGGGTTAACTAGACCAACTCGAATAAACACACCCTCTCGCTCATGGCGGGGATGATTCACATCACCTCGATGGTTATGTTACGATGGCCTTCAAGCCTATATGTGATGGAACAAGGAAATTAAATAAATAATAATTCAATATATCTAAATATATAAATAGATAGATAAATATATTAAATATATAGAATAAAGAAGTGAAACAAGGAACCGTAGATTTTTTGGCACATCACATTCATACATTTACGATGTAGGACCAGCAAGCTTTGGAGTTTTTAATCGGACGAAAGAGGAGAATATAATTCTCCAAATGGGACAATCAAACTCAGATTTTCCTTTGCATCAACCTGATTTATGATACTATTGGAGTAAAACAAGGAACCGCAGATTTTTTGGTACATCACATTCATGCATTTACGATTTAGGACCGGCAAGCTTTGGAGTTTTTGGTTGAACGAAAGAGGAGAAGATAATTCTTCAATTGGGACAATCAAACTCAGATTTTCCTCCGCATCAATCTGATTTATGATACTACCTGAGTGAAACAAGGAATCGCAAATTTTTTGGCACATCACATTCATGCATTTATGATTTAGTATCGGCGAGCTTTGGAGTTTTCGATCGAACGAAAGAGGAAAAGATAATTCTCCAACTAGGACAATCAAACTCAGATTTTCCTCTGCATTGACCTAATTTATGATACTATCAGAGTGAAATAAGGAACCGCTCCTTACCAAAAAAAAAATAAGGAACCGCAGATTTTTGGTACATCACATTCATGCATTTATGATTTAGTACTGGCTAGCTTTGGAATTTTCGATCGAACGAGAGAGTAGAAGATAATTCTCCATCTAGGACAATCAAACTCACATCAGCTAAACATTTCATCAATGACTGGCAGATGTACGCCTTTGCTTGGCCATGGGTGGACCACCACATTTGGACTAGTCCTGTTTATTAACGTTCGATCATTGAGGAACCTAAAGTACCAACTGTTGTCGACCAAAAAAAAACAGTACCAACTGCTATAACAGTTGTTCCACGAGAAACACGTTTCCCACCAAGAAAAGAACGGGGTAATTATCTCGGCGATCGTTGTCATGCAATTAAAGACAGACTTCATTTCTAGTGACTTGACTTAATTACGTACCAACATGAAGGTGTAATAAATATCGAAAAACTCATCGGAAGGCCACTGCGGGATTTATCAATTATTTAGGTTTGCATCAGAGTAAACTCAAACTAACCCAAATTTTATAATGTTCTCTCCAGCGGGAAAACATACCAAAAAAAAGAAAAACTGAAGCAGGTAACTTGTTCCTAGGTCCTGGCAATTGTTACAACCAAAATTTATATAACCATGTGACTACAGGCATTGATTCCCAAAAATTTATATGAAAAGATATATAGATTCTATGTTCCATTTTTCACCTCAAAGAAAGGTGCATTAAACTCTACACCAAATCAGTACTTATTTCGATGATTATTGTTGTCTTAGCTAACTTTCATGATATGTTGAATTTGAATGCAATATTATATGTTTTTTGCCTGTGATAAACCCTAGATCCTATTTTCTCTCTTCCATGTTATGGGTATTTATCTAGACATTTATCTGTTCTGACTAAACAGGTCCTTAAAAGGCTCAGGAAGATAGAATAGATATTGAATATCTAAACGGCTAAAGAATAATCGACAACTCCTTTAATTGGTAACTTGGTCAATAGTCTCCTCACTGACAACTTCATTCTTTGTCCCATCCTAGAAAATTATAACCAAAGTCAGTTTTGGCTTGGATGATTATCAATTGTACCAAGCTCGTCGATGAATCAATTGTGAATATTCCACATAATTTGATGCTCCTGCATCGGCTGTCCACCAGCCGGCCGCTCGAGTGGGAGAAATTTTATGTTGTTATTAAACGAATTTTTATTTCGAAAACAGAATGTTGCGACCGAACTCTCGAGTCCCTTTTTGGACAACATACAAAAAGCAGAGGGGCTTGCCTAGTACATTCTAAGTCTAGGTTTAGAACTTAACTCGGGCTCTCCCAAGCCCATACTATATCGCGACTTAGGGTTTAAATATTTAACATGCAAATGGTTTATACCAAGGAGTCGCCACTAATCGATTTGAGGTGGGTCTATTAGAAACCCAAATAAGGTGATGAGAGAATCACCCTATTCCTACGAACCGGAGATTAACTGAATTCGGGGACTTGGTTACACTAGTTTGATAACTAATGCCCTTTCGGTACCTTTCTATCCTGTTCATTTTTTGAAAACATTTGTCAGGTAATTTGGATTGATTTTAGGACCTTTCTCCTAACGTGTGAGGTGATCAAGCAAATGCATAATAAAAAACGATTAGCAGTAAAAAACACAACAATTCATGCAGCCTATGGTTCTAACCTTAACTAAGTCAGATGACATTCAGAAACACAACAGTTCACGCAATTGTATTAAAAAACATGCATACTAACAACGCAACGGTAATAATAAAACATGCAATATATTACCGTGCGATTTTAGGCTTGTCTAATTTAAATAAAACAACAACATGCATAATTATAAAGGATTAAAATACTCAGATAAGTCACACAAAAAAAATTTTTCTAAAATAAATAAATAAATAAAAAGAAAACGAAAATACTTCTTTTGAAATTTTTTTTAATTTTTTTTTTAAATTTAAAAAAAGGAAAAGAAAAAGGAAAAGAAAAACCATTTTTTAAAAAATTATTTTTTATTATTTATTATAATATAATATAATATAAACCGGTTGGGTCGGGTCCGAATCGAGTCGGATTTGACCCGGGTCAACGAATCCGACCTAGGCATTGACCCGGGTCGGATCGGTCAATCCAGATCGGGTCGAAATCAACCCGGGTTAACGGATCCAACTCGGGCGTTGACCTGGGTCGGATCTGTTGATCCGAGTTGATTGAAACCGACCCGAGTCAACAGATGCGACCCAGGCAACGCCTGGGTCGGATATGTTGATTTGGGTCGAATCCGACTCGAATACACAGACGCCTGGGTCGGATCCGTTGACTCGGGTCGAATCCGACCCGAATACACAGACCCGCGAGGGGAAACGCCGGTGGGACCAAAATCAGCCGTCCGCCGGCCTACCCAAGCCTACGCCATCCCAGGAATCGGTCCTTAGGATCACCACCAGCTTCACCGACCGCCTGGCTCGCCGTCCCGCCACCTATTCACCGGCCAGCAACCAAAACGATCTCAGCCTCACTAAGGCAAAATGTTGAACAGGTGGGGGGCAATATGAAAATTTGGATATTCTAACCTGTTCGGGCCAACTGGTGGACCTAGGCGATCCAGCCTACCTTTGGCAATGACACTCAAACGGCGGAGAATGGCAATACAGGTCGGTACTCGCGCGAAACGGCCAGCGCGGGTCTCGGCCAAAATCGGAGCAAAAACAGGGGAGAACAAAGGCGGTTTAGGCCGGGGGGAGTCTCACCGTCGTCGGGCCATTTGGGGGCTTCCGGCTTCGGGGGAGGCGACGGCGACGCTACTGGATGACCTGCAGAAACCACACACGCTCTCTTTCTCTCTATTTTTTCTCTGTCCCTCTCTATTTCTCTCACTCTCTCTCTATTTTTTTCTTTCTCTCTCTTACTCTTCGACCGGGCCTCTCTCTCTCCCTGGCTATTTATAGCCGGACGACGGACGATCCTGTGCTTCCCCACGTCGGCTGACAACGGCCTGCACCAACCTACACCAATCGAGGACTTTTGTGGCCATTGTAGGCCAGTGCAGGGAAGGGGGCCTGGCGATGAAGCAGAACAGGGGAATAGGGAGCCGAGAGGGAGGGGGATAAGGGAGCCGGGAAAATGAGGAGGACGTGACTGGCAATTAATGCCATTCTCGTTGGTGAGCTCGTCCGAGCCTGCCCTGACCTGCTAACGACGATGACGAGTGGTGCCGCCATGCGTCATGCTGCCATCGCGGAACAGGGGAGAGCAGGGGTTGTAACGCTACGACCTCGGGGTCATTAACGTGACGTCCCGTTCATTATTATCTTTCGTTATACACAGGTGGAAGTATATCTCGGGACAATCACATTCAAAACAAACAGCGGGATTAAGAAAAACAGCATTATGAGTAAACCTTATATTTACAGGACACACAAACATATTTTACAAGCCAACTTGGCCAATTTTAGCCATTTACACAACAAACGTTATGGCTTGGGTGTCTTAAGCCCACTACTTCTCCTCGCTCCTCGCTTTTCCCGAACTCCAACATGGCTCAAACTCCTCCTGTTGCCGCCGTCCGTTCAACCATCCTATGGACCTGAAGGGGGGGAGAAACGGGGGATGAGTCGGGGAGACTCAGCAAGTGAAAACACTAATGTCAAGCGAGGATATATCGATCGCCGTTAACATAAGTCGGCCCTTACTGCACCCGCATCGATGGCAGATCAATAGCAAAGTTCAAACAAGAGAACATCATGCATGGCCACATCGTACACACTTTACAAACCAAGGCTTGGTTCTATCTCAAAACAACATCAAACATGAAAACATGATCAAATCAAGGGAATGAACCAACTGCTATGTTACATGGAAACTCACCTGTAAATGCACTTCCCAGCACACATATAGAATTCATTTATCACATATCGGCACATATGTAAGAATCATTTACTGTCATCCTGGCTCAACCAGGGCATCCCGGCTCAACCGAGGCATCTCGAGGCTAGCTCACCCCAGGCATCCGGGCTCAACCAAGGCATTCTAGCTCAACTAGGGCATCCCGGCACTAGTTTACCGAGGCATCCAGGCTCAACCCAGGCATCCTAGCTCAATTAGGGCATCCTGGCGCTAGTTTACGGAGGCATCGCCGCTAACGCGACGGTCTTTTTCTTTTATTTAGTGGTCACACGAGCACTCGAGCATTCAAGCCAATTCCTATATTTTCATTAGCCCATGTAAACATGATTTGTGCTCATAATAATGCCACAACACAAATTTGTGTGATCACTTATGCAAGCAGCTGCTCGATTTTGCAAGGACATCATTTCTAAATATGTTTTCCTTCTTAAGGTATCGAAATCCTTTTGTAAACATAGCAATGAAATTAATCCATTTTCAAATGACTTTGTAAAAACATCATTTCAAAGCATGCTTTCCTTATCAAGACATCGAAGTCAATTCTTAAGCAAAATTCCTTTCCAAAAATGCATAATCTTTCTTTGAAATCAACCAGTCCAATGACCGAACAGAACTCAAGCAAACCACATCACCTCAAATATGACATATAAGCAAGTCATGGAAAGAACCAACTACGACCAACCAAACGATCGAGAAACGGTCCAAGCAAACCACGTCACAACGCATCTCAACATCCTTTCCCAATATTAATGAATTTACTTACTCGACAATTAAACAAGAACTAGAGAAAACGAGGCTTATGAAGGACACGTGAGTCTTGGCGACTCTCGGGCGATTCGCGAACACTCGGGCCTTGGACGTAGCTTTCTCACTTGATCGAACAACAAGCAAAAAGGATGAGTTGGGGAAGCTCTCTCTCTCTCTCTATCTCTCTCTCGGCTTCTCCTTCTCTCTCTATTTCTCTCTTTTCTTTGTCATGAACAAGAAGCAAGAAAGCAAGACCCAAGATGGTGATGGCGTGAGGATGAGGAGAGAGTGGCGTGAGAGAGCTTGAGGGTGGCCAAGCCTATTTATAGGCAAGCCAAACTTGCTCCCCAAGTTGCTCTCCAACTTGCTCAAGAAGATACGTGGCCATCATTATCAAGTCTTCTTAAAATCTTAGCATTAATGAATATAAGCCAAAAGTCATGATGAAATGCCATTAATAAAAGATTCTAAAAATCTTGGCATTAATGAATAAGAGCCAAAATATCATGGTGCAATCCTTCCAAAGTTAAATGTCATGATTATAAAGATTCTGAAAAATCTTGGCATTAATGAATAAGAGTCAAAAGTCATGATGAAGATGATCTAACAAATCTTGTACATTAATGGAAATGAGCCAAAAGTCATAATGAGGAAGATCTTAGCATATCTAAGCCATCAATGCATGTCATCATGGAGGGGCCCTAAAGTCTTGATTCAGTAATGCATGACATCATGAAAGGCCACCAAAGTCTAACTTAATTAATACAAGTCATGATGAGGATGGCCTCCAAAATCAAGAACAGTAATGGCTAATTAATGCATGTCATCATAATAGGGACTCCAAAGTCAAGATCATTTAATTAGGCTTCTTGAACAAGTCTCATTCATTTCGAACTCGGGCTTCAACTTTTGATTTTTCTAGAATCATCCAATTCCAAGCTTGCTTCTCTCTCTCGGTTTCCCCCTAGGCCGACCTCTAATAAAAGTATAAAATATCTCATTTGAAAGCTCAGAACGTGTACTTTAAATTATCAGAAGATATCAAGTCGAAATTCCAACATTCTCAGATAGAAATTAAAAAATCTTTAAAATCGGATAAAACCAAACAGTTTTGCACTGTTTACGAAATTAGACTTGAAAATATAGTAAATGGACTTCGAAAGTTCTCAAATTCGGATATGTCATAAACAAGCCCTTATTAAACGTTTTTTTGTGAAGAACACAAAATCTAAATCTCTCTGTAAACACCGTTTTCAGTCACTCAAAAACAGTCCAAAAATAGTTCGCTGGAACAGAATATTTGCTTATCAAAGTAAGCTCTATCCAAAATACAAATCATCTCAAAAAATTCCCAAATTTACACATGTTATAGAAAAGGAAATTCTTAACAACTTTTGTAAAGGAAACTTTTCTAAAATCGGCCCATAAAAACTTGTAGAAAATCGAGACGGTGTAAACATCACCGAAATACCCATTATGGGCAGTTTCACACAGTTCGAAAATCAGGCCATCGTACCACTCATCTCAACTCCAAAAATTCTGAAATTAATTCATGTAAAACTTCAAGATGTTTGGAACAACTTTCAAGAAGAAAGTGTTAGAAATTCGAATCACAAAATTCTCCCCAAAAACAACTAAACGAAAGGGTACAAAGGATCCAAAACTGGGTTTTCCAAAACAAATGAAAACAATTTAGTTCTGATTGGAAAATCACCAAACTTAACCAATAGCCAATTCCCAGGGATTGAAATTGAGGATATTATAATTTACCTGCGGCTTCCCAGGCCCAAAAATCGGGATGTAATAGGGGTGGCGAGAGCGACAGGGCAGAGGGGGAAGGAAGAAGGAAGGGAAGCTGGGCTGGGCTGGGCCCAGCCGCGGAGAGAAGGAAAGAAAGGAAAAAAAAGAGAAGCGGGCTGGGCCCACGGGGGGGGGGAAGGAAGAAAAGAGAAAAGGAAGAGTGGGCTAAGGCCCACGAGGAAGAGAAAAAAGAAAAAGAAAAAAGGGCCGGGGGAAGAGGCCCATGCGGGGGGAAAGAAGAAACAGGCTGGTCGACCTGGCCCCGACTCGGCCCAACTCGATTTTTTTCTCTTTTCTCTTTTTTTTCAATTAATTAATTAATTTGAAATTTTTTATTATTTTTTAAAAGTTTTTATTATTTGTATTATTTTTTTATTACTCTAATAGCCCATACTAATGTGAAATGTGTCTAATTTCTATATGCAATGCATTTAAAATTGAAATATTTTTTTATTTTTAGGAACTAAAAAATTAATTCCTAAATTTTGTGCACTTAATTTTGGGCAAATTAAAAAGAAGTGTCAAGAGCTGCACCTCTTTGAAGGTAAGCTCGTAGAGTTTGAGCTTGCAGAGGTTACGTTCAAAGATAAAATGACACCTAAATTTAGCCCATGCATGTTCAATGAATGTTATTTTTGGCAAGACCATGAGTCTCATTTTTGTAATGCGATAAGATGATGTATGCTAAAGCCAATAAAAACATACCTGGGGCTACTTACCTTGCCGAAGGGTAGAGTAATTCCAGATAATTGATATTATGTGTCGAGGACCCGAACCTTTCTTCAGTCGCCATGACGGGGGAAATGGTTTGTCTAGGACATGAACCTTTCTTCGGTCGCCTTGACGGGGGTTGTTTTTTGTCTAGGACCCAAACCTTTCTTCGGTTGCCTTGACTGGAGAGAAATCGCTTGCCTAGAACCCGAACCTATTTTCGGTCGTCTTGAGTAGATTTCGTTTGTCGAGGACCCGAACCCTTTTTCGGTCGCCTTGACTGGGGAGAAATTGCTTGCACAGGACCCGAACGTTTTTTCGGTCGCCAACTAAATTTTGTTTGTTTAGGACCCGAACCTTTCTTTGGTGGCCTTGACTAGGGAGAAATCGCTTGCACAGGAACCGAATCTTTCTTCGGTCGCCAACTGGATTTCATTTGTCCAGGACCTGAACCTTTCTTCGGTCGCATTGACTGGGGAGAAATCGCTTACACAGGAGCCGAACCTTTCTTCGGTCGCTAGTTGGATTTCATTTGTCCAAGACCCGAACCTTTCTTCGGTCACCTTGGCTAGGGAAATCACTTGCCTAGGACCCGAACCTATTTTCGATCGCCTTGGCTGGATTTCACTTGTCTAGGACCTGAACCTACCTCGGATGCCACGACTGGGGAAATCGTTTGCCTAGGACCTGAACCTATCTTCGATCGCCTTAACTGGATTTCATGTGTCCATCTGGGACCCAAACTTTTTTTCGGTCGCGTTGACTGACCGGATTTTGTTTATCTCGGACCCGAACCTTTCTTTGGTCGCCTTGACTGGATTTTGTTTGTGAAAGTACCTGGGAGTCCTTGCCGGAGGATTTGCTGGTTTGCCTGGTGGGTCCTCGCCAGCAGGTCTTGAAAAGGCTCAAATGATGAGCACTTGGGGGTCCTCGCCCGAGGATTTGATGGTTTGCCTAATGGGTCCTCACCAGCAGGTCTTGAAAAGGTTCAAACGATGAGCACCTGGGGGTTCTTGCTTGAGGATTTGATGGTTTGCCTAGTAGGTCCTCGTCAACAGGTCTTGAAAAAGCTCAAACAATGAGCACCTGGGGATCCTCGCTCGAGGATTTGGTGTGAACAAAGGGAGTCATTCCCGTGCTCAGGAGGGGTACCATAACAATTGTAGGTATATGGATTTTTGGAACCGGGCATAGATAGAAAATACTTACCTGGTCATGTTCTTGCCTCTTAAGGGCATGTCTCTTGTCAAACAGGTTTTTCTTTGTGCGAACGCATTCATTGGAGAAATAAACAACTAAGGTTATTCTTGAATATTGTATGAAATATCTTGACCATTTTCTTTTTCAAAAGTACACCTAGTTTACCTTCTAGGTAGTTTGAAAAGAATCCTGATGAAATACCTATGATTTCTTACCTGGAGGTTTGATGCATCATCTATTGAATAACCAACCTTTTTTGGGGCATCTCCCTTGGGATGATAATGAGGGCTTCTCCAACGCCCGGATTTTAGTATTCTATCACTGGAGATTAAAACTCGGAGCTGTCAAAGATGATTAGTATAAACATGCATGCATTCATCAAGAATAGATAAGCTGGGCTATTCTAGATTGTGCATTTGAAAGTTCATGCATGATGATTTTGCCATGTTTGTTTCACCAAAAAATCCACTGAGGGTCAATCAAGACAATTTTTGTTCACAAGGTGGACTTTTCGAGATGTTGAACGAGGAACTTTCAGTCAGAAAGGATTTTTTACTTGCTCTTATTAAAAAGGACTGTTTGTCCCGTCCATTAATGCGGGAACATCGAAACACTCAATCTTACCGTTAACAGATCTACAAGGGTCAGAGTTTTCTTGCAATTAGTTCGACGTTGCCAATCTGAGAGGTCTTCTTCAGGGTTGTAATGTTGGCTTGGTCAATGGTTTAACAAAGGTGACTGTTCAAGTCAAGGCCATGAAAGAAAATATTTTACAATTATCTCCAGGTTTACAAGTCAAGAACCTTGCAAAATGAGATAAAAATAATCTTACTCGCAACTTCTCGAGCGTTGTTTATAAACATTTGAAATCCCGCGTTAATTCAAGTGCCCCAATCACAAGAGACTTCATGAGGGATGTAACATGGGCTTGGTTCATAGGTTGAGGAACGAAATGATCGTTGGGCTAAAAAATGTGTGTAAGGGTGAGAATTGGTGATCCTCTTGGCATTGTCACCAATCTTCTTCTCTATCGTCAGGATCCTTTTGGAAGACTACTCGGGTAATCTTGTGTTTTAGCATCTTTAACAACTTTTCCTTAAGGAGCTTCTGTGTCAAGCATTTTCTTGGATACAATTTTATCTGTCATGTAGCAGATATTTGCCAAGACAGAGTTCCTAAAGTAGGAATTTGTATCAAAGGAGAACTCAAGTCTAAATCCTTTGAGGTTGTCTATTCTCCACCACTTAACAACTTTAGGGTATTTGAGATCACTTTATCATGCTCAGAGATCTCCTCAGCTAAAACTTTATCGTTTTTCATAGCAACTACCCATAAATTAGGAACTCCTTTTTCTTCATTTTTTTCATCGTTTTTCTTCTTCTCCTTTTCGTTTATTTGTTTTTTATTCATGGGCATTGGCCTTGCTTTTACCAGGCACACTACTTTTTCATGTCCTTATTTTTCAGCATTTTTTGCTGTTATCTTGATATTGTCAGGACTAGCCTAAACAAAGTTGAACAGAATAATGTTTTTAGGCTCTTGGAGTCTTCATCTTTATTCGGTACTTGGGACTGTGATGCTCAAACTGTGGTGACTTTTGCCTTGCCCCGGTGTGGGGGATGATCACCAATTGGGTTCGTACGAAATGAAATTGCCAGCTCAATTGGGCTATCAAGGGATATAAGTGTATAAGATAGAAAAAGAATTGCTCTTCGTCATCTTGGGGTATTTAAATTTTCGCGAGAGTTCATCTGCAATAAAAACACTTAAAGATTAATGCAAGTGAGAGTAAAAAAATTTCTATTCGCCTTTTCATCTTGTACGAGCTGTTGCAACAGATGATTATAGAAACTTTTAGCTATTACAAACTCCTCATCCTTCTTGTCTTGCTCAGTGAAAACATCATTGTTATCAATAAGATATTGGCATTTTGGACAGGCATTAGTTTGCTGCTTCTTTCTTGATAAAGCCCTCTTTGCCTCGATCGTCCGGCTGTCGATGGTGTGCTTGTCTTAGAGAACTCTATTGAGGGCCACCTGACCTTCCTTATGATACGTTTTACCTCAAGCTGCCCCAATGTGGGGTGGTTCTTGACAGAGAATTTAAAAGGAATATTTGAATGTATGGGCTCAAAAATGATTAAGCAAAGGATTAATGGTAGTGTATGGGGCAAAGAAATGAATGCCTCTCGTCATTTTGGCTACCGTATCTTATGCGAGAAATCTCTTTACCTCGTAGAAATGAAACTCTGTCACTCATCTTGCAAGAGTTTGGCACGTGAGAATGTGTATAGGCCAAGGATTGTCTCTCATCATCCTAACATACCTCGTCTAATGCATCGGAGCAATTCGATACTATTCGTCGAATTGTCAAAATTTTTGCAGGGAATTGGTGAATTAAACCGGTAAAATTACCATGCAAGAGTCCTTTGCACATAATGCATTCAAAGGAGAAATAGTATCTATTTTCTTTAATTATTTCTCCCTTCTTGTTTCTTTCTACTCTTATAAGAAGAGTTCTTTTTTTTTAGGGAAAGAGATACTTACCTATGCTGGGACAGTGAGGCATACTTGCAAGGTAATAAGAAAGATCGTGTTAATGAATGGCTTCTTAAGGGATAAGAATTGGAAATGATACAACATTACCCTTCGTGATTATATCCATTGGAGATTTAAATGACAACTCCTTGAGTTTTCTCGGATATTGACAATTCCCTTCAAAGCTTGTAGAGTTTTTTCTCTTCTTTACTTTATTTAGCCTTCTCTGTCTCAGTCTGCTCCTCCATGCTCTTAGTCTCGAAGCTCAATGAAATCCTCTATAATTAGGGGTGCTTCTGGATAGAGGATTCTATTGTCAGCACGTGCTATGCAGCGCTAGTGTGTCGAGGAATTTCTTGCGAATGCTCTGATTCTTGACTGCACAGGCATGTATAATTGCTTGCATGGGGATCTTCGCAGCAAAGCTAATCTCTGCTTTAGAGATTTTTAACGGATGTAAGCGTGACTACTGTCGAGACGTCGGTGGCTGTCAGGATCAGCTTTGACACAATTTTGTCATGTACAAAATCGTTTCAGGTTAAATTCGCCAACAAGAGTATTTTTATTAATAACTTTTCTGCCAATTCCTTTGTTATCAATCGGGGCATAGAAATTATTTCAAGGATAATACTTCTTTACAGCATCCAAGTTGACCGGGTTGAAGAATTGGCGTCCATCCATTTCAGTTAGAATCAAGGTTCCTCCCGGGAGTGTCTTTTTCACGACATAGGGGCCTTTGTAGTTTGGAGTGAACTTACTTCCAAGCTCAGGGGTAGTAGTAGCACTTTTCTTAGGACAAGATCGCCTGCTTCAAAGTGTCTAGGACGTACCTTCTGATTGAACGATCTGGCTACCCTCTATTGATAGCATTGTCTATGACAAAGGGCCTTCAATCGCTTTTCATCAATCATATTCAGCTGCTCCAATCTCTGCTACTTCCACTCTACATCAGACAGTTTCACTTAGGACAATACCTGCAGTAAGGGAATTTTTACTTCAATTGGCAAGACTGCTTCCATGTCATACACCAAAGAAAAAGGGGTTGCCCCAGTAGATGTCCGAATTGGCGTTCGGTATGCCATCAATGCAAAAGGCAATCTTTCATGCCAATTTCGGTAGTTTTTAGCAGTCTTAGCTAAGATCTTTTTAATGTTTTTGTTAGCAACTTCAACAGCTCCGTTCATTTGGGGATGGTAAGGAGACGAATTCAGATGGCGGACTTTAAATCCACTGAGTAAACCATCGACGAGCTTGTTGTTCATATTTGTCCCGTTATCTGTAACAATGGCTTCAGGGACGCCATAACGGGCGATTACATCTCGCTTGATGAATTTCATCACATTCCGAGCAGTGATATTGGTATATGACGCGGCCTTGATCCATTTGGAAAAATAATCAATTGCGATCAAGATAAAACGATGCCCATTTGATTTTTTTGGATTAATTGGGCCAATCACATCAATGCCCCACGTTGAAAACGGCCACGATTCTGACAACTGATGTAGTTCAGTTGGTAGGGCGCTTATCTTGTTTCTATGGATCTGACAACGATAATAATTTCGAACGTATCGGATGCAGTCACTTTTCAAGGAAAGCCAGTAATAACCTAATCTTGTTATTTTTCTAGTCAACATGTGTTCATTCTTGTGTGGACCACACACTTTTTTATGCAATTCCTACATAATTCGCGTCGTTTCTGTTGCATCCACACATCTTAGCAAAATTGTTGCTTGTAAACCGAGAATACATACTTCATACTCGGCTATATTGTTGGTGTAAGGGAATATCAATTTTGCGGCCACAGGATGATACTGCCCATATGGAGATATCAAGACTGCCCCAGTGCCAAAACCAAACGGATTTACTGCTCCATCGAAAAACATGATCTATGTGTGTTCCTCCATTGATAAAATGCGATCATCTAGAAGATCATCCTCATGTGTTTCCCCAGGGCACTCAGCCAGCATATCAGCAATCACTCGACCTTTCACTGATTTCTGTGATGACATTTGGATGTCAAATTCAGAAATTAGAATTTTCCATTTAGCTAATTTTGCCACTAACGCTGGTCGATTAAGCAAATACCGGATAGGGTCGTTTTCAGTCACGAAGAACTTTTGATAGTGCAAAGCATACTGTCGGAGCCTATGTAACACCAACACCAATGCGACACATGTTTTTTCTTATTCGAAATAATTTTGTTCCGAAATGGTAAATTTTCTACTCAGATAATAGATGGCTCGTTCTTTTCCATCGTCAGGGTGGCTCTAGGCCAATAGGGCTCCTAACGATTCACTATGAATCGTTAAATAGAGAGTTAGAGGATGCCCTAGAACTGGTGGAACTAGTACCGGGGGACTCATCAAATATTGCTTCAGCTTTTCGAATGCTTCCCGATAGTCTTCATCCCAATTGATTTGAGCACCTTTCTTGAGAAGTTTGAAGAAAGGTCGTGCAATCTTAGAGAGTTGGGAGATGAACCGAGCAATGTAGTTCGACCTTCCCAAAAGGCTTCTGACCTCTTTTACTGTAGATGGGGGCTGCAATTCATATATTACTTTGACTTTCGATGGGTCAACCTCGATCCCCTTGCTATTTACGATGAATCCAAGTAACTTACCAGAGGTTGCCCCGAAAATGCACTTTACAGGGTTCAGGCGTAATTTGAACTCACGCAACCAGCTAAATAATTTCTTCAAGGCTTCAATGTGGTCTTCTCCGCACCTGGTCTTATCGATCATATCATCGACATAGACCTCAATTTCTTTGTGCATTAGGTCATGAAAGAGGGTGACCGTAGCACGTTAGTATATTGCCCCGGCATTCTTCAAACCGAAAGGCATAATCATGTAGTGAAAGGTCCCCCAAGGAGTAATGAACGCCGTTTTCTCCTTGTCCTGATCGTTCATCCTTATCTAGTTGTACCCAGAGAATCCATCCATGAAAGAAAATAGTTCGAATCCAGCAGTACTATCCACAAGGATATCTATATGAGGAAGCAAAAAGTCATCTTTTGGACTGGCCTTGTTCAAGTTACGGTATTCCACACAAACTCGAATTCGGCCGTATTTCTTCTTCACTGGTACGATGTTCGCTACCCAATCAGGGTATTGTGAAACCTCAATGAACCCAACTTTCAGCAACTTCATCACTTCTTCTTCGATCTTTTTCGACAGCTCGGGTTTGGTCATTCGTAACCTTTTCTTTTTTAAAGGCATATCGGGATTGGTAGGCAAGCTATGCTCGATAATCCGAAGGTGTAATCCTGGCATATCAGAATAAGACCATGCGAAGACGTCCTGATACTCCTTCAGGAAAGTTATCAGCCGTATGGCTTTCTCTTCAAGAAGACTGGCCCCGATCTTCACTTCTTTTGGATCCTGAGTACCACCCAAATTAATGGTAACGGTATCTTCGATTGTAAAGGGCTTATTTTGTTCATATTGCTCCCAATTTATTTGGATTTCAGTAGGGTCGTCGCTTGAATCATTAGAATCGCTACTGTCAGTATTTACCTCATCAGGCTAGACCGTACTAACTCCTTCGCAAGCCGCAGGATCATGCCTGAAACACAAGGTAAATCGATCAGACAAACAAACGGGGATATAAATTTTTTCATTGTCCTTTTCCTCTTAAAACATTTTTTAAAGAATCATGAGATATCTTTAATTTTCGAAAACTTTTAGAAACGAGGAAGCATGAGATAGCCCGGGCCTCAGAATACCTCCCTTTTCGTGGGTGGATATCATCAACGGACCAGCTTGATGTACTACCTCATGCCCTCAAAACATTATTTATTTACAATACACGAATTTACAACCTCAAAAGAGGAAAAGTTTGAAAAGACATTTCTTTCGGCAGAAACGACGTAAAAAAAAAACAAAACACAAGGATAGCCTCTTTTCCAGGGATTCATGCAGGAAGGAGAAGAGGAATTCTACTCAGGCGAGCTTGCGCCCATTCCCTCCGCCGGTCCTTCATCTATTGCGCCGATGAAGAAATCTTCAAAATCATCGTTCCAGGAATCTAGCTCATCGGCTCTTCTCTTCATTGGTGTCAGCTTTTCCAAGTCGTTCCATCCGCTAGGAATGCTATTCTGCTGGTCTTTTATAAAAACTTGATGCCATCTGGTAGTCAACGTAATAGTCGAATTTATCACTAGGTTGGCCCAGGGTATCCATAATAGCCTTTCTTTTGCGTGCCTTATCAGAAAGCTCAGGGCCTGTGGCGCGAAGGTTAGGCACCACCAAGAGGTCATCCTCACCATGACACAGCCATGGGGCACGAAAAGTAAATGCCCTAGCATCTAGTAGGTTTTGAATTCTATTCTTCAGAGCATCACAATCATCTAGCGAGTGTCCGATCTCTCCTGAATGAAAGTCATAAGATTTGGAGGGATCGTAATTAATGAAGTACTCAAGAGTAAGGTGTTTTGGCCTTCTCATGATCAGTCCTGTTTGTAAAAAGATAGGGAATATGACATCCATAGATTTGGGAACCAGCGAGTATCATCATACATTGTCCTCCCACTGTAGGAGTTGGACGTCTCGCCAAGTTCTGTTGGGAAGGGCTTCCGATGGCGGATTTTCTTTGGGACGGTTTACTTGGGTCACCTGCTCCTGATTGGGAACTGGCAGTGACACGTCTGAGATTTGGCGAACGGTATCCATTAGGAACGGAAGGAATTCTAGTGGCTCGTCTAACTGGTACTGTAAACGTGCGAGCAAATCAGGTGGGTTTGTACTCGTTTTTGGGGTCGAGTCCTCGTGTATGGCTCTTATAAAGATGTCATCCAATAGAGTGACCACATTATCCAACGCTTCTTCTCGTCCACAATCTCCTTCAATTGGTAGCTTGCCTAGATTCCGATGTCGATCAATAATAACATTTAAGGGAAGCATCGAGGAACTCGGCTGGCTTGAACATTCGGCCTGATGCTTGAATTCCTCACTAGATCGTTCTGAGGGATTAAGATAAATTTTTTCATCCTGCAATAACTTAACAGGTGACGAGAAAGTTTCTCGGATATGGGAAGGTAACAAACCGACTTGACCTGTTATATGCCCCTTGCTGGTTTGTGGGTTTCCTCTGCGATACCCTAGACCCATGGTACGGTGATTCTTGGTAGCCTGGATAGGTTCTTGAATACCCCAGCCTCCTCTACTGAGTCCCTGACCTGGGGTGAAACCATTCCTAACCATGACTTTTCCTACCATGACTGAAGCTTTTGACATATCGGGGACAAGAGGAGCAGTTCCTCGATATCCATGAACAGTTGAAACGAGCTCAATAGATTGATAGCTAGATTCTACTTTGCCGCTCGGTTCAATGTACGGGATGACGATTTCTTGGTAGACCCGATGGTCTTCCTCTCCAAGGACAGTGATTAGCTTCTCTTAGGCTACAAACTTTACACTTTAGTGAAAGCTAGAAGGTATAACTCTAGCAAAGTGAATCCAGGGATGGCCCAATAGGAAACTAAAGGAAGTGGGGATATCCATTACTTGAAACAGGATGCTCAATACTATTGGGCCAATTTAGACATCCAGGTTGATTTCACCCACGGTGTCTTTTTTCATTCCGTCGAAAGCTCAGACAGATGTTTTGGAGGCATGGAGCTTAGGTGTGTCCACATTAAGATGGCGTAAAGTTGTCAGCGGGAAGATATTCAGTGCAGACCTATTATCTATCATAACCCGAGCTACGTGAGAGTTTCTACATTTGACAGAAATGTAGAGACCTTTGGTATGTCCCCTTCCTTCAATGGGAAATTCATCTTCCGAAAATGTTATCTGATCCTTTAAAAGGATAGACCCCATAAATGCTTCTAGTTTGTCATGCTCGATTGTCTCCGGTACATTTACTTCATTGAGTACCTTCATCAGAGCTTTCTGATGTTTCACAGACGTTTAGAGCATTCTAACAAGAAAATCTGAACAGGCAATTTACGTAGTTGATCCACGACGTTATATTCACTGGCCTTGACAATGGCCAGGAATTCTTTGGCTTCCTCATCAGAGACAAGCTTTGGAGGCTGAGCGTTTACTTGAACATACATTCGTCCTGATTTGGTGATTAGGTCTACATCCAATTCGTAGGACCATAGGACTACGTTGTCATTTTCATATAGGCAGGGCTGAAGTATTTCAATCACTATTTGCTCCGCTGGTAGAGGTACCTCAACCGTTAGCTCCTCCTCTACGTCTGGGCTATCAGACAAAGGTTCGTTCATAAGCGTGGGGGTGGATTCACTTGTTTCAGCATTTAGTGCTGAGAGTTCTTTGTCCCAGTCGATGATGACCTCAAAGATGGTCGCTACTGTGCCGGTATAATCAGTATACACAATCAAACCTGCTTTCGCCATGCTGGCAACCCTTTCTTTCATTAGGGACAAGGGTAGTACTTCGCCGGTGGGATAATACCCTGCTCTCACTAGAGCGTTGTAGACATCAACGGTGTGTACCCTCTCACTCCTAATTCGGACAGCATCAAAGGTAGATATGACATTGATTCTGTTTTCATGTTTGGGCACCGGGTTGCTTTGGACATTTGGTTTATATGTCTGGAAGGAAAAAGCTTTGGTATCGAGCAAGTTTTGGATTTGGTGTTTGAGAGTATAACAGTCATCCATCGAATGTCCTACCTCGCCCATATGATAGTCACATTTTTTGGACAGATCATAATTTGAAAAGCTTTCTGAGTTGGGCCGTTTTGGTTTAGTAGAAATCAGATTTTTCTTCCGGAGTATGGCCAGGACTTAGGAAGGAGATCCAGGCAACGGAGTGAATTGCCTTTTCTTATATTGCCTTGGAGGTTGGCAACTTGAGGTTGATTGCCGCTCAGTGTTTACTTGGACCGTTCTGGGAGGATGAACGGTTTGGATATATGAAACGTTCTCTTCCGTGAGGGGCTCCTTCTCTTTTCGAGTACTCAGTCTTTTGCTCGTAGATGAGAGGTCCGTAAACCATCTATCACGCAATCCCATTTCAATTCGTTCTCCCACAAGAACAAGACGATTAAGAAATTCAACAATAGCACCAACCAGGTGGTGTCTATATTCATATGGAAGAGACTTTATGAATAACTTTACTTATTCATGATCAGTGAGTTGTGGAGTAACCTAGGCGGCCAAATTTCTCCATTTGGTAGCGTATTCCTTGAAAGACTCACTCTTCTTCTTTTTAGTGCGTTCCAAATCATCCCCAGTAAAGGTGATGTTGAGGTTAAACTGATATTGCTTGAGGAATGCATTAGCAGTATCGTCCCAGGATTTGAAAGCATCAATATCCTTCGATATATACAATGTCAGGGCTAGCCCTGTCAAACTCGCTTGAAAGGTCTAAATCATGAGGGATTCATTATCAACGTACTGCGTCATCCGCACATGATATATGTACAGATGGTGTCTGGGGCATGAGGTACCATCATACTTCTCGAATTCCGGCATCTTGAACTTCTCTAGTACTTTGACTTGTTTATATATAGACAAGTCAAGTGGGATAACATTTTGCGGACCCTGGAGTTATTTCAGCAGCTCTTCGACTTTTGCAAGGCGTTTGTCATGTTCTGTCACTAGTGCAACTTCAGCTTCAGGCTTCCTGACAGCAAGGGGAAGCGAATCGTCCTCTAGCGGAGGCATTTTGTTCTCGCTAGTGGAAGCTTTGTCTTTTCCAGTAGATGGTGGTGGTAGCACCACCTCAACTGTTGCAGGCATGAATGTGAGCTTGCCCTGAATGGATTCCACTTGCTTTGTGAGATTTTGAATTGCATTGAAAACCAGCTTCATTTCATCCTCTATGGTATTGAGACGAACGTTTTCTTCGGCCATTGTTTATAACTACCTATGAAAATGTTAAAATAAATGAGTATAATGTCCAACAAAGAATCATTCTATAACCTAAGCATATTATTATTGAATAATTTATTTATTTGCAAAGAAAAAAATGAGAAAAAGGTTTTTATTTATTTATTCATTACAGGCAGCGTCCTCGGGATTTGAACCTCGGTCGCCTCAGACCCTGAGGCTACATCCCCGGATACCACTGGGCCGAAGGCCGCTGTGGTGTCACAAAGGGGCAAAAAAATTTATTTAAAGCATAAAAACGGCCCGAGATATACTAACATTAGTACAACCCAAAAATAGCTTTACAGAAGAGAAACAAAACCCCTAAACATAAATACAGGGTTTTTAACAAAAAGGCGCCCTTCTCGAATGCTCATTCTATAAATGATGGGGAAGCTGCAGTCTCTCGAAATCGCTTATTTTCACGGACAAGTTTCGCAATAAGTGCATCCTTCGTCCCCATTGTCCTTTCAAGCTAATCGATTTGTGTTTGGCGATTGGGCTTGTTGGTTACATCCAGGATTTTTGGCTAGAGATCGGCCGGGATTTGGTGATGTACGATGTAGAACAAAGAGGCATGGTGAGCCTTTTCCTGCCCTTTTAATAGTCTAGGCACAATATTCTCAGGTTGACACTTAGTCCATTTCCTCTGAACGACACGAATTTCTTCGGCGTAGTTGTAGTTTGAGCGGGTGAATCGAGCTCGAAACAAGTCTGTCTTGAGAGGTGACGGGATCTCTTGGAGGGCCCTGTACTGGCAAGCTACCCGGTAGGGATAATATGAAGTGATGCCAGATAAACCAAGCAATGGGACAGGGTTGTGAAAGTGATGCGCAAATCGAGCCTGACCCTCGTGAAACGACTTAACGTGCCATAAGAAAGCCTTGGGATCGGGGTCTTTCAAAAAATTTATCTAGGTAAAGTAATCTTTATGAGGGGAATTATTTTTTAAAACCTCAAACCTTTGGATCGGATACATAAAGTTATTGATTTCAAAAAGCTGCATGAGGTGCCCAAATCCTCTTAAATGAGATAAAAACCAAATTTGCAAAATTTCTGGGGCCGCCCGCATGATTTTATCGTCATTTTGCTTAAAACGGTTTAGAGATAAAAATGTTTCCACCAAAACCGAGTTAACATAGCACAAACCAGTGTAAATTTGTTTGGCTACATACGCAATCGAGGGGTTTATCGAATTTCTGCGATGGAGGAAAACGACACACCCTATAAAAGCAAGGATAAAAATTTTAGCTTTTTGGGTCATGGGTTGACTTTCAAAATGCTCATTTAGGAAAAATCAGGGGCAGGCATTGCAATGAGCTTTGACAACTCTTTTCACAGTATTGCTATCGGTTCGCAAAAACTGGGATAGTTCGGACAGAAGGGGCACACCCAAAAGTGGTTTGATGAGCTCAGATCCTAACGGCTTTCCAATGACCACACTATACTCTTCTAGAGTTGGGGTCATCTCAAACTTGCCAAATATGAAAGTGGATATTTGTGGGTACTAGAAATATGCTAGTGCTTGTATCATGCCAGAATGGATGCTGATTTTGAGCAAGAGGAGTAGGCGACCAATTCTTGCTTTGATATACTGTTGGCCATTTGGATCAAGTCGGTCCCACCATGCCAGCAGCTCTTTTTTAGGAGTGAGGACGAATTAGACGTCAACTCTTCCCATCGTTTATAGAATGCGATCAACAGGGGGTCTAACAGTAATAAATCAAATGAATAAGTAAATAGTATAATAAAAAAAATGAAAAGGGATAGAATATATACCTTTCCTTGAACCATGACAATCACAACGGCAAACACATGAGGAGTGAGGTTTGATTTCTATCTAGACTGGTTTAGCAAAGTGAAATTAAAAGGGTGCCTGACTGTCGTAACCTCGCGTTGGTGTCAAGTCCTTTCAATCTCGGCCAAATCAAAAGGAATATCTTATAGTCACGCAAATAGCAGCTAAAGATATTTCTTTACGATTTTTAGAAATGAATTTCGGGGAGAAGAAAGGCAATCTCTACATCGCTGGCTCGCGTTCGAGGTCGTATCTTTCTTAACACCATCCTAAAATGTCCTATCGCAGCCCAGGTCCTGCAACGTGGTTGTGTGTGTAATAGTATAGTGCTAAATCATTAAAGCATGCACAATAATTTATAAACAATCAATTCGAATCTGCAAGAACAGATAACACCTTAATGTCAAGCTCATACCTGGAATCCTTGGTGCCAAACAAAAATTATTTTGAACAGGGTAAAAATTTTAGCTTAAGTCCACTTTAGAAAATGCAAGTCCCCAGCGGAGTCGTCAGTCTGTCATGACCAAACTCTCGAGCCCCTTTTTGGACAACATACAAAAAGCAGAAGGGCTCGCCTGGTACATGCTAAGTCTAGGTTTAGGACTTAACTCGGGCTCTCCCAAGCCCATACCATATCGCGACTTAGGGTTTAAATATTTAACATGTAAATGGTTTATACCAAGAAGTCACCACTAATCGATTTGAGGTGGGTCGATTATAAACCCAAATAAGGTGATGGGAGAATCACCCTATTCCTATAAACCAGAGATTAACTGAATTCGGAGATTTGGTTACACTAGTTGGATAACTAATGCCCTTTCGGTACCTTTCTATCCTGTTCATTTTTCGAAAACATTTATCAGGCAATTTGGATTGATTTTAGGACCTTTCTCCTAACGTGTGAGGTGATCAAGCGAGTGCATAATCAGAAACGATTAGCAGTCAAAAACACAACAATTCATGCAGCCTAAGGTTCTAACCTTAACTAAGTCAGATGACATTGAGAAACACAACAGTTCACGCAATTGTATTAAAAAACATGCATACTAACAACGCAACGGTAATAATAAAACATGCAACATATTACCGTGCGATTTCAGGCTTGTCTAATTTAAATAAAACAACAACATGCATAATTATAAAGGATTAAAACACCCAGATAAGTCACACATAAAAAAAATTTCGAAAAAAATAAAAATAAATAAATAAATAAAAGAAAACGAAAATACTTTTTTAAAAAAAAATTTTTGAAATTTTAAAAAAACGGAAAAGAAAAGGAAGAGAAAAACCCTTTTTTTTAAAAAAAAATTATTTTATTATTATTTTTATTTTTTAAATATAATATAATATAATATAATATAAACTGGTTGGGTCGGGTTCGAATCGGGTCGGATCCGATCCGAGTCAACGGATCCGACTCGAGCATTGACTTGGGTCGGATCGTTCAATCTAGATCGGGTCGAAATCAACCCGGGTCAACGGATCTGACTCGGGCATTAACCCGGGTTGGATCTGTTGATCCAGGTCGGTCGAAACCAACTTGAGTCAACGGATTCGACCCAGGCGTTGACCCGGGTCAGATTTGTTGATTCAGGTTGAATCCGACCCGAATATATAGACCCTCAGGGGGAAACGCCAGCGGGGCCAAAATCGGCAGTTCACCGGCTGACCCAGGCCTACGCCGTCCCAGGAATCAGTCCTTGGGATCACCACCAGCTTCACCGACCGCCTGGCTTGCCGTCCGGCCACCTGTTCGCCGCCCGGCAACCAAAACGATCTCAACCTCACTGAGGTGAAATGTCGAACAGGTGGGGGTGCGACGAAAATTTGGATATTCTGACCTGTTCTGGCGAATTGGTGGACCCAGGCGACCCAGCCTACCTTTGGCGATGACACTCAAACGGCGGAGAACGACGGTACAGGCCGGGACTCGCGCGAAACGACCAGCGCGGGTCCCGGCCAAAATCGGAGCAAAAACAGGGGAGAACAGAGGCGGTTCAGGCCGGGGGGAGTCTCACCATCGACGGCGCGTCTAGGGGCTTCCGGCTTCAGGGGGAGGCGACGGCGACGCTTCTAGAGGACCTGCAGAAACCACACACGCTCTCTTTCTCTCTATTTTTTCTCTGTCCCTCTCTATTTCTCTCACTCTCTCTCTGTTTTTCTCTTTCTCTCTCTTACTCTCCGACCGGGCCTCTCTCTCCCTCTCTGGCTATTTATAGCCGAACGATGGACGATCCTGTGCTTCCCACATCGGCTGACGACGGCCTGCACTGGCCTACGCCAATCGAGGACTTTTGTTGCCATTATAGGCCGGTGTAGGGAAGGAGGCCTGGCGGTGAAGCAGAACAGGGGAATAGGGAGCCAAAAGGGAGGAGGGGATAAAGGAGTTGGGAAAACGGGGAGGACGGGACTGGCAATTAATGCCAGTCCCGTTGGCGTGCTCGTCCGAGCCTCCCCTGACCTGCTGACGACGATGATGAGCAGTGCCGCCGTTTGCACGTCATGCTGCCGTCGCGGAACAGGGGAGAGCAGGGGCGGCGAGAGCAACAGGGCAAAGGGGGAAGGTGATTTATGTATTTTATTTATCCTCTGGAGGTGCACATTAGCCTAGTTTAGGATTAAGGGTTGTTACTTGCTGAGTTTTCTCACGGTTGTGGTAAAATTGACATTTCAGATCCCCGGCCATGAACTTCGAAGATGCATTATTACGCTTTGGGATTCCCTACCATATAGAGCATACGCTGACCGTGCACCCCGTGGGGAACGGGGAGAAGTACTATAGACACTATACTTTAGTATGGGTAGACATAGGCTTACCTCACCTTGAGACTCACGAGTACCTAGCCTGGTGTTTCCAGGATCATTTTGGAGACGAGTTTGGTCCCATCAGGTCCGCCGATGTCCCGTTTGTGGGAGAGGGTCAGCTAGATATTCAGTGTCCATACAGTGATATAGTAGATGTTGATATGGATGGCAATCCTGACTCTGAGGTTGAGTACGAGATTGTAGAAGAGGAGGAAGAGCACGAGGAGCTTGGCGGATTAGCCTTTGAGTCGGAAGTAGTCGATCCAGCTCTAGAGCAGGCGGACGTTGAAACCCATGAGCCTATGGACATAGACGAGTATGAGGAGCAGGACCCTGAGCCAGAGACAAAGTCGGAGGCCATGAGTTCTGAGGAGGACCAAGAGCAATTCGAGAGTTCTTCGGAGTCGTCGGGTTCTAATCCTGACTAGGTACTGTAGGTTAGATATCAGTATAGGAGTGAGGGCCGACACTTTTTGACTGTAGTCCTCCGGTAGTTAGTTTGATACCCCTAAGTCACCGATCCCTTTTTGTTCGTGGCCCTTTTGAGGTACTTTTTGTTTATAAATGGATAATGTATATAAAGGTTTAATCGATCGTAATTTGTTATCTCTTACTATTCATGGTTTCTTTCTAATTGTCCAGGTGTATATATATATCTCTTATATATACGTCGTTTCCACATGTGGCACGTTTTCTTTGATTTGGGTATTCGGGTCTCTGTGGCGCAATCCTGGGAGCGTCGCACCTCGTTTCGACCTATACGCGGATGTTCATGCTTCGTTGGGTACGGGGCGTGACACATAAGGTGTTAAATGCTGAACATTGAACACGTCATGTACCTTGTCATGAAGAGGCAACTTTAGTTGATATGCATTAGGATTGATACGCTCGAGAACTTCAAGCGGACCAAGCTTTCAATCACTAAGCTTATTGTAGCTTCCGACGGGATGACACTCCAGTGGTAAATAAACCCAAACAAAGTCTCCTAGTTCAAAAATGATTTCGCGTCGACACTTATCGACATCCTTTTTATAGGACGCAACTTTGTTCTCCAACATTTGGCACATGTCTTCATGAACTAGTCTCATTTGAGAAATATTATCATCCACATTATCGATCGCCTTTTCAGTAAAAGGAATAGGTGCAAGATCAAGAGCAATCTTTGGTTGTCAACCATACACAAGCACAAAGTGACTATATCCAATGGTACGGTTCATTGAACAATTATAGGCAAATTCTCCAAGTGACAGCCGTGTCTCCCAAGAGCGAGGATTATTATCAATCAAAGTCCTTAACAGATTTCCCAAGGACCGATCGATAACTTCAATTTGTCCATCCATTTGAGGGTGAAACACAGTACTATATTGTAGCTTAGTACCAATGTTCTTTCATAATTGCGCCAAAAGTGACTAAGAAAGTTGGTGTCCCAATCAGAAGGAAGGCCATGCAACTTGTAGATTTCTTTGAAGAATAATTCAATAATTTGTGAAGCATCCATAGTTTTGCGACAAGGAATGAAATGCTCTATCTTTGAAAATCTATTTACAACCACAAAGATTGAATCCATCCCTTTAAGTATACGCGGTAGTCCAAGGACAAAGTCCATAGAGATATCTTCCCAAGAGGCTTGTGGTATTGGCAAAGGCAAATAGAGACCAGCATTAGTAGCTTGTCCTTTTCCTATTTGGCAACGTTGACACCTCATCACATGTCAGTATACATCTCGTTTCATATGGGGCCAAAAGTATTTGGTTGAGACAAGTCGCATAGTCTTATCAAGCCCAAAATGTCCATCATGATAAATTTCATCGATCTCCCTTTGTCGAAGAGAACAATCCGGCACACATAGATGAATTCCTTTGAAAAGAAAACCATCACATAGAGTAAAATCAGCAAGTTTCTTGTCTTGTGCGTCTAAAATGATTTTGGAAAAATAAAGATCTTCTGGATACAACTCTTGAAAAGAGTCAAATCCAAGAACAGTAGAATGCATAGTATGGAGTAAACTCTTCTTTCGACCAAGAGCATCGACAACTTGATTTTGAACTCCTGCCTTATGCTTGATAATGAATGTGAATTCTTGAACATATTCAGCCCATTTGGCACGCCTGGAATTAAGCTTTTGCTGCCCTGAAATATACTTAAGAGCTTCATGGTCAATATATAAAATAAACTATTGATGAATAAGATATTGCCTCCAATGCTCAAGTGTCCGAAATAGTGCATAAAATTCCAAATCATAATTGCTATGATGAAGTTTTTGCACCATTTAATTTCTGACTAAAGAAGGCAATGGGTTGACCTCCTTGTCTTAGAACTCCTCCTATGCCAATTCCTAATACATCACAGTACACCTCAAAGACAAGATCAAAGTTAGGCAATGCAGGTACTGAGGCCGCGCATAAATTTTCTTTGAGATGTTCAAAACTTCTTTGGGTTGCACTTGTCCACTCCAAAACTCCTTTCTTCATGCAAAAGGTGAGTTGAGCTGCAATGGCGCTAAAATACACAATGAACCACTAATAGAAAGAAGCTAAACCATGAATGCTTCGAATTTCGTGCACATTTGTTGGAGTTGGCCATACTTTAATCACTTTGATCTTAGCATCATCAACCAAAATCCCTTATTTTGAGATATGAAATTCCAAAAATAGGATTCATGACACCATGAAGTAGCACTTGTCGAGAGCTGCATACAAGCACTCTTACCTTAACACTTGTATTACTTTTCGAAGGTGCTGCAAGTGCTCATTAGTAGATTTATTAAAACTCAGAATATCATTAAAATAAACTACAACGAACTTCCTAAGAAATGGCTTCAAAACATGAGTCATAAACCTCATGAACGTTGATGGTGCATTAAACAACCCAAATGGCATAACTAGCCACTCAAACAGTCCATCCTTGGTTTTGAATGTGGTTTTCCATTCATATACGAGCTTGATTCTGATTTGATAATAACCACTCTTTAAATCTAGCTTTGAGAAGATGGTTGCACCATAAAGTTAATGTCTTTTCTTTCTTTCCTTGAGCTTGCCTCATCGAAGTATGCACAACCCTTTTATGACTCTAAGTTCCAGTTGGTTCAACAATGGTTTCATCCGTATGACACTCCAAATTTTTGTTAAGTAGATCCTACACCATTACCGATACCAGTTTCTGTAGCCTCAACAACATCCTCATCAATACATAAATCTTGCTCAGGATTCCATGTGATTCCTCTATTTGCAACTGTATTTCTGAACATCCTATATAACAAAACTTCAAGATCAAGATGTATGCCTTTCGTTCTAAAAACCTTAAGCTTAGGATTGACCTGTTATAATAGAGCATTTGCGTAAGTTGTGTCATTAAAGATGAACTAAACACAAAAGTAAAGAAAGAAGTGATAAAAACTTGAATTTTTTTCTCCCATCATTCATCACTTGCATCAACTGTTTTCTCACTTGGATCCCATCCTAGTCCTGTTTCAATATAAAGTAATGTCCTCCATCTTTTCCATCATTCCTTAAGATTATCCCACTATCGCGACCTTACCTCCGCAGTGTACCACCTAGAGGTTCGTCTAATAAATTATTGAGTCTAAGCCTAACTCAGGTCCTTCTAAGCCCTATTAATTCGCGACTTAAGGTTTAAGTTCTTAACGTGCAAATATTTTCATGCTGGAGTTGCCACTAATCTATTTACGGTGAGTCAATTAGAAACCCAAACAAAATATATGGAGATATATTTTATTTTAAAGAACCAGAGATTTTGAGTTTAGAGACTTGGTTATCCTAGATTTAATCTAACGCCCTTACGGTACCTTTTCTTTAAAAAAAAATATTTAAGCAGGCAATCTGGATCCATTTTATTACTTAGTTGCTAACATGTGAGATGACCATGTGGGTGCGCAATCCATCAATTTATTATCTAATAAAGAAAGCAGTAAATAAATTACTAGCTTAGGAGAACAAAGTACCATTTAGCAACGTAAGCATATACATTGTTAGTTGGAAAATCACACAGGCAGTCCTATTATGATTTCTAATTAACAAGCACTTCACTCGATGTATTTTTTTTTTTGGGGGTTTTCTCCTGACTAAATGAAAATTAACCTATGTGCCATGACGTGCAAAGTATGACATGCGATTTATTAAACCTAGCATGAAAACTATATGACATGCGATTAAATGACCTAACTCTAATGACAGGCAAATGAGGTATTTTTGGTGTTTTTTTCATTGAAATTCGGAATTAAAAAAATGCTTAAAGTAACATCCAATCTATTATAGAAAAGATAATTTAATCCATCCTAAAGTGACTTATTTTTTGTATTTTTTATGAAAATTCGAAATTAGAAATCACCTTAAATTAACCATCAAGATTAAAATAATGTCTAACTTAAACTAGGAAATAAATTACTTTAAATCCTAATTTACATTGAAAAATTATCCTATCTTTCTAGCAAATCTAGGTTATCCTATTCTATTCAAAGCAAGTTATCTAAACACATCCTAAGCATGCATAATAATCCAAAAGAAAAATGATTCAAATCCTAATATTTTTGGGATTTTCTTTTAAAGGAAATAAAATCAAATAGACATATAACCACCACAATTGAAATTAATTCACACGATCGCAAGATTTGTTTTATCATCTTTGAATTAGGAAAACGATATAAACCAACGATCATATCCATGTGGTTATAGATATTGATGGAAGGCTATTCGTTTAAATTTGGGAACAAAATAAAATCTATTATCGTATCCAAATGGTTATGGATAGAATGAAGATTTTCCTTATGAGTATCATATCTCATGGTTGAGATTGAATAGTCATCTAGGCACGTTGTTAAGTTAGGAATTTCCTAACTTAGGGTATTTTTTGGAATCTTGCAGATATGTCATGCATCATTCAAATATATCTATTGACCAACCAAAGATAACAAAATCACTCAAATTAGGAATTTAAATATTTGAAACGATATCGGATAAAGTTTCTTACCTAATTTAAGGATAACTTCCAAATTCAAGCTTGACTCTGGATCGGATTTGCAGATCATGATGGCTCTCAGTGGGTCACAAGCCGCTTGCTTCTACTGGCGTGAATCGACTTGGTGGTGGCGTCACGAATCGGCATGGCCAGCTCGGCGGTTCGATTGAGTGTGTCGTGGCTATTGGGCACTCGAGAAGATGAGTTGCCGTTGGAGTTTAATGAGGTTGTCGGTCTTGGACCACGATGCACGCCAAAAAGCTTTTCAATTCCAAGAATTGCACCTGCACCCACCGAACACACTTACCCCTAATCACCACGTCAGAGTTTTTACCACTTGTGTTCTTCTTGTTCGTGAATGATCCGAGTGCACTCCTCTAGAACTTTTCATCACTTCACTGACGAATCACACTTGAACACATAAAGAAAAAAAATCTTTCTTTTTCTATTTTTGTAACAGCCTCCAGGGATTTCTAGCACAATAACACGTAATTGGAATTTTTCCAAGTGATGGGTTCGGTGAAGACAAGCTCGCGGAGGGTCTCGGTCATGGTAGCTGCGACGTCGACATTGGGGAGCGCAGCGGTGTTAAAGCCTGGCAATGTAGCGACTGGAAGCAGCAACGCATGGCGGTGGTAGTGGGCTCATCGGTGCAGGGGCAGCGGTGGTGACAGGCAGAGATTGGCATGGGAGCAACAGCGGTAGCAAGCAACTCACAGCCATAGGTCCAGCTGTGAGCAGGCGGTGTGGGCACGAGGCAGCGCGAGCGCAAGGCGGCATAGATGCGACGATGAGGCGGCACAGGCATGAGGCGGCGTAGTGGTGAAGCAGCATTCACTCACTCTTCCTCTTACTCTCACTATTCCCTCACGTGTATCGCTTGCGCTCTTAGAAATTGTCCCCCCATCAAAAATTATGAGAGCCCCTTTTATATGCAAGTGGAGCGGTCTCCATAAGGAGATGACCAGCTCTTCTTTCCTCTTTCAAGATATTCGTACATCACGACCAAAGATATATTCCTCCACGAGTAAGATTAATTTCACTTCTTTTGATAATGAGTACATCCTTTAATGATCTATCCATATAGTTTTCTCAATCCCTTTTGATCGAATATGGCTTCAAATCTTGCACGGTTGATTTCATTTCTTTAATTCAATTACCCCAAGATAAATCAATCTCCCAATTCAGCAAACTTCCCAATGAATTTCAGCCATGAGAATTAATGGACTAAATCAAATTTTCATCACCGCGGGCTTAATTTGATTAAGCACAGAACTACTCATTCAAGATCATTCACCGCCGGTCCAATACAATGAAATAATTAAACAACATGATGAATGCTCTTAAAACTATATGCAATATCATAATTTTTTTAGAGGCCAAAATTTAATACATGATTTTCTATGCAATCTATTTCTAAATGGTGAGTCAAAATTTAGGTGTCAACACCCACTTACTCTTCATTTGATTTTAATCATACTTTTTGCCCGTTAGCTCCTTAAACTTGCTAATAATTATTGTCAATCCATCCCTTTTGTAGTTTGCAGGATTATTGGCTTTTCAATTTGTTCAATGCACAACTTCTACATCTTCCGAGCTCCAAAATTACTTACTTGCCATCTACTAGTAAAGTGACATGAATAAATTTGAGAGGCACAAACAAACGAGATTAACCATTGTTGGGAAAATCTCTATGTTTGTTTTGGCAATGATAGAGACAATCAAAAAATACTAATGTGTGCATTAGTTGAGTAGTGCCAGGTGATATATGCACAAGCCCAAATACAAATTTGACATAAACAATACCAGAGATTCTGACATGAGGAGTGCTCTACCACTGTTTAGAGTGCTCTGCCAATATATGAGCTGAACAAAATATTAGATATTGAAGATGTCTTCAGATTAGGTGAACATCTTGAAGGATCTTGATTGAAGGTGAACAAGTCGAGCAGAATAAGGACGTTCGTGATGGCTTAGAGGTAGAAGGGGTAAGTACAGCGTAAGTGCCATAACTTTTATACAGAGGATGCTTAGAGGTAAAAGGAGTAACTACAGCGCAAGTGCCATAACTTTTGTATGAAGGATACTTAAGTTTCATAACTTTTTTTTTTCTCACTTGAGTGCCATAACTTTCAAAAAAAAGATCACTTAAGTGCCACTTACAAGCTGGTCGTGAGGGCCCAAGACCGCGGCATGTTTGGCCTAACGATGACCTTCCTAGCAAGGCGAGCACCACCAGCTTGAAGAGGGGGTGTTGGTGAATCATTCCATGGCCTTCGTTCATCTCAAAATTTCTGTTTTAGTCTCCGTTGACGAAAGTAAAAATGCTTCGTACTTATACAATTTATCGAGCCGATTTGTGTGACTACGAAGCATTTTTACCTTCGTCAACGGAGGCTAAAACGGAAATTTCAAGATGAACGGAGGCCATGGAATGATTCATTGACACCCCCTCTTCAAGCTGATGGTGCTCGCCTTGCTAGAAAGGTCATCGTTTGGCTAGAAAAGTCGTGGTTTCGAGCCTTCACGACCGAGCCCTCACGACCAACCCCTCTAACAAGCTAGTCGTGAGGACCTGAAACCGCGGCTTTTCCGATTGAACGGTGACCTTCCCGGTGAGGCGAGCACCACCAGCTTAAAGAGAGGGTGTCGGTGAATCATTCTATAGCATCCGTTTGCCTCGAAATTTCCGTTTTAGCCTCCGTTGACGAAGCTAAAAATGCTTCATAGTCACACAAACCAGCTCGATAAATTGTGTGACTACGAAGTATTTTTACCTTCGTCAACGGAGGCTAAAACGGAAATTTCGAGACAAACGAAGGCCATGGAATGATTCACCGACAGCCCCTCTTCAAGTTGGTAGTGCTCGCCTCGCCGGGAAGGTCACCGTTCTGTTGGAAAAGCTGCTGTTTTGGGCCCTCACGATCAGCTTCTAAGTCACACTTAAGTGATCTTTTTTTTGAAAGATATGGCACTCAAGTGAGCCAAAAAAAATTTATGGCATTTAAGTTTCCTCCATATAAAAGTTATGTCACTTGCGCTATACTTACTCCGAGGTGGAAAGATCGGGTGAACATTGGATGGACTTGGTGATGGTGAACAAACCTAGAACGAGGATATTTGATAAAGCTTGGGAGGACCATAAAGATGAACAGCTTGGTAAAGTCGAAATTACCAATATTCTTGGAAGGACCAGAAAGATCAACATCGATATCAGGTGAGAGCAACCATCTTCTACAAATGAGGTGAAAGACTGTGATGATCTTTAAGGACTACGAAATATCCATAGTGTGATCCATTAGGAGAAGACCACAAGATGTCCTTGTACGTTTTTTGTAAACAGCACCAATGAACCTAAAGATCAACTGATTAATGATGTTTATATCAATGCCGAGACATCATGTCATTGGTGATGTTTGAATATCAACCATGTGAGCATGTTTGAGATTATAGCCGTTACAAAGGCTTGGAATTCAAAGAAAGATCACCAGAGTTGATTAGGAGCGGCTGTGGAATTAATAAACAAGTTTGACAAAAGTACACTGACACTGTTATGAAACAGTCACTGTCAAAGAGTCGTTCTGACGATTTCTAGGGATGTCTGCTACTAGCAATGGTTGGAACCAACGGCTACTTGAAGATTTCGATGGGCAACGGTCACATGAGGATGGCTGGCTATATATTGAGTCCAAGAGAAGTAACTAGGATTGGAGAAAACAAGCTGGATGAGTCATGTGTGTCGAGAGTTCTTTTCTGCTTTGTTTTTGTTGTTAGCTGCTATTTGTTGTGATGTCAATATCTGTGTGATGCTATTGTTTGTAATCAGTGATAAAAGGAAGTGCACAAGATGTAATAGTAGTACGTGAGTTCTAATAGTGTGATATATTGGAAATGCGATATTTGCTTATTGTAATTTCTCTTGAAGATTCCTAGTGAATTTCAGCCTTGTTGTGGTTGCTAGTGTTGAGAGTGGATGTAGATTTGGAGATAAAGTCGAACCACTATATATTTTTTTGCAAATCTTCTGTCACTTCACAATTAGCACTACCTGATCTTTATCATCGCAATTTGTTAAATAGCAGCACACACTTGATTTCTACAAACTATTTTTGCCAATGTTTGAAGTTGAACTTATTATATTCCGCAAATGTTTTTTATAGTTCTCAAACAACCTATTTATCCCCCTTCTATGTTATATTGTTAGCCCCAATAACCATGAACCAATTCGAATGAACACATGCATTTTTTAACACACAAATAAGCAATCTCAAAGGCCCTAAAGATTTTCCTTCTTATGATTCACCTACCCCTTATTTTCAGCTAAGTGGGTGATATTTCGAGCACCTGCTTTGCATGAACTATTGCTGGCCCTAGGCTTCTATTTAAATTCATTTTGCATCCAGAGAGAGAGAGTGCACTCAAATAATCAAATTCCACCTCACAATCAAAACAAAGAACCTTGTATAATCAAATAATACTCTATTGACCAGGTCTTACAACGATTTCCCCAACAGTGCACTCACTTTCAAACTTCTCAGCTAAAAAATCGGCAACATTTCTTAACACACTAAAGCAGGAAATTAAAGAAACAAGAATGAGAGACCACGAAAAGCACAAATCTAAGCAATCGAAAACAGGTCCATCGGGAGAGAGAGAGAGAGAGAGAGGAACCTACGGAGAGATGCGAACGAGGGAAGGAGCAAAACAGTCAAGCGAAGGGAATAGAGTAGTTGAACAAAGCGAACGAACAGTTGAGCAAACGAGGGAACAGAGCAAAGCGAACGAGCATCGAGCGAAGCAAAAGGAGGTTGACATAGAGAAGTAGGGTTTTTTTTTTAAGTGGTAAAAGTGGATTTTCTAATAAGATTTGGATGGCAAAAAAGGCAACTAGCTAAATTTTATTAATTGATGGAGTAGCTTTCTAAAAATGCTGAAAAGATTTTATTTGTGCCAAGGCCAACATTTGGCCAAAGAGGTCCCAAAAAAGTTTGCCAAACACTCAATTTTCCCCACTTGGGAAAGATGAACGAAAGGAGCCCTATGTGTAATTTGATAGGAGAAAAGTTGGTAACTCACGCTAATGTAAGTTGGTATGTAATTTCCAAAAAAGGGTTAATAAATATTGGGCTTGTTTACCAAGGAAAATAAAAGTCGATCAATTAGAGAAATTGATTGATAAATAGCTCAACTTAGAGTTAGTGAATCCTAAACTAGTTGGTAATTCAATCTGACAAAAATCAATAAGTTGCTCTAAGTTAGATGGATAATTTTATATAAGAGAAAGCAAATTCAAAACAATGGAAAGTTATATAAATACAAATTGGCAAGTTAAAACAAATATTGTTAATTACAAACTATAAAAAGTTGGTAATCTCGAAAAAGTATTAATCAACTATCAACAAAATACATGGGAAAAAAGTCATTCGTCATTTTTTTTACCCACAACCCTTACTAACACTTATTGAAATTAATCAGTGCAAAAAAGAATCCATATTTTAGGCACACCACAATTCAATTTTATCTTGCACCAATCACCTTCTACATTGACAACTATATGCGTGTTTGGAGTTAGTTGTGTAGTTGAATTTTCATCTGTCACACATCCAATGGCTTATTCATGTAGAATACATATATTTTTTACATTGTTAGTGGACTTGATCAAAGTCGTAAATCAATAAAAAGTCAATAAAGAAAGCAACTTCAAAGTGTAAAAAACGTGGCTCATCTTTGAACCTACTTTTGTTGTGAAATTGCTTAGGCATAATCTGTCTTAATTGACTTTTAATACATGCATTGCACTTTGTTTTTCTAGCGGGAGATAATAACATTTTCTTTTTGGTATCTTCTTTGACGTTCCCACTTTGAAAGAATGTGCCGCAAGAGTATATCTCACTTAAATGTGAACAAATGTGCCAACTACAGGACAAGGAAGGTAAATTAATGGGCTAACTGACAAAAGAAGAAAAATTGTTATGTCACAACGTCCCCAGATTTTGTTACATATGATAGATAGCAAGATTCTACTTCTACGACCTTCATTTTTGTCTTGCTTGAAAGAATTTTCTCACTGTCCACACGCATCACCACCTCAAAAGGGAAACCAAGAAAACAACAAAATCACATAACGTGCATGTATTTTGTAGAATTTGCAAAATTCTCCAAGCATTACAATGTATTTCTTGATTTTAGACCTATCTTTTTTAGAGAGATCAAATCATGGAGGAATTTTTAGATTTTGGTTCAACTACAAGTTTCATATCGATTGATTTTCGTCCACAATAAATAGACTTCTCGAACTCAAAAGCTCTATTTTGTGCTTGGAGTTTGTCCTCACAATTTAAATTTTCAATTTCATCCTTCAACAACTTTTAATGCTTTCTGACCAAAAAAAAAACTTTTAATGCTTGGGTCTGTTTATATGTTCAACTTATAAGCATCTCTTTCCCAATGATAAGGTCACGAGACGTTTCATTTTCGTTCCTTTAAATTATTTAATCCTTCTATTCCTCTATTCAAAACAATAACATGAGCGAAGCCATATAAGATCATTGCTTAGTTAGGATAATATTTCGAATAATGCAAGGTCCATTAGAGACAAGATTTATATTTAGATTTCACCAAAGGAAAATTTTAGATTTTCCAAAGGTCAAGGATCTCACAGGAATATTCTGTGAAAAATGGAGTAAAGCAGTCGTAAATAAATGTGAAATCAAACATTACCAAAAAAAAATAAATGTGAAATCACGTGATAATATGAAAGGTCTTGCAATCGGAATCTATCATATTGGTGCAACTTTTTTGTATGCCTCGTGTCTATACTTTCTTCTTCTTTTTTTTTTTTGGTCGAAGCCTCGTGTCTAGACTTAATTGACTATAGTTGATATATGTATTTGCTTAGACAAGGATTGCGCATGAAAGCTAGAGATTCCCGGTATACCTAACCTAGATAACATACTTTTCTGGTCCCTCGACATTCAACCATGTGGAAAGTGAAATAGTGACAGTCATATGGCTTTTATTGTGCATATCGAACACTTGAATATGAATTACATGAAGTAATAAAGATATAGAAAACAAAAACAATAATATGCGAAATCACATGATAATATGAAATGTCTTGCAATTGACATCTATCACATTGGTACAACTTTTTCATATGCGTCGTGCCTATAGTCAGTTAATTATAGATGAGATATATATTGTGCTTAGACAAGATTGCGCATCAAAACTAGAGATTCCTGGACCCTGGTATTCCTGAACCTAGGATGACATACTTGATCTTTCTGGTCCCTCGACGTTCAACCATGTGGAAAGTGAAATAGTGAATGTGGATCACATGAAGTAATCATGAAGTAGAAAACAAAAACAATAAAAAATTGTAATAACGACTTGTAATCTTCTTGAATCAACGTGGACCAAACAAAATGCAACAAGCGTTGCTTCTAGGGTCTTCAGTTGGTGATTATCTGAATTTTATATTGTTAGAAACCCTAGAATGTGCCCTAATTGGAAGCTTTTGAAAAGAGATTCACACGGCTATTACTAGGTCATTCATCAATATGGGATGGATATTTTATGTTAAAGAAAAGCGATTGTTCCCATTAATAAATGCACGAGGAATTTAGCCCACCAATTTAAAAAGTAGTAACATCAAGAACAACTCAACACAAGTAATCAATCTTTCTCTACTATCATAGATATTACGTGAAAAACCCTTTTAATGAGAATGGATACGAATGACTATGTTAATGACCAAACTAATTAAGCTCCATGTATAAGTTCCTCATGCCGAAAAAAAGATACAAGGATGACACCCTCGCTTATAAGAATTATCTCATCTCACCGGATATAATCTTATGAAAGAAACGAAGTATTTTGAAAGAAACATTAGCGTACTCTCATGATATCTGAATATTGAATGCAATGTACTTTTGGCACATAATAAACCCTAGACGTTCTTTTCTTTCTAGCGTATTATGGGTATTTTTCTAGGCGCGTATCTGCTGAACCCTAGCAAAGGAAAGCTTTAGTACATAGTGTAGAGAGATAAGACATGACCGTGTATCATTAACGCAATCGTGATAATCTAGCCCATAAAATTGGTACTTTTATAATTTTTTTGGGGGGTTTAATGGCAAGATAAGCAAAGTCCGACTCTATATAAACAATACATATTAGAGTTAGGATGATGCATAGCACCACATCTAGACACACCCACACTATCATCCCACAAGAAAAGAAGAAGAAAAACATTGAGAGCGGATCTTCTTTAGATCATCAACAATGTCTTCTTCATCCGAAGAAATGAGAGAATGGTTCAATCATGTCCGTACCAATTTCAACGGAGAGCTTGAGAAGGACATTGTTTCCAACGTGTGCGTTTTCCAAGTCCCCAAATCACTCAGCTCTGCCAAGCCTGAGGCTTACACCCCCCAGCTCGTCGGCTTGGGACCCTACCACCACCTTCAGCCTCAGCTCACGGAGATGGAGCGCGTCAAGCTCGACGTCGTGAAGAAGCTCCACAAGTGAGTTCCACCACTTGAGCGTTGCTAAGCTCAAAAGCAAGCTGTCCGAGTTGGACCTCTCTGTCCGCGCGTGCTACCACAAATTCTTGGACATGGATTCCAACATGTTGTCATGGATTATGACCGTCGACGTGCTGTTCTTGTTCTATCAGGTCGGCCAGCACGGCATCAACAAAAATTTCCTCTAGTCGTCACCGTTTTTGCAGGGCCTAGCGGACAACTCGGGTAAGAAGCTCGCCGTTGCCACCACACGGAGGGACGTCATGATGTTGGAGAACCAAATCCCGATATTCTTCATGGAGAAGATGTTGACGGTTGGGTGCACGACACTACAAGTCACCGAGAGGAAGGCCATTGTCGAAGAGATCTTCCCCCGCATGAAGTGCTTGTTGCTCCTCAGAATGTTAAGTATGTGGCAGAGAGCAAGGTCGAACTTGTAGGGAACTCGAATTTAAGTATCTTGCAGAACATTAAACCCCATAGTCAGATGCTGAAAGGTCTGATGGATATCTATTCTAAACTATCTTCAGCCGTCGATTCATTCGGGGACGAAGAAGCCCCCGCTGAAGCAAAGGCATTGATCCTGACAGCGTCCTCTCTCTAGCCAAAGCAGGCATAAATTTCAGCAAAACGCAGTTCCTAAAAGACATTTCGTTCAACGAGAAGACGCACACATTTCATCTTCCTGTGATCAAACTCGGAAGTCATGATACGGATCTTGGTGGCATACGAGGTGATGGCCATCTCCGGTCCCTTGGTGTTCGCATGCTTCATGGAGCTAATGGACGGCCTAATTAACACCCTGGACGATGAGAAGTTGCTCAAGAAACACGGTATTGTCACGGGCCGTCTCAAGGATGACGAAGTGACGCATCTGTTTAATGGTATGAGCAACTCCATCGAAGTGAATGGCGATTGCCTTCTGGACAAGACAATCAAGAAAGTCAATGAGTTTTACAATGCTGCGCCGACAATCAAAACCCACAATATGATGGAGCGGTACGTGTATGGAGCTTGGAAGGTCCTGGCGATGGTGGCGACCATCCTCTTGCGTCTGCTTATGGGGCTACAAACTTTCTGCTTGGCTTATAGTTGTTCGAGCCTCGTCAATAAGTGAAACTAAGCTCGATCTGGCTTCGATCTTCGTGAGTTGTGCATTGTCCCGCATGTTGTCCAGTGTGTTTTCAGTGTGTAACTCTTAATCTTGTCTCTTTTGCGATCTTAATTTCCTCGCCTGTTATCCTGTAAGTTATCACTCTTAATCTTGTCTCTTTCTGTGATCGTAATATCCTAGCATGTAAAAATGGCCTCGAAACAACTGAAAATGTATTCTCGTGTCGTGGATGTGTAAAAATGGATAGGAATTCGGCGACTTCTCAGTTCGATTAGATCCGATTCTGCTTTGCACGAAAGAGGTGAAAAACGGCAAGAATTGCATGGAACCAAACCGAAAGTCTTGGCTTATCAATACAAGGAATCGAAGTTGATAAATTAGGTTCAATTTTAGTTTAAATTTTCACGAACCGAGCAAAACTGATGAACTAATAAACTTGTTAACCTTTGATCACTTTTCCAATTGCATGACCAACAACATTGTAATATTGAATTAAACCTTTCAATCCGAAACCAAACCGACCCAACCTTCCCATGAACCATTTTCAGACTCGCGGATCTTACGAAAGCTTAGATTGTTAACAAGGGAGAGCAACTATAATGAATATCAATTATACAAGGGAGGTCATTTAGAACACGAATGACACTACAAAAAAACATGAAATTTGAGACGGAAATTAGCGACGAACTTTTTTCCGTCGCAAATTTGCGACGGCATTTGCGACGGATTGTATTTTCCGTCGCAAATTTGCGACGGAAATAAAAAAACAGTCGCAAATTTGCGACGGAACAAAGTTCGTCGCAAATTTGCAACGGAAAAAAAACCGTCGCAAATTTGCGACGGAAAAAAGTTCGTCGCTAATTTCCGTTGCAAATTTGTGACGGCATATAAATCAGTAGCAAAAAGGTTCATAGCAAATTTCAGATGGAAAAAAAAACCGTCGTCAAATCTGTCGCAAATTTTGCGACGGAAAAAAAGTCATCGCAAATTTGCGATGGCAAAGTAAGTCCGTCGCAAATTTGTAACGGAAAAAAAACCGTCGCAAATTTGCGACGAAAACGAACGTCCATCGCAAATTTATAGTTTATCAGCCCGTGATATTCCAACCCTATCTCTCTCTCGCTCTCTCTCGCTCTCTCTCGCTTTTCTCCCTCTTTCATATGTCTGAAATTAGCAAAATCTGTGCACACATATATTAATCTCGGTGAAGCTTTTGTACTGGTAAATATCATAGCTGGCTTCGTGATTATTTGTCGTTGGATTGTAATTTCTTTTTTTTATATATTTTTATGTTTGTTTTTTTTCGTATCTGCATCACCGGTTTAACGACCGGTGACCGGCGACACCTCGCCAGCCTTTGGATGAGGCCGAATGGCCACGCCATTTTGCGACGGATCCTTGATTCCGTCGCAAATTCGCGACGGAATTAGTTTTCCGTCGCAAATTTACGACGGAATTTTCATTTATTCGTCGCAAATTTGCGAGGAATGAATTCCGTTTTCATCGCACATTAAAAATTATTAGAAAATGATTCTTAAGTTATTATTCTTTTTGGGTATGTGCCTAATTGAAGGTCTTGCAATCCAAGTGGACGTTGCAATTCTCATCAAATTGATTATTCTTTCTCCTACCAATATTTCAGTCAAATATTTGGATAAGTCTTCTTTACATGGTAATTTTTTCTATTTTTGCAATTTCATATTAATTGTTGCGTGAATAACAAAAATTATAATTTCTAAAATTTTATGGTTTTAATTAAGAACAATAGATATGATATTTTAAATATTTTACCAGAATTTTTTATTTTAATACAGACACAATGCAAAGAGAAAGGTCTTGGATGTATAATAAGAACTTACTTGGACGTCAAGGATTGACAGATGAGTTTCGTACTGGGTTGGAACTATTTTTAGATTTTGCTAGTAGTAAATATGAGTTTATGAATGAAAATAAGTTAAGGTATCCATGTAAAAAGTGCGATAATGGTAAATTTCTTGTATGTGATCAAGTTAGAGAACACCTTGCTAGATTTGGATTTACTCCGAACTATTATAATCGGACTTTCCATGGTAAACTATTTATATCTGATGAAGGATATGAAAGAAGTGACCAATTTTCAGTTAAGAAATAATGTGGCTATTATGAGCAATTGAACCCATACGAGAGGATGGTGATTAATACAGCTAGTTATAATTTTATCACAGAATCAAATCATGCAAGTACTAGTTTTACTCCTACACGTGAACAAGTGGGTACTAGTCATACTTCACAATTGGAAGATATAGGAGTAACGGATTTTGATGAGAATGTCTACAATGAAACTTTTCAATCTAATCAATTCTGTGATGTGTTGAAAGTAGCAGATGAACTTTTATAGGAAGGTTGTGAGGATCACACTAAGTTATCGGTGATAGCCCAACTATTAAATATCAAGGTAGAGCATAATGTGTCTGTGGATTGCTTCAACTCTTTTGTTGAAGTAATGCGGGAATCATTACCTCGTGATAACAACATGCCAAGTGATTTTTATGATATGAAAAGGCTAGTGGATAACTTAGGTCTTCCAGTTGTAAAGATTAATGTATGTAGTAGGGGTTGTATGATATATTGGAGAGATGATGAAAATGCAGAATCTTGCAAATTCTGTAGCCAACCTAGGTACAAAATTAATAGAAGGCTGGGTTGTAATCAGAAGCATAGACCATGCAAGCAAATGTTTTATCTTCCCTTAATCCCCAGATTGCAAAGGCTTTATGTGTCTAAAGCCACTACTGAACACATGACTTGGCATGTAAATCATGAAACAGAAAAGGGTCTAATTTGTCATCCTTCAAATGCGGAGGCATGGCAACATTTTGATAGAACATACCCTGAGTTTGCAATGGAGCCTCGGAACATCAGATTAGGTCTCTGTACCGATGGATTTGCTCTATTTGGGAAAACGGGAAAAAGTTATTCATGCTGGCAAGTTATCTTAATGTCGTACAATCTTCCACCTGGTATGTGCATGAAGACACCCTATATATTTTTGACATTGATTGTGATAGAGCTGCAAAATCCGAAAAAGTTGATAGATGTTTATATGCAACCATTGATTGAGGGGTTACAACGGCTATAGGTTAAAGGTGTCCCTATATATGACGTTTCTACCGATCAAACGTTTGTAATGAAGACTGCCCTTCTTTGGACGATAAATGACTTTCCAGCTTACGGAATGTTATCTGGATGGAGTACAGCTAGAATCTTAGGATGTCCGATATGTTTGGAGAGGTCAAAGTCATTTAGATTAAAACATGGAAAGAAGCCTAGCTATTTTGACTGTCACAGATAATTTTTACGGTCAAGCCATCCTTTCGGAAGGAATAAGAAAGAGTTCATCAAGAATAGGACTGAAAGAACGCATCCACCATTGAGGTTAACCGGCGATCAAATTTGGGAGCATGTGCAGGACTTTTCAACTGTTGTTGAGAACCCGCATGGCACGACTTTTGCGTACGGAAGTACACATAAGTGGACAAAACACAGTATATTTTGGGATCTACCATATTGGAAGACTCATCTTATTCATTATAATCTTGACGTCATACACATAGAAAAGAATGTTTTCGACAATGTCATAAATACTGTGATGGATGTCACCGGAAAATAAAAGACAACTTGAACGCAAGAAAAGATATGAGAGATATTTGCGATCGACCAATACTAGATGTGGATGCAAGCAACAGAGGACCAAAACCGAAAGCAGTTTATACATTGGATAAGGAGCATGGGCGAGTTATTTGTCAATGGTTGAAATCTGTGCGGTTTTCTGATGAATATGCTTCGAACCTTGGGAGATGTGTTGATTTGAATGAATGCAAGTTGATAGGTTTGAAGAGTCATGATTGTCACATCTTGATAGAAAGACTAATTCCAATAACTTTGAAAGAAGTTCTACCGAACTTTGTATGGGATACCATTATAGAATTAAGCAATTTCCTCCATGATATTTGCTCGATGGTGTTAAAAGCATCGTACATGGAAAAACTAGAAAGAGATATTCCAATTATTCTTTGCAACTTAGAAAGGATATTTCCTCCAGCGTTTTTTGATTCGATGGAGCATCTCTTAGTTCACTTACCTTATGAGGCCAAAGTTGCAGGTCCCGTCCAATTTCGATGGATGTATCCATTTGAGAGGCAATATTTTTTTTAAAATACAGTTCAAATTAGTATATCATATAATATGTTCCGATAAGTTTTTTTCTATTTCAACTAGATTCTTATATCATTTGAAGAAAAAAGTGAAGAATAAGGCACGTGTTGAAGCTTCAATTTGTAATGCATATATTGTGGAAGAAGTGACAACATTTGCATTATACTATTTTAAGCCGCACGTTTAGTGCAAGAGGCAAAGAGCGGGCAGAAATGAAAAGGGCCCCATTGATCCCAATTGCACAGCATTCTTTATTTTCAATTATCTGTGTCGACCAAGCGGCGCATGTCAGTTTCGTTACTTATCAGGCGAAGAATATCATGCAGCCCATACTTATATTTTACTGAACTGTCCAGAAATCGAGCCATACTTCAAGTAAGTGTAAATTTGCAAATATATATTTTACGTGTTAAATATTTGCTAATAATGATATGATTTTTAATATTAGGATTTTCCAAACTTCAATGTTTGGCCTACAACCAAATGAGTTTGATCGTTTGTACGATGAACAATTTACAGCATGATTCAAGACATATGTAAGTTGCCTATGAATTAAAACCAAGTTATTAAAATTATATACATCATTTAGTAAAATATATATTATTGACTTTGCATGTGTAACCTTAGGTTCATAGTAATTATGATGAAATTGGAGGGCAAGAATTGCTATATCATCTATTATGGGGTCCACAGTTAAGAGTTCAAAGTTGGCCAGCATATTTCATAAATGGATAGAATTTTTATACTCAAGAATATGGAATGGGAAAATCCACAATGAATAGTGGTATGTCTGTTCGGTCATCCAATGGTGACAGTTCGAAAGATGATTTTTATGGCTTGTTGGATGAAATCATATAGATAGAGTATCTTGGACAGTTAATGATGCGGGTTGTGTTATTTAAGTGCACATGGTTCGACCCCATCAAAGGAATGAAGGTGCATACGAAGTTCAATTTGGCTGAAATAAATCACAAGAAAAGGTATATGAAGTATGAACCATTTGTCTTGGCACAACAACCAATTCAAGTATGTGATGCATCATATCCTAGTTTGAAACGTGACAAAGCTAATTGGTGGGCTGTATGTAAAATCAAAGCACGGAGGAAAATCGAGAAACACCGGAAGGATAGAGCCTACCAATAAGAGGAAGTGTGTAACACGGTTGAAATTGAGGAATATAACATACCAACTTTACGAGATCTATGTGGAGCAATGATAGATGTGGATCCAACTGAAATTTGCGAATTAAATGTATAAGAATGTTCAGAATTTGATTTTCAGACAGATGACGAAGACGAAGACGAAGACGAAGACGAAGATTAAAATTTTTATCACAAAACACTACAGATGTGTAATTATTAATGCTACAAGTGCTATTTTGGTTGTTATCATTATTGTTCTTGTTATTATTGTTATTATGTTTTTTTATTATTGTTATTGTCTATTATTCTTTTTATTTTAATTGATCATCCAAAATTATGTCCCTAAATGCCGACAAGTCAAATATTATTAACGTGCCCTAACATTTTCGATATTCTAATTTCCATTGCAAAATTTGAGATGCCAAAATTTTGGACTGAAAAAAAAAGACGTAGCAAATTTAAAACCCAAATAAATGAGACGCTAAATTTTTTACCGAAAAAAAGATATCACAAATTTACGACAAATAATTTAATCCGCCGCAAATTTGCGACGGACTCAGATATGTCCATCTCAAATTTGCGATGGACTCAGACCTGTCCGTCGCAAATTTGCGACGAACTCAGACCTGCCCGTCGCAAATTTGCAACGGACTAAAACCCTTCCATCATAAATTTACGACGGACATGTCTGAGTCCGTCGCAAATTTGCGACAGACCATTTTAGTCCGTCGCAAATTTGCGACGCACCATTTTAGTCCGTCGCAAATTTGAGACGGATAATTTAATCCATCGCAACTTTGCAACGGACTCAACCTATCCGTCGCAAATTTGTGACGGACTTAATCTATCCGTCGCAAATTTGGGACGGACTAAAATGGTCCGTCACAAATTTTGCGAGGGAATTTTTACCGTTCGAAATTTGTGACGGATAATTTAATCCGTCGCAAATTTGTGACGAATTTTTATTTACATCGGAAATTTTTTATATATCAAAAATTTGCAACAGACCTAGAATCTCCGTCACAAAGTTGCAACGGACCTAGAATGTCCGTCGCAAATTTTTTGTCGGTGGAAAATTTGCGACAAACCTAGATGTCCGTCGCAAATTTGCGAAGGAACTGTAATATCCGTCGCAAATCTTCGACATTTGTACTCCCCATCCTCCTCCCCCTTCCCCAACGCCCCCATTCCCCGATCTGCGATCTGCACAGCTCCCTCATCGCCATCGCCGTCGCAGCCGTCGCCGTCGCCACCCAGCCTTGCAGCCGCGCAACAGCTCCCCCGACCGTCGCCGCCCAGCCCCGTAGGCCCCCCCCCGCCCGTCGCTCGCCCCCGCCTGGTCACCTCGCCCATCGCCTGCCCTCGCACCGCCGCCTTCTCCACTGCCTGTCGCATGCCCTTCGCCGGTCACGTCCTATTGTCCCCACCCCACCCCCGGCCCGTCGCTCCGTCACTGTCACCCCCTCCCCCTCAGTCCTATCGTCCTCCGCCCTCGTCCCCGCCCCGCCGCTCGTTGCCCGCCCCGCAGCGCAATCCCTTGCCGTCGCCCGCCCCCATCATCGATCCGTAGCCGCTGCCGTCGCCGTCGCCACCGTCACCGTCGCCGTCCGCCCCCAACCATCACCATCGCCGGCCCCCCGCCATCGCTGTCGCCAGGCCCCTGCCATCGCCGTTGCCGCCCCCCGTCATCGCCAGCCTCGCCGAAGCAGCCCTCGCCCGTTGCCGCCCTCACCGAAGCACAGCCACCGTCGCCGCCGACTAGCCACCACTGCCCTCACCATCGCCCACACCCGCGCTGGGACCGCCATTGTCCGATCCGCCGATTTTTGTTGTCCTTAAACCAAATAAGCCAAATCCCTAAATCCTAGTTAGTATAATTAGGTAATTAGTCGGACTTGTTTAGGGATTATTTAGGATCACTTTTCGTTGGCTAAGTTACGGGTCGATTTCAGGATTGCATGTGGCTTCGATCGATGGTCGACTGGTTAATTTGTCTATTATGTGGATGATTAAGCGTTAAATGACAATAGGGTGATTGATTAAGCGTTTTCACAGAAAATGCTTGAAAATTGAATAATTCTATAAAAAAATCATGAAAGATTATGGAAAATTAACAAAACAGTATATCTTGACAACAAATATGAAATTTGACTGTAAAAGTTTTTAAGATTTTTAAAAAACTAAAATTTCATAATATCACAAAATCACAAAAATTAATAGTGACCACCTATTTTTAGTGAAATTTAGATTTTTTAACGTTCCGGGGAAAAAAATATTAAAAAATTAAAAACTTCGATAACCTGATAAAATAGCGTAACATAAATGTGGGCACCCATTGTGAGGGAAAGTTTTATTTTTTTTTGGGTGAAAAAAATTACAAAAATATAAAATTTCAAAACTGCACAAAATTGCCTAGAAAACATGTGGCCATCAACTTGCAGTGAAATTTAAATTTCTTTAGATGGCCAAAAAAATTAGAATTTAAAAATTTTTAAAACTTCATGGAATTGTTTATAATACTTGTGGTCACCCACTTTTAGTTATATTTATTTTTTTAACGTGCCCTAAAAATTATTAAAATAAAGAAGGACTAAAATTTTGGAAACTTTACTTAATAGCTACCTGTGGCCACCCAATTTTAGTATGGAAAAACTTTTTTATTTCACGAAAAAATTTTATATTAAAAATTAATAATTTAAAAATTCTTACAATTTTAAAATTTCAAAACTTTACAAAATGACCACCGCCCGCAGCGGCTGCGTTGGCTTGCGCTCTGGTCCCCCCACGAAGGGACCAGAGTTCAAACCCCAGCCTAGTCGTTAGGGATTCTTAAGTGTGGCGCCGTGGTGGTGGGTCCTGCGCTAGCGTCACCCCAGGTTTACTCCTCCGGCTGTCGGCCGTGCGGGGGGTTCCTGGGTTACCAAAAAAAAAAAAAAAAAAAAACTTTACAAAATGTCTTAGAATATCGGTGGCCACCAACTTTTAGTGAAATTTTTTTTTAGGTCCAAAAAAAATTGAACAATAATAATATTTTTTTTCTTACAAAACTTTACAGAATAACTTAAGATACCTGTGACCATCCGCTTTCAGTGAAATTTAAATTTTTGTATGTGGTCAAAAAAAATTTTAATTAAAATGAATGCGACTCATATAATGATGTTTGATATCTGTGGCCATCCATATCGTGCTCATACATTGATGTTTCATATCAAAATGAATGAGATTCATAGTATATTTGTTTGTAGGAAATTGCACGTCATAAACACTCGACATTGGCTCATTTCAAGAAAATATTTTCTCAATCTTTCCATCAAAATGGTAAGCTTCATCATGTACATCATTATGTATCCGTAATACGTGTCAATAGTTCTTTATATATTCGCATAACCTTCTTACTTGTCAGTATAAACGCGGAGGTCACATGCCTAGAAGACAAGCCTCTTCCTCATCCTCATCCCCGTCCCTTTCCTCTTCCCCTGTCCCAGCATCTAACCCTCAACCACAATATGGTCCGTCACAATATAGACACGTTGGCCCTTCCTCCAACACTCAACAACATGTTATAGGACTTGGCCACATGCGAACTGAACGTTCTCCAGTTCAATCTCCTTTAGCTCCTTCTCCTTCCATTCCACCCCATTATTCGGCGGAATAATCGAACATTAACGGAAACAGAGGTCAAGAAGATAACCAATTCTTCATATGCCCATTTGGAGATTCATAAGTACTTCATTTTTATTTTAGTATATGTAATATTTAGGGCTTTAAATATTGATGTCAACTGAATTGTCCATGTTACACAATATCCATATGAATGATTCACGGGTGCTCCGTCTGTTGTGAGGGAATTGAACCAAATAGTAAGAAACTTTTGGATGGGAGAGTATATTACTTATAGAAGTGTTCCACATGAAGTGAAAGAAATGTGGTGGAATGGGTTCAAGGTAAGTTTTACATATTTTATTTTCTCATCAATTAAGTTTGGTGTAGTATATTGATGGTCAAGAATGATGTAAAGGGATCAGAATAACTCTGTAGTTTTCGATACCTAAAGGACTAGATATTTTCCTCGACATGAACTTTACAAAATTTATCTATATTTGTCTTGTGCATGATTATGGATATGTGATAATCACAATAATCTTCAATTTGTATTTTTATTCATTGCAGTGGAAGTTCAAGTGAGAGGAAGCGGAAGACAATGAAGTGAGAAGAATTTTCGATAAGAAAATAAGTGATTTTATGCGAAATGTCATGAATAGAGCGAAGAGCAAACAAGCGAAGCCGTCTTTCTTTACAGCTGACAATTGGGAGGCAATTAGCAGATTTTGGGCATCTGAATAGAGTCGACAACTCTGTGAGCAGAATAAGAAGAATCGATCTTCTAGTTCTAGTGATGGGTCGCCATATATGCTGGGGGCTCTATCAACATTGCGGAGCATCGCAAACGACTGGTAAGTCTGTTAAATGAGTTATAAGATAATTTAATTTAATTACTCATGTTTACATTTTGTAGGCACAAGAATTGAGGACGGAATCGACATTTGCAGCTACATTTGAACGCACATTTCAAAAGAAAGATAAGACATGGACTGGCGATCGAGCAAAAGCTGTTAAGGTATGTAAGGTTATACTTTAGCTTATATGTAAATTATAATGAAAATCGTGAATGCTTTCAATATTTATGATAGATATATATATAGTGATTTTATTTTCATCTACATTGTTAAGTAGGAAAAATATGATGAACTTTTAATGAGCAGTGCTAGTAGTAGTGATGATTGTCCTGAATCCAGGTCATCAAGTGATAATATGGCATTATGGATGGAGGTAACGGAAAAGCGAAAATATTTGGGATGAGATCATTGTCAAGGATGTACATGTCGAATAGTCCTAGAAGTTCATCATCCACTGCGACTGGTCAAAGGAGGTCACGACAAGATGAGCAATTGACCCAAGAAGTGAATCGTCTGAATAATTTACTTGTTAAAAAGGATGAACAAATAAATAACTTGGAACAATAAATGAGACTCGTTATGCAACACCTTAACCTCAATCGATATAACGATCCTCCTGTACCTCCAGCCAATCCAATAGGTGATGGATACAATGATGACCAACACATTGATGCCAAGAATGATGATGATGATGATGATGATTTTTTCCAGTCTTTCTAGTTAAAATTCTCAAAATCGGGGGTAAGCTTGCTTCATAATCTTGGTTTTTTATAATTTCACTCATATTCATATGTAAGAATATTTATGTTCGTCCTGAAACGTATTTTTGTTAACCCTCTTGTTATTTTACACCTAATTCCACATTCATACATAAACGCTTCTTTTATATTCTAGACTGATTTATGTATCGACATTTCCTCAGATCTCGATAAAAGTGACTACTTTTGGTATCCTGCCATCGTACCAAAGCTGCGTTTTCTTGTGTATGGTTTTTTTACGTCTTTTATGGATGCCCCGTCTCTTAATTCATGTTTTGAATTTATTGTAAGATTGGATATCAAATAACATCATGTCAGACTCTGCAACTTTCCTTTAGTTATTTGTTTCAATTATATGTCATTGTGGCTGGTTTGTCAGAATCTATGATTTGTTCATTTTTCTGTTTCAATTATATGTCATTGTCTCCGTTGTTTGATATGGATAAGAATTTATGGCCGAAATGATGTAAAAATAGCGATGAATATTTTAAGTCGAATTTTTCTATTATAACAATTCGTTGCTAATGTGCGACGAAATTTGCGATGAATTTCACGACGAATTTTCCGACGAAATTCGCAACGAATTTTCCGACGAAATTCGGGACGAATTTTCCGACGTTTTTGTGATGAAATTGCGACGAATTTTGCGATAAATTTTGCGACGGATAGAGTTCGTCGCAAATTTGCGACAAATTTTGAGACGGATAGAGTTCGTCGCAAATTTGCAACGAATTTTGCGACGGATAGAGTTCGTCGCAAATTTGCGACAAAATTTGCGATGAAATTGCGACGAATTTTGCGACGGATAGGGTTCGTCGCAAATTTACAACGATATTTAGACGAAATTGCGATGGATTTTGCGACGAATTTTGCGACAGATATAGTTCGTCGCAAAATTTCGATGAAATTTGCGACGAATTTACGACGGATTTTGCGATGAATTTTGCGACGGATTGTATTCGTCGTAAATTTGCGACGAAATATTTATGACGAATTTTGCGATAGATTGTATTCGTGGCTAATTTGCGACGAATTTTGCTACGAATTTTAAGTGGAGGGTCGTGGGGGTGGGATGCTGCGCTAGCCCCCCTAAGGACTAGTCGGGCTTCACCGCAGGTTTGAGTGCAAGCTCGCCGGCCGCGAGAACACTTCGGTTATAAAAAAAATTATTTTTGTCGCAATTTTGCGACGAACTTTTAAATTTTCCGTCGCAAAATTTTGCGACAACCTAGTAGCGACGGAATTTTTTTCGTCGCAAATTCGATTTTGCGACGGATTTTTCAAATTTTTCGTCGCAAATTTCTTCGCTAATCCAGTGTTTTTTTGTAGTGTGATAACCATTCTTGTAATATTTGGACCCAAAAAAAGGGGGTCAAAAAGTCAATAAGTTAAAAGGCAGAAAAAGTAGCTACAGTAGAACTTTAGCTTATTTAGCCGAGTGCTCCCTCGGCAAAAACATAAAAGGGAGAAAGGAAAAGAAAGAAAGAGAGGAAGAGAGAAGGAAGAAGAAGAAGAAGAAGAAAAGGAGGGTTTTGCGCCGCGCGAACCTCGCCTAGCCGATCCGACTTCGTATCACAATGCCCGATAAGAACTCATGTCCCCCATTCGTTCTATCGAAGTAGTTTCGAATTTAGGGGTTGAAATTCGAGCGGTGAAGTCCAATTTATGAGTCGTTGAGCTCTGTGTGTGTGTATATATATACATATATATATATATATATATATATAGAATTGATAGTTTAGAGCGTCGTGGAGACGTGGAATTTTACGGATCTTAATTTGGACCTACGGTTTGCCCAAAATGAATTTTTGAAGTTGGCCGCACAAGGTGAACAGTCCGCGACCAGCAGGCTTTAGGCCGATTTTCATTAGTGTTTGGCTCGATTTTGGGACGGCCAACTTGGGGCTTTTTTAATACTCGAAACGGACTTTCTTTTGACTATAAGTTTGCTAGGATCTGAGTTCGATGGAGAAAGTTATGACGCGATCAAGTTTTGTGCTCAAGTTCTGCGTTACGGACGATTTGGATAATGGCTTGGGATGAGCAATTTGTGGGCGTCTATGAATTGTCTTATTAGTGTTTAAGCATCGTTTAGCCGTTCAGTGATTATTGTAGTAATTTACTTGGTTTTGATGTCAATTATCGTTCAATTGATAAGATTATGAGATCGTCAGTTCGAGTGAGCGTTATTATATGATTTTTGGGGATTCAGGTGAGTTGTGCTATCTCTTCTTTGAGTTTATAAATTCATGTTTTGAAAGTGATAAGTATTTAAGTATAATATGAGCTAATAAACATGTTTAATGCATAAAATTCTAGATCAAGCAATTACTACTATTTTGTATTTGAGAAAGATTTGAGAATGGTTGTACGAAATGTATTATTAAAGGATATATGTGTACCACTTTGTGAATTGATTTATGAAATGAGTTTTTGAATGATTTGAGAAACACTTTACAAAAAGGATTTCTAGTGGTTGAGTTGAGTTGAGTTGTGAAATATCATACACTTGATTTGTGAAATGTGTTCTGTTTGACGAAGAAAGATTGTGTTTTGTTTTTTTGAAAGCAATTGGTGATATTGATTATGGATTATGAGATTTATTATGGATTTGGTATTGTGGATTATTGGAGGATGTATGTTTAGTGCTCAATATCGTTGTGAGCCCATTGAAAGGCTTGTGACTACGCGTAGACTAGTCTAGGATATTCTTGTGGGCCGAGCCACCAGCTTATAGTAGGTGGAGAACTTGCCAAGGGGGGAATCTTGGTCGCCTTATCACGGGGCGAGATGCATGATCATGATTTGATATCGAGCACTAGATTGGTCGATAGATAGGCCATCGATGTGTTTTCTACTGTGCCAAGGCAAATCCTTTAGAGAGATGGCAGTGCGGCTACAGCTCAAAAAGGATAATATCGGGTCGGGTTAAGAGATGGCAGTGTGGCTGCGCCTCTATCCCGAACAAGGCCTTCTATGATGAGATTAGTCAATGGAAGAGACCATTGACGTGTGATTTGACGAGATTAATCAATGGACTTGACCATTGATGATTGAATTATGATGGTGTATCAAATGAGTATTTTCTGGTTTGTATCAAGTTTTGTGAGAAGAAAATAACTCATATTTGATATGATATGTATATGATATTGTGGATTTAAATGATGAGTTTTCGATATTATTATATATGTATAGTGGTTGCTCGATCTACTTAAAAGAGATACGCACCACTTACTAAGCGGTCGTTGCTCACCCCCCCTCTTTTTCTAATCTTTCAAGTTCTTTGTTTAGCAGTCAATAGAGCGAGAGCGATATCATGGAGACTTTTGAGTAATTTGAGGTTGCGTCCTTCAAGTGGAAGGACTGCCGTATCATCCCCTATCCTGGTCGATTTCGGGGTGTGACATTTATTGATATCAGACCTTAGGACATGATTTTTGGGGTACATAGTCTATGGGACGTTGTGAGATTGTGCATTAGGGTGTGTGATTCCTTTAAGGTCTAGGTGACCGTTGGTTTTGATTCAGATCAGCATGCTTCACCCTGTAAGAGATAAGAAAGACAAGCAAGTTGCTACCTTTGATATCAAAAATGTATCATAATGTCCTGGAAGAGCAATTTTGACAAGGAGATAAAGATGGCTATTACGATCTAAGTCTGACTCTCAGGGAGTAGAGCAAGCTAGATAATGACTATGTTGCGAAAGATATCAAATTTGAGGTCGAGGTGTGTGCCACGATGCTTAAGAGTATGGAAGACCTTGTGGATGCTATGAAATTCACTATGGCTCGTAAGGTCATAATGTGGTGATTAAGTAAAGTTTTGGTATATTGAAGGTGACAAGGGATGGTGTTACTGTGATAAGAAGTGCTGAGTTCAACGACATAAGTAGAAATACTAAGCTAGTCTTGTAAAGCAAGTGAAGGAGAACTAGAACCAAAGACAGCCAGTAAACTTGGATTGGCCCCCAAAGTTGGAAATAGAGGAAGCCCTGAAAAGGTTGCTTAGTTGAAATTTGGTGGATATTAAGTTATTGAGTATAGGTATTGCTTATTAGCACTTGGATATATTATCTGAAGTTTTTCTTCATGGCAAGCGGTTAAAGTGACAAGGAAGCTATTTATTGGAGAACACGGGAAATTTTAGTATAACAAAAAGATATGAGTTGCACTTTATATTGAGAAAGCAGCTTTACCGTTCATTGATGCTGGCGGCATGCTAGAATGCAAGCTCTTTGATGAAATTAGGGAAGCAGGTTTTGGTATTAAACTAGAAGAACTTGTAGCTATTGTACAAGGGCATGATATAAGGCACTTGAAACTTCTTGGTGGAGTTAAAGGGATTGCAAGTAAAGTTTCGGTTTCTCTTGATGAGGGCAACTAAATAGAGGATCCATTCTTGAAATCTTCAATAGGTATCAGGCAAAGAGGTTCACAAAGACACCTGTAAGATCATTTTTTTAACAGTTGTCTAGGAAGCCGTGTGAGATCTAATGCTCACTATTCTTACGGTTAGTATGGTGTTTTCTACAGGTGATAGGATAGATACGAAAGAATAGCCAAAGAAAATGTATGATGGACTCGGAATATTACTTAGTATATTCCTGGTGGTCATGGTAAGAGCAATTGGCAACTATAAGCAGTCCTTGCAATCCAGAGATTTGGATCAGGAGAAAAAGAAAATATTTGTTTATATGGGAAAAGAGAAAAGGTGTCAATTTGTGACCTGATTGTTGAGGATGTTGTTCATACATTCATTGGGAACATAGTCCCAACAGATGGTCTTTTATAATGGGATACATCCTTCTAATTGACGAGTCAAGCTTGTCAAGTGAGAGCGAGCCAATCAATGTTTATAAGGAGAAGACTCTTCTTCTTTATGGGACTAAAGTGCAAGATGGGTTGGGAACATGTTAGTGATAATGGTTGGTGTGAGGACTAAGTAGGGAAAGTTGATGGAAACATTAGGTGAAGGTGGATATAATGAGACACCTCTACAGATGAAGCTGAATTGGGTCACCACAGTTATTGGTAAGATTGGTTTGGGTTTTACGGTGCTCACCTTTATGGTGCTGACGGTACGATTCTTGGTGGATAAAACATTAAAGCATGCATTCACTAGTTGGTCTTCTATAGATGCTTTGTCACTTATTGATTATTTTGATATCGCAGTTACTATAATAGTTGCTATACCGGAAGAATTGCCTTTGGCAGTGACATTAAGCCTTATGAAGAAGTTAATGAATGATTGGGCACTTGTGAGATGCCTCTTAGCCTGCGAGACAATGGGTTCTTCTAGTTGAACACGCACTGATAATACTGGAACATTAACCATAAACCACATGGTTGTCGATAAGATATGGCTAAATGGTAAAGCTACATATATGAAGGGAGTTAAGGGTAAAGATACCTTGAAATAAGAAAGATGCGAAGAAGTTTTGGCCATCCATTTGCAGGCAATGATTCTAAATACAAATTCCAAAGTTGTAAAGGATAAAGATGGTAAGCAATCAATTTTGAGAACACCAATGGAATCAACACTTTTGGAGTTTGTATTGTTTTTGGGTGGTGATTTTGCGGCTTATTGCCAGAAGAATAAGACCCTAAAGGTAGAGCCTTTCAATTTAGGAAGGGAGAAAATGTTCGTGTTGGTGGCCCGACTAGTTGGCAAGGCAAGGACTGTATACAAAGGTGCATCAGAAATTATTCTTAGAATGTGACAAGATTGTTGACAAAGAAAGAAATTTTGCTTCCATGTCTGTAGAACATGTTAAAAATATGACAAATATTATTAATGATTTTGCAAGTGAAGCACTAAGGACACCTTGTTTGTCATTTAAAGGTGTAGATGGCACTTCAAATGGAGACATTCCCGAGTGCGGGTATATCCCGATCACAATCATTGAAAATTAAGATTATGTATGCAGTAGAGTCAAAGAGGCAGTTGAAACTTATTTAGCAGCTGGCATTACTATTTGTATGGTAACTGGGGACACTCTTCTTATTGCTATAGCTATAGCTAAAGAATGTGGCATCCTCATAGAAGGTGATATGGATATAGTTAGACCAGATTTCCGTAACAAATCCATGAAACAAATAAGAAAATCATTCCAAGGATTCAAGTAATGATTCGGTTTATGCCTTTGAATAGGCACACCTTGCTTACCATTATTAAGAAAGAATTCGATGAGGATGTTGTTGTGATTGGTGATGTGCAAAGTTTGAAATAGTGTTATCAATAATTTCTTCTTGAGGTGATAGTAAGGACGTGAAAAGTATTTGAAAGTTTTTGTGCAATAATAAGAATTGGATTATCCAGACGAAAAAATTGATCTTTATGGTAAAGCTTTTGGTATGCTGGTCTTACCATCTTTTGGCAAGAAAGTGTAAAACTTGGGATCCCAGTGCCTAATCATTCATACATTTACTTTGGATGCTTATATTAACTCTTTTTGATCATGTTCTACGTGAAGTTATGGAGCAAATGCATAGTCTGGCAAGGTGTTTGAGTTAATGCTTGAGAGGAATGTTATTCCTTCGACTGCCATAATTGGATGTTATGGGAAGGCAAATGATGTGGATGCGTTGTTTAATATGTTGAATGATATACATTACGGAGGAGTGGAGTGAAGCTTGGTGATAAAGTTGTAGGTGCTTGTTGGAGATTTGGAGGTTATGCATTGTTGTGTACTAGTGTATGGTTTTGGGTCGGATATTGTCTTTCTGAATCCCTTTTTGAATGCCAATAGTAAATGCAGAAGCATTAATGAGACAAAGGCTTCATTAGAACTTATGGATCAAAGAGACATTCCCGTATCCACATCCGAGTCATGCTGGAAAGACTTTCATCTCATGAAAAGGAAATCTAGTATGAAGTTTTGCATGTATTGCACGTCACGAGTCCTAAAGGTTTTGCAAGTATGGTAACACTGGTTTCTATTTTCTGATGCTTATATGAATGAAATACAAGATACCTTTTATGATCGAATAATTCTGGGGGTGATGATGAACTTGAAATAGAAAAGAAAGCAAAAACTGATTTTGATCAGAGGTGCAGTGAAGCACGTTGTACCTTTGGAATGTGTTAGCAAGTTTAAAGAAGCAAATGAGTTTATTGAGAACATACATAAAGATCCAAGGGCAAAATTGCATAGGGAGGCTACTTGAGAGTTTGAGGAGGAGGAAAGACACAAACATTTGCATTTGTTTGATGGTTAAGGTAAATTCAAATTTCGAGAACGAAATTTCTCTTAAGAAGGGGAGAATGTAATATTTGGACAAAAAAAAGGGGGCAAAAAGTCAACAAATTAAAAAGCAGAAAAAGTAGCTACAGTAGAACTTCAGCTCATTTAGCTGAGAGCTCCCTCGGCAGAAACAAAAAAGGGAGAAAGAAAAAGAAAGAAAGAGAGGAAGAGAGAAGGAAGAAGAAGAAGAAGAAGAAACTGAGGGTTTTGCACCGCGCGAATCTTGCCTAGCCGATCCGACTTTGTATCACAACACCCGGTAAGAACTCATGTCCCTCGTTTGTTCTATCGGAGTAGTTTCGGATTTAGAGCTCGAAATTCGGAATTTTGAGAAATTTGAGCGGCAAAGTCTAATTTTTGAGTCGTTGAGCTGCGTATATATACAAAATTGATAGTTTAGGGTGTTATGGAGGCATGGAATTTTACGGATCTTGATTTGGACCTACAGTTTACCCAATATGAATTTTTGAAATTGGCCGCACAAGGTGAACAGTGTGCGACCAACAAGCTTTAGGCCGATTTTCGTAGGTCTTCAACTCGATTTTGGGACAGCCAAATTGGGGCTTTTGTAATACTCGGAACGGGCTTTCTTTTGACTATAAGTTTGCTAGAATCTGAGTTCAATAGAGAAAGTTATGATGCGATTAAGTTTTATGCTCAAGTTCCGCGTTGCGAACGATTTGGATAATAGCTTTGGATGAGCAATTTGTGGGCGACTTTAAGTTATCTTGTTAGCGTTTAAGCATCGTTCAGCCATTTAGTAATTATTGTAGTATTTTACTTGGTTTTGATGTCAATTATCATTCAATTGATAAGATTACGAGATCGTCGGTTCGAGTAAGCGTCATTATATGATTTTTGGGGATTCAAGTGAGTGGTGCTATCTCTTCTTTGAGTTTATAAATTCATGTTTTGAAAGTGATAAGTATTTGAGTATCGTATGAGTTAATAAACATGTTTAGTGCATAAAATTCTGGATCGAGTAATTACTACCATTTTGTATTTGAGAAAATTTTGAGAATGGATGTATGAAATGTATTATTAAAGGATATATGTGTACCACTTTGTGAATTGATTTATGAAATGAGTTTTCGAATGATTTAAGAAACACTTTACAAAAAGGATTTCTGGTGGTTAAGTTGACTTGAGTTGTGAATTATCATATACCTAATTTGTGAAATGTATTCTATTTGACAAAGAAAGATTGTGTTTTGTTTTTTGAAAGCAATTGGTGATATTGATTGTGGATTATGAGATTTATTATGAATTTGATATTGTGAATTATTGGAGGATGTATGTTTAGTGTTCAATATTGTTGTCAGTCCATTGAGAGGTTTGTGAGTATGCGCATACTAGTTTAGGATATCTTTATGGGCCGAGCCAGGATAGACCATCGATGTGTTTTCAACTGTGCCATGGCAAATCCTTTAGAGCGATGGCAGTGCGGCTGCTGCTCAAAAAGGATAATATCGGGTCGAGTTGAGAGATGGCAGCGCGACTGCGCCTTTACCCTGAATGAGGCCTTCTATGATGAGATTAGTTAATGAAATGGACCATTGACGTGTGATTTGACGAGATTAATCAATGGACTTGACCATTGATGATTGAATTGTGATAGTGTATTAAATGAGTATTTTCTGGTTTGTATTAAGTTTTGTGAAAAGAAAATAACTCATATTTGATATAATATGTATATGATATTGTGGGTTTAAATTATGAGTTTTCGATATTTTTATATATGGATAGTAGTTACTCGATCTGCTTAGAAAAGATACACACTACTTACTGAACTATCGTTGATCACCCCTCATTTTTTTCCAATCTTTCAGGTTCTTTATTTAGCAGCCAATAGAGCGAGAGCGATGTCATGGGGACTTTTGAGTGATTTGAGGCTGCGTCCTTTAGGTAAAAAGACGATCATGTCATCCCCCATCTTGGTAGATTTCGGGGTGTGACAATTCTATTCCAAAAATCAATTTTTCTATTTCTATTCCATGAATGAGTTTTTTTGCCAAAATACCCAATTGATAATAATACAAAATTTCTATTCCTGAAATAGAAATTAATTTGATAACAACACAAAATTTCTTCCTCCTCAGCAGCCAAAGGCGATCAGCGGTGGCAGAAGGTGGCCAATGTCGGGTGGCGACAAACAACGATGGGCGACAACGAAGGGTAGTGGCGGGAGTGGGTCAATGTCGGGTGGTGGCAGATGACGATGGGCAGCAGCGGAGGACAGTGGTGAGAGGCAACCTGTGGGCGACAACCGACGATGGGAGGTGGTTGGCATCGCGCGGCCGACGGTAGAGGACAGTGGTGAGAGTTGGCCAGCATGTAGTAATCGATGGTGGGAGGTGGTCGACGATGGCTGACGATGGCCGGTGTCAGGCGACGACGGAGGATGAGAGGAGGCTACCAGCGAAGGATGGCAGAAGGTGGCTGGCAGGCGGTGGTGAACAGCGGTGGACAACAGTGGCCAATGGTTGGAGGCGAATGGCATCGAGTGGTGGCGGAGGACGACAAATGGCAGGCGACGGTGGATGGCCACTGACAAGTGGTGGCGGATGGCGTTGGGAGGCGGCTGGCGATGGAGGATGGTGGCGACCGGCAACAGACAACAGTAGTGGGAGGCGGCCAGTGGCAGAGGGAGGTGACCAACGGCGATGGCGGGTGGTGGGTGGGCAGCTGGCTAGTAGTGAGGACAAGAGATAAGAAGAGTTTTTATTTCTCATTTTTGTTCCAAAAATAGAAAAGTATATATTTTTTACTTTTGATTTTTATTCCAATCTTATTTCTGGAATAAAAATTTGTTCTAAGAAATAGAAAAATGAAATTGCATTATCAATCCAAGAACAGAAAAATAGAAAATAAACAAACAGAATAATTATCATTATACACTATTATATTTATTAGGAATACGCAGCAGAAGTCCGATACCTTCACCTAAGGAGATCGTCAAGAGGGAGCTCAAGTTTGTGCTCGTCAACATATCCAGTTGGATCCATTTTCACTCAAAAGTTTAAGCCAATGAGTTATGGGTCAATTAAGATATATTAACTGCTCAATACCATATCAATTATCCGATATGGGGCTTCTTTAACATAATTCACATGTGTATTTCAATAATATCAACAACTACATGGAGAGAAAAAAGCAAGAACCGCACCAAAATGTTTGATTACAATAAGGCAAAAACTTGGAAAGGATGAGGTAATTTAAACTGCACTACGCAGGTTTCCAAGAGATGCGGTTTCTTCCCTTCCACGGTGGTAGGGTTACGAAGGAGAGGACAAAATAAGCCATGTGTCTCTTCTTCAGGGGATGGTTTTGTATGGTGCGGCAGACAAAACTGCAAATTTGCCACCAACATCCCACCTGCAAGAAAAAGAGATGTCAGAATTTGTTATGGGCAATATTTCCTTAAATGCACTCTCATGTTGAATTTCAAAAGCACTATATTAATGGATATTCCTGGTACAAATTTGTTGAAACTGTGAGGAACTGGGCACTTCCCTGACAGTCCAATCTCTTCAGGACCTCAGTGCCCATGAAAGGCCCAGTGCAACCTTCTTGACAGAAAAAAAGCGCCGATAGAGATATGTAGCGGACATCAAGCGCATGTTGCACTTTGAAAATGTCATGACACAAGAACCAAAAATTTACATTGAAAAGTATATAGATTCTTGGCTGTATCTTTTACCTTAAAAAAACAGGTACGTTAAGCTCATACCAAATTCAGTATTTACATCGGTAATTATTTACATCTGTATAAACATGCAAGATATTTTTTGCGCAGTGATAAATGAATCTATAGACACACCCGCACTATCAACCCAAGAGGGTAAAGATAAGCAAAGCCCGACTGCATATAAATAAGGCACATTAGAGGAAAGATGATGCATAGAACCAAATCTATAGACACACCCACTCTCTATCAACCCAAAAGAAAAGAGGAAAAACAAATAGAGAGCTGATCTTGTTTTTGATCATCAACAATGTCTCTCGCAGTCACAGAAATGAGAGAATGGTTCGTTCATATCAAAACCAATTTCGACGAAGAGCTTCTGAAGGACATTCATTCCCATGTGTGCGTTTTCCAAGTCCCCAGATCACTCAGCTCTGCCAAGCCTCAGGCTTATGGCCCCCAACTCGTTGGCTTAGGACCCATCACCACCTTCAGCCTCAGGTCCTGGAGATGGAGCGAGTCAAGCTTGAGGTCGTGAAGAAGCTCCACAAGGAGTCCAATGGCTTGAGCTTCATATATTGAGCTCGCAAGAAAGCACAACGAATTGCGCCTCTATGTCCGCGCATGTTACCACAAGTTCTTAGACATTGACGACGACATGTTGTGGATCATGACTGTCGACGCGCAGTTCTTGTTCCACCTGCTCTGCCAGCATGCCATCGGCAAGAAGAACCTCGAGTCATCACATTTTTTGCTTGGCCTAGCCAACCATGTGGGCAAGAAGCTCGCCGAGGATGCCATACTGAGGGACGTCATGATGTTGGAGAACCAAATCCTGATATTCTTCTTGGCGAAGATGGTGACGGTCGCATGCACGTCGCTAGAAGTTGCCGAGCGGAAGACAGTCGAAGAGAACTTCCCCCACATGCTGGTGGGGTTCTGCAAATCTCTCTCACCGCTTAAAGAGACGAGACCGTACCCTGTCGACAAAGCCTTGAAGCGTGCGCATTTGTTGGATCTTCTTTATAGTATGGTCGTGAAGAGAGAGGACGAATTCAAGATTGATATACCCGCTGATATCTTCAAAATCGAAGAACTTAATAAGATTGAGGAGCCTGAGTCTAATGATAAAGGGCGTACTACGCCTCAGCCTCTGGAACGTATAGAGGGTATGCTCGATCTTTTACAGTCACCGAATTTACCTTTCACGGATAAAATCAGACCCCATGCTATGATGGTACAAGGCATTATGAAAATCCTTTCTCGGCAAATTGGAGCCTCCACCCTCGATTCATTCGGGCACGAAGAAGCTCCCCCTGAAGAGAAGGGATTGATCCCAACAGCGTCCTCTCTCGCCAAAGCAGGCGTGAAATTCCGCAGAACGAATTACATAGAAGAGACATCGTTCAACCGGAAAACGCACACATTTCAACTTCCCACGATCAAACTTGGCGTCAACTCGGAAGTCCTGATACGGAACCTGGTGGCATATGAGGCGATGGCGATCTCTGGTCCCTTGCTGTTCGCACGCTTCATGGAGATCATGACGTGAAGTTGCTCAAGAAACACGGTATCGTCACAGGCCATCCCAAGGACGGCGAAGTGGCGCGTCTGTTCAATGGCATCAGCCACTCTATCGAAGTGCACGGCCATTCCCAACTGGACAAGACGATCGAGAAAGTCAACGACTTCTACAACGCTGCGCTGAACATCAAGACCCAGAACATGATAGAGCGATACGTGGATAACGCTTGGAAGGTCCTGGTGATGGTGGCGACCGTCCTCTTCTTTCTGCTCATGGTGCTACAGACTTTCTGCTCGGCTTACGGTTGTTCGAGCCTAGTCAGAAAGACAAAATGAACTCGATCCAGCTTCGGTCTCCACGTGTTGTGTGTCCTCCTGTATCTTTTTCCCGTATGTTATCACTAGGTTACTCTTGATATTGTCTTTCTTGTGATTTTAATTTCCTAGCTTGCTCTTCAGTGTGTTATCACTATGTTACTTCAATCCTATCTCTTTTTGTGATCTTAATTGTCTAGCATGTAACAATGCCGGGGATCATCAATTTTGATGAGCCACAACTGAAAATATATTCTTGTGTCTTGGTTGTGTACCAATTGTGAAAGGAATTTACCCAACTTCTTGGTTTGATTTGGTTGGGTCTTGCTGTTCAAGAAAAAGGCGAAAACAAGCACAAATTGGACAGAACCAAACCGAAGTAAAATCAATGATCCAAGCCGAGTTATAATATAAGTACAACATTTTAAGTCAATGCGGAAACCCTAATGGATCTTGCAACTAAATCCATGCGAAATCAACACAGACATATTCAAAGAATAATAAAGAATACTAGAGATCTACATGGTTCGATCCAAGTGTCAGTACCTACTCTACTTGGAGAGTCAATAACAAATAATCAACTAATAGTTGGAGAATCGCAGAATTACAATCACTAACGCTCGAGTGTTTTTAACACCCAAACACATTTCATTTACAAATAAAATAATTCAGTTGGATGTAAAACTCATAGCACATAATCCTCCCAAAAGCAACAAAAAAAAAAGCAAAAACCATGATTTTCTTTCTTCCTCTAACAACCTCGTGGCCCCCACATGCAAATATATATTTAGGAATAATGATATAAATGGTCCCTAAACTTTGATCAAATATACAATTTGATCCCGAAACTTTTAATTTGTCCAATATTGTCCCTGAACTTTAACCCAATGTGCAATGTAATTCCTGAACTTTTAATTTGTTCAATGTGATCTTTGGACTTTTGGTCATGTTCAATGTAGTCCATGAACTATATAAAAATGTTTAATGTGGTGCTTTCATTTATTCAAGATTAGGGACAATATTAAATACTTTTATATAGTTCAGGAATTAAATTGAACATTTAACAAAAGTCCAAGAACCACAATGAACAAATTAAAAGTTCATGAACCACATTAATTGTATATTGGGCTAAAGTCCATGGACCATATTAAATAAGTTAAAAATTCATAGACCACATTACATATATTTCCAAAATTCAAGAATCATTTGGGTCATTTTCCTATATATTTGTGAGCCTCTTCTGTTTGTACGACCAAAAGAAGTCCCTCCTCTCTACTCAGTATAAGGAAAGAGTCCAAGAAGTCAAACCGTTCAAAGCTTGGATGATCTTCAACGGAGAACAAAAGCAAGTTCCACTACCGAAGAAATCCAAATCTCATTATGGTCAGAGGGCACATCGAATTTGAACAAATCAAAATCCTCCAAACAAGTTGAGCTTCATACACTATTCAAACTCACATACTTCAAAAATGAGTTGTATTAGTTCAATAAAACTTTATAAATTATCAAAAATATTGATTCAATCAACAATATAAAAATAAATATTAATGATCCAATCCATTGATCAATGTAGTGCTCAATACCAAATTATGGCCACACTTAACGCCTCATGACAATGCCTACAATGATTCTTCTTTGACATGGTTGTTCACTGTCCACCAATATTGGCCGGTGGCTCCGACCAAATAGGTCGTTTTGAGAATATTATCCATACTTACAATGAGTACTGATCATAACGACAAGAGCATAAATTATCAACACGATCCTCCAACTAGTCATAACACCATTTCAGAATTAATTTCATAAACTAGGTTCACAAGTCATTACATCTATAACCTTTCACAAATCCTTCCATCAAGAAGAATATATATTTCATATATCATTTTACAAATAATGAACTCCCAAGCTATTTCAAGATATACTTTACTATTTCATTTCATATAACCCAAAGGTAGTGAATACCCAATCCAACTTTATGCAATAAATATGCTCTAAACACTACTTTTTCTTTTTAATAAATATCATACCGTGCGATGCCTCTTTCGTAACTTCTACCACATATAATTCATATCACTTTCAAGACATGAGTTTACAAATCATAGAATAGACAAGCACTGATCACCTAAACATTTGAAACCAAACAATGAAGGCAAACTAAAAATATTGATATAAAATGATGAATCAACAAACCCGAATCAAAAGCATATCACCACAAATGAGGTATTGTAATCTTCATGGAATTTTTGCAAAGGAAAGGCATACGTATTGCAGTTTTAAACTCATGTTTGGTTCACTGATAAACTAGAGTTCGAAATGGACTGCCATTCATTGGAATCGTATTCTCATTTTTTGGGATGGAACTATATCTCTAAATAGGATGATCAAGGAAATGGGATTATGACAAGCAAAAACCAATATAATGGAATGAGATTCTGACAAGATTGCGATATAACTTCTCAGCTTCAAGGCGCTAGTTTGATTCGTGGGGAAGTGTGAAAGGCAATGCATTCCACACTAATATTCGTTTGAGCACCATTCCTCTTTAATTATTTCAATTGGCTTGGAATAAAGGAGGAAAGTTATTCCATTACGGCAACATTGTCATTTATTGGGTATATTTGTTTTGCGAAAAATACATGATTTGAAAAATATCTTTCTAAAAACGCTTGCTTGTATCACTTATAAAAAAGAATGAACAAAAAAATGTGTTTATCATCCACTAAAATGTTTAGACATAAATCTTTTTCCTCAAAAGAAAAGGTAGTGTTTAGAGCATAATTGTTGCATAAAGTTGGATAGGGCTTTCACTACCTTTGGGTTATTTGAAATGACATAGTAAAGTATGTCTTGAAATAGCTTGGGAGTTGATTATTCATAAAATAATATGTGAAATATATATTATTGTTAATGGAAGGATTTGCAAAGGGTTATACGGATAATTGTCAAAAAAATCCTAAACCTATTGTGCGGCAAAAAAATTATCCAAAAAAATCCTAAATCTATTATATATTTGCAAATTCAGTCCTAAACTTTTCAATTTTGCCAATTAAATACTAAGTCTTTTCACGTTTTGTTAATTGAGACCATCCGGCCAATTTGATCGGAAATCGCTGACGTGAACGTCAATTGTCCTACATGGCACGGTTTGCGCTAACATAGGCAATTTTTAATAATTTTTTTCTTTTTTCTTTTCTTTTTACCTTTTCTTTTCTTTTCTTTCCTTCCTTTTTTTTTTCAAACCCTGGCCGGCAAGGTCATCGACCAACCATCGCTAGCCACAGGCAAGGGCAAGCGACCCTTGCCAGCTATAGGCAAGGGCGTTGGAGCCTCGCCCAAATCCAAGCAAGGGCGTAGAGGCCCTCACCTGGAGTGGGTGATGATCGCGAGCCCCTTGCTTATGGCCAGTAAGGGCGCAGAGGCACCGGGCCCTCTCTCGTGGTTAGTGAGGGGCGTGACGCTCTCGCCAACCAAGGTTTGAAAAAAAAAAGGAAAGAAAGAAAAGAAAAGAAAAAGAAGAAAAGAAAATACAAATATTAAAATATTAATAAAAATTGTTCACGTCAAAACTGGTCGTGCCACATAGGACGGCTAGTGTTTACGTTAGCGATTTTGGGCCAAAATTGGTCAGATGGATTAAATTGGAAACACTTGAAAAAGTTTAGGACTCAATTGACAAAATTGAAAGGTTTATGACTGAATTGGCAAAAATGTAATAGGTTTAGGACTTTGTGGATAATTTTTCCACTGTGCAATAGTTAATTTAGTCTTAAACTTTTCAATTGTGCCAAATTAGTCCTAAACCTTTTAACAATTTGCTAATTTAGTCCTAAATCTTTTTTGTGTCACTTTAGCCCTAAACCTTTTGAAAATTTGCCAATTTTGTCATAAACCTATTATTTGGATATTTGGCTAAAGAACTACATTGGCAAATCTTCCAAAGGTTTAGGATTAAATTGGCACAACTAAAAGGTTTAAGATTGAATTAACAAATCGTCAAAAGGTTTAGAACTAAATTGGAACGATTGAAATGTTTAAGATCGAGTTGGTCTTTGTGCAATAAGTTAATGACTTTTTGGACAATTGTCCCAAAGGTTATATATGTATTGATTTGCAAACCTAGTTTAATGAAATTAATTTTGAGGTCCCTTACCAAAAAAAATTAAATTTGAGGTGTTGTTGTGACTGGTTGGAGGACCGTGTTGATGGTTTTATGTTCCTCTAGTTATGATTAGTAGACATCTAAGGGTCGTGAGTGTGCATACTGTTCTCAAAACACCCTGTCTGGTCAAACCCAATAGCCAATATAGGTGGACACAAATGTCAAAGAAAAATCTTTGTAGGCCTTCTCACGAGGCGTTAAGTGTGGCCATAATTTGATATTGAGCACTATATTGATTAATGGATAGGACCATTAATGTTTGTTTTGATATTGCGAATTGATTGAGTATTTCTAACATGTATATAGCTTTGTTGTAATATAACATCTTTGATCTTGTTAAATTATGTTTCGAGTTTGAGCTATGTATGAAACACGACTTGTTTGGAGGATTTTAATTTGTTTAAATTCGACGTGCCTTTTATCCAAATCAGATTTGGATTTCTGGGCTATGGAATTTACATTTTGTTTTTAGTTGAAGAAGATTATACAAGCTTTGACCGATTTGACTTATTGGACTCTTTCTTTACAGGGATATATGCAATGGAAGTCCAAAAACTTATCACAAAAGTGCAATTAAATCCTAAAACTTGCAAAAAAAGTGCAATCAAATCATAAAACTTGTCATATTGGTACAATCGAGTTGTTTCATTAACTCTGTCCAACTTGCCTAAGGAAAAAAGCTGACGTGGCCTTTTGAATATTTTCCCACTCCTATATGGCAATGACATGGCTAAAACATGAAACATATTGCTAAAACAACGTTGTTTTGGTCCAAATATGATTTTTTATACAAATTTTATTTAAATTACTTTAAAATAAGCTAAAGTAAAATAAAATAAAATAAAAAGGAAAGTTGAGTGGTGAGGGCTTGCAAGCCCTCACCATCACCCAACCATTGCCGATATGGTAGGGGAATGGTCTGTGGGCTACGGTTCGACAACCCTCGCAAAATGCTATAAGGGTCGCCAGCCCTCACCCAGTTTTGGCCGAGAGCCACCATTGGTGGCAAACCCTCGCCAATGGTCCTACGATTGGCAAAGGTCACCGCCCCCTGGATTAGGCCTGGCAATCCCCAGCAACCAATCCCCCACCGTCGTAGGCAATGGTCATAGCTGGTTTCCAACCCTCCCTCTCTCTCTCTCTCTCTCTCTCTCTCTCTCTCTCTCTCTCTCTCTAAATTTAGCTTATTTTTATTTAATTTAAATAAAATTTGTGTAAAAAATCATATATGGACCAAAATAATGTTGTTTTAGCCACGTCATCGCCATGTAGGAGAGAGAAAACATTTTAAAAAGCCATATTAGTATTTTCCGTTAGCCAAGTTGGACGGACTTAACGGAAAGACTTGATTGCACCAATTTGACAAGTTTTATGACTAATTGCACTTTTTACAAATTTTAGCATTCAATTACACTTTGATAACAAGTCTTAGAATTTCACGTAAACATATCCTTTCTTTATATTGGGAGGAAGAACAGCAGAAATGTCAAAAGTTGTGTACGGAGCTCACTTTGGTGCCAAAAGTTTCAATCGAATCACTTAAGTGTCAAAAGTTGTGAAAAACGATCAATTAAGTGCCACTTCACCGGAAATCCGACGTGGCATTTTTTTACAATTTCTCAAGCTGATGTGGCTTGCCGGAAGCTGATGTAGCATTTCTTTTCTTTTCCTTTTCTTTCTTTTTTCCTTTCTTTTCTTTATTTTCTTTTCTTTCTTCTTATTTCCGATAGCCGACGTCCGGCCACCGGCCATGGCCAACCTCCCCAAGCGTCGCCTTCCTCCGAGCAAGGCTCGGCGAGGCCACCGTGGCCTTGGCGAGGACCAGCCTCACCGGATCGACCCTCGCTTGAGCAAGGCGAGCCCCGACGAAGGCTCGCCTTGCCAGATTCGGCAAGGCCGACCCTTGTCGAGCCACGGTAGCCTTACCAGGCCTCGCCCGGAGGAAGGCAATGCCCGGCGAGGCAACTGTGGCCTCAGCGAGGGCTCGCCTCTCTAGATCCGGCCAGGCCGGCCCTTATCGAGGCCACGGCTACCTTGTCGGGCGTTGCCTTCCTCCAGGCGAGGCCGCCGTGGCCTCGGCGAGGGCTTGCCTCGCCGGATCTAGAGAGGCGAGGGCTCGCCTTGCCAGATCCGGTGAGGCCGGCCCTCGCCGAGGCCATGACTGCCTCGCCCGGAGGAAGGCGACGCCTAGCGAGGCCGACCATGGCCAGTGGCTAGCCTCTGGCCACTGGCCATGGTAGAAGAAGAAGAAGAAGAAGAAGAAAGAAATGAAAAAAGAAAAGAAAAAAAAAATCGAAAAAAAATATTTAAAAAATTGAATTATACACATGAAAATGCCATGTGTCATTAAAATTTAAATATAAAAGCCACATATTAAATTTGATCGGAATTTCTCACCGTTGGCACTTAAGTGATCGTTTTTTTCTCCGATTTGGCACTTAAGTAATCGCCGGCGTAAATTTTTGGTACTTAAGTAATCCAAATGAAACTTTTAGCACCAAAGTGAGCTCCGTATACAACTTTTGGCACTTCTACTGTTCTTTCCCCCTTTATATTGTGTACCAAGGAGGGACTTTCTTTGGCCGTACAAAAAAAGAGGCTCATATATTCTTAATATATTTGATTGTGAGGCCAGGAGCTTGTTAGAGGAAGAAAGAAAAGCATGGGTTTTGCTTTTTGATATCCTTTCATCTATGATCCATACAAAAAGACTGACAAGGTCCAACTGTGCTGGTGGCTGGGCAAGGGTCAACCTAGCTAGATCGAGTGAGGTCGAGCCTTGTCGGCCCTCAATTGTGGCCAATAGCCAGCAATTGCCGAGGCTTAGTGACCAATGGTGGAAGAAGGAAAAAAAAAGTAAAGAACAGATTCAAAGATTTTAGCAAAATTAAAAATGCAAAAAAAAGTATCGGCGTTAGCATTGATAGTGCCACGTAGGATGGTCAATATCTACGTCAGCAATTATATTGGCAAATCGTTAAAAATTTTAGGACTAAATGGGCCAAATTGAAAGATATATGACTAAATTGGCATATGTAAATATGTTTAAGATTTTTTTGGTAATTCTATCTGCTAAACAGCATACTGTGCAATGCCTCTTTCATAACATCTAACGCATAATTCAAATCGTTTTCGAGACATGAGTTCACAAATCATAGTATAGATAAGCACTTCTCACCTGAAAATGCAAAACCAACAGCAAAAGCAAGATTAAAAATATCGAGATATAATGATAAATCAATGAACCTGAATCGAAAGCATCACAAATGAGGTATTGTAATTTTGGTGGAATTTATGCGAAAGAAAGGCGTATGTGTTGTAATTTTCGCCTGATGTTCGGTCTACTCAAAACTAGAGGTCTAAATGGACTGCCAATCTTTGGAATCGCATTCTCATTTTCTGGGAAGGAACTAAACCTCTGAATAGGATGATCAAGGAAATTGGATCACAACAAGCAAAAACCAATAAGAGGGAATGAGATTCCGACAAGATTGTGATATAATTTTTCCAGCTTTAAGGTGCTCGTTTGATTCGTAGGAAAGTGAAAAAAGGCAATGCATTCTACGCTAACAATTTCTATTCTTTTGAGTACCATTCCTCTTCATTTATTCCAATTAACTTGGAATAAAGGAGGACAGTTATTCCATTATTTTCCTCCGTTGGTCCGTTTGTTTCTCGAAAAAAATAAGTGATCAAAAAAATATTATTCTAAAAACGATCGCTTATATCACTTGTAAAAATGAATGAGTAAGAAATATTTTCACTGTCCACGAAAATGTTTGAGCATAAATTGTTGTCGATAATGAAAACATTCGTTATTGATTAATTATTTCAAGCGATACAAGCGATTCTTTTTATGAAAATGCTTTCTAAATAAGTCATTTTTTGTGAAATAAACACTCGTAATTGATTCTTACCAAAAAAAAAAAAAAACACTCGTAATTGATTTCCACGATAGGACAAGAACAGAAGGGATTGCATAAACTAGTTCATAAAGTATAGGCCATGGGGCTCAAAAGAAACTGCAAAGCCTATGAATGTTTTCTTGCACGACAAAGTCCATTAAACAAAGCCCATGAATTTTTTTACCTCAAGGTCCATGAAAGGCCCAGGGAAATCTTCTTGACATAAACATAGCAGCGACAGATATACGTAGGTTGTACTTTGAAAATGTCATGACACAAGGACCATCAGGTCTTTCAGGTGGTCTAGCTCTCTTTTGGAGCTCGAACGGCACAGTCCAATTTGTCTTTGTTCATGCAGGGTGAGCAAATTACTATTGCAGTCAGAATCACTTTTGTTTATGCACCTCCTACTGCCCTTGAGCAAATATCTATTGGGATAAATTGGGTCAAACAAACCAAGTCAATCATCTATCATGGGCTTGTCTCCGTGGGAAAAAAGATGGACAAAGAGTGTTGATTGCAGCAGACTGAATGCTTTAATAGATGGGTGTGATTTGTTGGATATTGATGTAAAAGGATGTAAATTCACTTGGTCCAACAACCCTGATCTTCAGGATCTCGTGTGTGCAAAACTTGATCGAATCCTTGCAACAGTTGAATGGGAGAATCCAATACCCAGCAGCTTAAGCTTTGGTCTTATCACCCTTTGGGATAAATAATATCTTCAATAGATATGATTGAATCCTTAAACAGTCTAGTAAATACCAACAGAGAAAAATTTCCAACTTCAAATGCATAAACGAAGAAAGGTTATGTTGTGCCTCAGTTTAGCATCCACTTTCAGCAGACTCTCCAAACAAGCAGAATCATGGTTTGGACGTGGAAAAGTAATGGTAGCAGATCCCAAGATAATTAGGCACATATAAATTTACCTTGTGGATGAAGGCGAAGGCTATAGTCAATCTCAATGACATGTATAAATACCCATAACAACAAGAAAACTCAGTCGTACAAGATTTAATAAACCCAGAGAAGGAACATCTACAAGAATATACAAAACCAGAATATGCATTGTTCAGGTTCCCCGAATCAGAGGCAGACGACCTTTCAATGATGCACAAACAGCCTCATGCACAACAAAAAAAATGGAATTAAGATGGAGGAACCTATAGAACTTGACCAGTCTTCAGATCTTTCAGAATCAGAGCGACAATGCCAGGCAATGACCATCATTTGACCAATCAATCCTTGCAGGATTACAAAAATAGGTCAAAACTGCGTGCTCAAGACTTCTTCTTAAGCATTGTCTCCTTAAAAGCAGATGGGCAAAGTTCGTTTACACCACACTTATCGCATCGAGGCCTAAGTGGAGTGCATATTGTCTGTCCAAATCCCACCTACATAGTTCATGCAATGAGTTAGCTAGTCTTCGGCAGAATTGCCATAAGATCCGTGCATGGTCATTTTGTTGCAAAAATGAAAGTCTAAGACATGTCTTTCAACATGTGTGCCCACTAAAATGGATTTTTTAAGCGCTCTAGGCCTTCTAGTATTTCTACTCTCACCTTCCAGTAAAGAACTACACATTACTTCTGTAGGAACTGGAGGTCCTAACTTCTTACAATAAACAGAACCTAAAGGACTTCATCGTTTACCTACCTAAGTCTCACTAGAGACTAAAATCACAACCTCCACCTGATCAAAACATTAAATTCATCTTTAGAGGCATGAAAGGTAAAGCACTATTATACCAAAAGAGGAAGATGAGTGATAAGCAACAAAAAAAAAAAACTCACGACAATAATAAAAATAAATACGACCCTTCTTGATTTTAATGCAGTGCTTCATGATACATAGTAGTGGATTTTCTATGCAATGGGCCATGAATCCAAGGAATATTGAGCCAAATGCTGCTTCAAGACAGAAATATACAATAATGATTATATGATCTAGACAGCTGCACATGCATGTGTAAATGAGTTGTACTTACCAAAAGAGGGTTAATAGGGACCCATTCTTCCTTTGGCAGCCATAGCTGTAATGCCTCTCTAGTTTCTTCAGGAGTTGATGTCTTCGAGTAAGAGCCAAAATGAAAAGACATGTCGAAGTTAAGATTCAATAGTTGTAAGATATACTAGACCATTTTTAGTTCAGGCATCTTCTGGCTCAAGAAGGAATAAAAGTATGAAACAGGATCAGAGTACCAGATTGTTCAAATGCAAACAAGGTAGTGACCAACTGAGGTGACCGGTCTAATTCATTATTCAGACAATTGTGGAACAATTTTTAGTTCAAGAACAATTTAAAGCATCCATGCTTATGAGTCACCTCATGATGTGATAGCAATAATTTGGTGACAGGGGTTAGCAAAAGAACATAGAAGCCACATAATAAGGTCTAAATGGACAATCTCCCCTCATTATAACTCTGAATGTTAATTAACAAAAAGTCACCGAATTCCACCTTGCATTTTCTAGAAGTTTGTGATTCAATATCATCTCGTTTGGAAAATATTTCTCACTGATGGGCTGAAAATAGTAAATAAAGAACAAGAAAGTTCGAGGAACATGAATTCACAGTTCACTGCTATATAGTATTTCTAGGAGATTTCAAGAAGTTACAACCTGCAGAAGATGTGGAGACTAAATTAGGCAGGATTGTTCTGGACATTATTTTTCCAGAAATCACAGGGAAAGTAAGAGATATTTGATCTATCATACCCAGAACTTTGATTTTAGTTTCAGCATGACTGATTAGAAACATTAAGGAAATGCAACAACTTACCTGCTTTCTGCCTGGTCTGGAAACCCAACCAAGCCGATTGCATATGCGATGCACATGAGTATCTACACATATACCATGGACATTGTTCCACCCAATGTTCATAACCTGAAGCAACAATAAACAAAAAGTCCTAAGCAACAGGAGAAATTCAAGGTTTAGCTTAAGCAATGCAAACAATCTTACCAGGTGAGCCATTTTAGGGCCTATTCCTGGAAGCTGTAGCAGCTCCTCCAGTGAGCTTGGAATGTCTCCAGCATACTTAGCAAGACAGATTGTGGCTATTTTTTTCAAATTACTAGCCTTCCTCGTGTAGAACCCAACCTAAGGAGAACATAGGAAGTTAAGAGGGTAGGTTTAATATGACACAGCATGAGCATAATTGTAGCCACATAGAAGATACGAGACTCATCAGTGCAGCACTATCCCAATTTTGACGGCATTCCCTTATTCTGTTTTGTAAATACCATACTTTAGTGATAATGCTTATGAATAGATGTTAGAACACCATGGGAAACAAAATCATAAGCAACAAGTTGACTATATGAAACATACAGGATAGATTAAGCTCCTAATAGATTCCTCATCAGCTTTGTCAATGGCATCAGCCGTAAGCATGTCATTCTGAAGGAGTCGCTGTACAGCACCTGCATTCCAAAGTATTGCAATCAGTGAAGGACTGAATAAATCATGCACGAAAGAAAGAGAGAGAGAGAGAGAGAGAGAGAGAGAGAGAGAGAGAGAGAACCAAATAGAATACAAACAAAAATGGAGACACCAAAAAATAGAAGAGAATTTAAACTCAGAAACAACAGTCTAATACTGTATCGTACAAAAAAATCTTATACTCCAGACGCACTGAGTCACTACTCAAACATAGTGAAATGGTCTGGAGGTTCCTTAAGATCTCATATAAGTTTCTCAAATCCTTCAAAGAATTCACGTCATTAATGCTTCTTCCTCCTTTCTCATACTACTCACAGCCCTCCATGCTGTTTACAAAGTACACCAGAAAACAAGAACGTGAAACCATGGAAAGGCACTAGAAATTTATAACCCAGAAGTGACAAATATTGCTATGCCAGAGACATCCTGAAGAGCACAAATCTTATGACATGACGGGAACAAGAACAAATTAAAATATCTTAAAGAAGCTGTTGATAATGCAAACACTGTACTTTCCATGTGTAACATTATCCTTTGTTTGGCTTGACAGGAGTGATGAAACCAAGACAGCGAACCTCCTTTCCTAACAGGAAAAGAAATAAAAACTTTTGTTGATGTCCACAAAGAACCAGTATTAAAATGAAACGAAGGCATCTTTAGGCATTTGTAAATTCAGCAACATGTCCATCCACATCTAACATTACCAGTGTACTAAGAAAGTGGTCTGAGAGGAAGCCACAGATGCATCTGGCATAGTTTACCTTCTTAACTATTTCCAATAGGGTTTATGAATTATTTGAGGAAATTACTTCTCCATGTGCTATTAATAAGATTTCAGAGTACGTTGATTCTATTAAGATATCCCACTTTGTTCGAGTGCACTGTTTACAATAGTTTCCCATATATGTAGTCATCTTCAACCTAACAGTTCAAGCTATTACGTTAGATTTTCTAACAAATTAAATATTGAAAGAAGAAAAAAGCAACCACCACAAAGATTCCTTATAATTGTGAGATTTGAAAAATAGCCATAAAATTTATTCCATGGCAGAAGGCAGTGCACAAATGCTAGAGGAGGTCCATGCATTCGCTTTTCTATTATGTAGCTCGATCACTGAGCTACTTTGAGGCAGTTAAAAGCCCTTTTCATCATCCTCTCAAACTATGAAACATTATGTCATGTTAACAAGATTGCTGTTGCACTGTATGGATTAAGATCCGGGTTGCTCAATGAAAAAAACTTTGCAGTACTTGCATGCGGCAACAGAAACCATTGTAGAAACAATTATTCTTGTCACAAAATTGCATTATCAGCTCAAAAATAATGTACAGTCTACCATGTCAGTGTTGGTGTTTGTGCTTATCATCATAGTTCCCCAGCTATTTCTATCATACCTTAGGAGGAAGAGAACTTCCAGCTTTCTCACATCCCATGCTGTCCACTGGAGCATCTTCAGAGGATCTCATCATGCGAATTCCTTCAAGAACTTTTTCCCAGTTTGGAGGTAGTGCACCTGTCAATTTGCATCGATCTCTCCAAATTATAACACAGAAGGTAAGACAAAAGCAGTTTCACTTTACCATGTTTTATTTTCAACAATGTTTCACTATCTATCAAAATAAGGAGGAAGACAAGTGTCCGATAGCAGAAAGTGTCCTTTATCAAAGTTCCCTTCAGACCATCTGATCTTCTTGATACCATCATGCTTAACCGCTAGATTAGCATTTGATGCAGCTCATCTTTGGTTCATCAGAAACCAGTACAAAGGAAGTTACAAAACAGAAAATAGAATAGCGACTAATGCATTAATTCAAATGATCCACGATCTGAGCATATTTATGGCTAATAAAGAACCACCGAAAGATTCTAGACAAACAAATGGATCTGTCATCCAAATGTCAATGAAAAGCTGGTGGATTTAATGCGCAATAATTAGAAATACTATGCATAACTTTCTGTCATAACCAACATAACAACAACAAATGCAATATACCAAAGCTCCTTTCATGCCTATCATCACAAAGAGCCAAAAGATAAAAGCCATTTCATGCATTTATATTCATCTTTTACCTCTGGGCTTCACTTGAGAAACGACTCCATTCAACGGCACAATGACATCTGAGTTTCGTTTTGAATGTCCTGCAAAATCCCATTAAAGGAGAAAAGAACGCCTCATGAATCTAGAACAACAGTAAGGAAAGGGAATGCTTCCTAAACAAATTGGGTAACAAACCAAAGATACACTTACAGCCAAATATATCATAAGTTGTGATCCTCCTGAGAATTAGTATGGTTCAAATGGAAAATATGAAGAAGCTAAGGGTATATTTGTTTCAAGTAAACTATTTTCTGCCAAAAATGTTTCAACAGTAGCTCAATCCCCAAAAAGTCTCGAGTTTTTTTTTTCCTGTATGAGTAATAGAAATGTCTTTCCTTGTTGTTACCAAAGAAGATCGATTTCAACTACAATTGCTATATTTCCATTTACCTCGTTTCAACATGCAAAGTGAGGATACTCGTGCGAAGATAAGGTGACAAGTTGCAAGAGCTGATGCTAATGGAAGACGTAGCTTCAAAACTTGTAGCCTCAAACTTTTCCAAAAAAAAGGCTGCTTAGAGAGACATCGGATAATATTCCCAGTTATAGGTCTGTGCATGACTAACTCAACTGGAAAATAATCCTCTGGTAAATAGTGAGTAAAAGGTGGAAGACCAATTTCCCTGTATTTCTTTTCCCAGCAAAAGAATTTGAATGAAAGACTGATCAACTATCAAAACTTTAGATTTTTCTGGCATTACCGAAAGAATCGAGACCACATTTGTATGCCAACAATTATTATGGACAGGTAGATCTATATTGGAAGCAAATGAAAAGGGAATAGCCCCGCTAAACAGAAACCGGTAGATGCAAAAGGGATAACCACTGGACCAAACTGATCATACACATTTAGCTCAATAAAGGGAACATAACATCAGCATCAACAGACGTTGGCAAACTAGGCAGTGTTTACACAAAGTCAAACTGCTCTCCTTTTACATGAAGAAAGTTGGTTCCTTGGACAAGACTTACCTGATAAGGCAGATCCATTAGGATTCTTGTATGCAAATTCTTCGATGTCAGGTAATTCACTTGGCTGCTAAACAAGTTATCATAAAATTAAAATGATCACTTATTTAGTCATCTTTCAAACACAAATACTAAGACGATGAGACATATAGTCAACCATGATACATAATCTATCAGATAATATGCATCCTACTACAGCTATAAACAGGCCTTATCACACTAACTGGGGCTAGACACGGACCGTCCTCTTACACCATTGCACTCTAGCCTCCAGGTAAGCCCAACGTATGCATGATCTTGTCTTCATATCCAAGTGAATATGCTTTCTCCAATTACTCTGCATGTTTTGCTCATATTAAATCTGTAAGGCAGACCAAGCCACGTAGTTCATAATTGGCAAGCGGTTAACTCGAAGCACTCCTCATTAAAACATCTAAGGACAAAAGCGCCTCTCTTCCGGCATTCGGCACCCTCTTCCAAACCAGATGCATTCGCATAAACTCTCTGAATAAAATCTTATGAGTACACCAACCCTTACGGAGCCAGACCAAACATATGCAAGACGCAACTCTTAGTAGACGAATCCCCCACAGATGATGCAATGACATATGGAACACCCATCTGACAGTATCACAGATATTCTAACAACAGAAACAGAGACAAAGTCCAAGTGGGACCGTCCAAAGGAAGCTACTTCATGTAAAAGGAAGCAACTTTCCCCTGTAAAACGACGTTTCAACCACAAGCACAGCGACCCCAGAAGGATGATCTGAATGCGGCGCACGTAATCTCAACGAGCACAAAGAAGAGATATTTAGTTACCTTCCGACTAAGAAGAGGTTCGACTTTAGGCTGCTTTTGCTCGACCGGTACCGCCTCCATCGACCGCTTCTTCTTCTTCCTCCTCGTGAAAACACGAACCGGGGGCAGAGAAGGAGCTTCTTCACCTGCGACCCATTAAAGAGAGAGAAGAAAACAGTGAAGGCGAGCAACGACAGCGGAGATTAGCGCGCTCCGTTTCGATTTCGAACTGCACAGGAGGAGGAAGCAAAAAGGGGACATGGGGACGGAGGAGTTGTAGCCGACCTGGCTCGGGCCCTGAGGAACCGTGGGCTTCCGGGCGGCGCCCGGAGGAGGAGGAGAAGCGTGCCGTTCGCCGCATTCCGGTGGGGTGGAATCGCCGGAAGCCGAACGCAGTCGACGCCGGCGAAGGAGGAGGAGCGACCCTTCTTGCCACGGCGTGGAACATTTTCTTCTTTGTATTTTCCTCTTGTTTTTCTTTTTCTTTTGCCGGGAAAGAGGCAACGTGTGAGTTCCCTCCGGACCAGATGCTCTTCGTAATTTCGCAAAGCGACTAACATTATCATCAGCATAATGTCTTAACTTTTAATTTATATAATATAATTCTCGAATTTTATCATAATATGTAATATGATTTCTAAATTTTTAATTTATTCAATATTATTTTTAGACTTTTAATATATGTTCAATTTGATTCTTGAACTATAGGTCCTTCCATTAAGTTAAGTTTATATATAACATTGAATATTTTCATGAGTCCAATGATCACGTTAAATAATTTAAATAGCAAAGGACAACATTACATATTTGGTTAAAATTTAGAGATTATATTGAACAAATTAAAAGTTCGAATATCACAGTGCATGTTAGGTCAAAGGTAAGAGACCATCTAGAACTTGTTATTAAAGTACAATTGAGTCCTAAAACTTATAAAAAGTGCAATTAAATCCGAAAACTTGTCAAATTTATGTAATCGGGTACTTCCATTAAGTCCGTTCAACTTGACTAACGAAACATGCTGACGTGGCTTTTCAAAATATTTTATCTTTCCTATATAGCGATGATGTTTCTAAATAATGAAACTTAAACCGAAAATGATGTCGTTTGAACAAAATTTGAATTTTATTTAAATTAGACTTAAAAAAATAAGCTAAATCTAAAAAAGAAAAGGAGAAACTAGGCATAGCCACCCCACCATTGCCAGGAAGGGCTAGTCCATCAACTGAAACAACATCTTTTAATCATGTTATCGTCTCGTAGGATAGATAAAATAATAAAAAAAAGTCATGTTAGCATATTTCGTTAATCAAATTAAATCGGATTAATTTGACAAGCTAGAGAGCAATGCACTTATCCATTTTCCTTTGAAAAGAAGACACTTTTTCGTCAATTAATTAATCGCAATATTCTCTCTTTTTTCATTCTTATTATTTTCTTATCAAGCTAACTAACAAAATCAATTTTACTCTTCGATTTCGTAATTTAAATCTTCTATCATAACCAACAAGGTATCATCTTATCACGCATCCTGTTCTCTCTTTACCTAATTTTTCTTATTTCAAATCTCCTGTTCTCTGTTTTCCGTTTGGTTATCCTTATAAAGTTCAAAAAATAAAAAGCAACGCGATGAGGAGAGAGAGAGAGAGATTTATGTCACGAAAAATCAAATTAAAATTACTCGATATTATACTTTTATAAATGAAATGACCGGGCTTAAATTGGCGCCACCAAGGGAAAGCTGACGTGGAGCTGACGTGGAGGGGAGGCTTGTCTTCTACTTCGGTACCCGTCGCAGTTACCCGTCGCAGTTACTCACACCATTAATGCTCTCTCTCTCTCTCTCTCTCTACTTGCTTCTCTTCTGCGCCTTACTTTCTCTCTCTAAAGCCAGTGCTGCTCGGACCAGCCATCGTCGCGCGTGATCACGATCAACAATGGCGTGACAGCTCCCTCCCCCCCCCCCTCTCTCTCTCTCTCTCTCTCTCTCTCTCCATCGATACCAGTCGATCGCAGTACCTTTTCGCGCGCCTCGAAGCCGCCGAGCAGCAGAAGGGAAAGGAAGCAACTTGCGCATCGGGACCGAGCACATTTCGAGCGCGAGCGGTTTCCGACGCACCGGACGATGACCCGCGCGCCCTGCACGTAGGCGTGGCCCCTAACCTCCTCGCCGGAGTAACCGTCGTCCGCCGTCTCCATCTCTACCCTCTGCGTGCGTGCGCGCGTGTGTGAGCTTCCTCTGAATATAGAGTTATCTGTGGGACCGGAGCGTGCTCTCGGGTAAGCCTTGCTCGTGGAATTCGACTGTGTCCGCGGGTGAGAAGCGCGCGCGCGCGGCTGCACCCCTACTCCTTCGTTCTTTTGATCGCCTTGAAATTATTAGAAATTCCTGTGAAATCTCACGTGTCGTGTCGTCTTGCTCGACCGGTTCGTGTCCGTCTGCTGTGTTACCGTCGGCATTTTGAGTTTTTTAGTGTTCTGGTGAGGGTTTTATGTTTTAGTGAGCGGATTTTGGTGAGAGTCGAAGGAAAGGACGTGCGGCTGGTGTGGCGAGCAAAAATCGTTGCTTTTGATGGAGTTTTATATTTGTCACTGGAGAAATTACTTGCTGAAAAGGCGAGGAAATTGATCAAGCTTGATTTTTTCCTTTTTTTTTCCTTTTCGGATTTACCCTTGTTGGAGAAATTTACGGGTTTCTGTTTGACTCGCCGGTTAATACTAATATGAATCGTTTTGGGTCTTGTCGACGGGCACTTGTTAAGTCTACTGAGGAAAGGTTTTTGATTTTCAATGCATTGGTCACGCGTAGCACGAGAGCGACGGTGCATTGGAAATCACAAACTTCCCTGCATCGAGTGTTTAACAAGTGTTCTGGGGCACTCCCTCACAAAATCCTTCTTCTATAACTAACGCTGGTGGATGGCTTGTTGGATTTTTCCTGTCTTTTGCTTTTACCTATGAAGATGTTCCTAGTAAACTTCTGCTGAAGCACTAAGTGCGTAACTAGTTCTCATCTCATCACGTAAATCTTGTTAAAATGCTTTGCAAATTTACTATTCTTATTGATGATCTCATTACATCAAGGAAGGGGACCCCCTGCACAAATCATAGGACGCAACAATGGCTTCATTAAGTGTATGCCCAACTGAGGATGCTGTCAGGACATTTCTGGAAGTCTTGGTTGATCCTCTGATTCCAGCGAAATCTTCTGTATGCGACTCTCCATCATATTCTCAGCAACAATCAGTTGCAAAGCAGGTGCTTTTTGGGAAGATATCCTCTCAATGATTACTATTTTTTTGTTTTGATGTGATTTTCATTGCATTAACTAAATTCTTCTTGTCTATGTAGCTGTGTGATCATCTTTTATGCGAACCTTTGTGTAAATGCTTGTTTGTTGGAAGTAGCATGGGAATTCGAAGTTGAAGAAAAAATTCTGGAGATTTGTTCTCATTTGCATCATGTCAATCTTTGGATAGACAGAAATAGGGGAGAATTTAATTGATTGTTGTTGCTTTTTGATTAGCTTTAATGCTCTATGGTTTGGCTGTTTTCTGGCTTCTGTTTCTGCATTACCTTTTCTATGCTTCGTCTTTTCTTGGATAATTTAACCATTTAGGTCTAAGCAACGTACAATTATTTATCAAACAAATTTTTTTTTTTTTGCAGATGCATGGAGTTGTCATATTGTACAACTACTACCATCGGAAACAACACAGACAGCTAGCATTTCTGGGTTTTGAGTCATTCTGCAAATTAGTTCTGGTTTTGAAACCGCCTGTACTGGAGTACATGAAATTCATGCAAAAAAATGATGATGCTGAATTAGTTGACCCTGAGAAGCAGCTTTCCTTGGTGGAAAAGACTATCATGGATGCATGCGATCTGTGTATGAGATTGAACTCATCAAAGGAAATTCCGGACATAGAAGGATGGTCAATTTCCGAAGTTGTCGTTTTCTTGGTTGACTCTAGAAAAGAGAAGTGCTTGTTGCTATTCAGCAAGGGGGTTTGGTCATTATTTGAAAAGGATGTGGATATCTCCAATCAGAGTTCAGAAGGCACGCCAGAGTTGAAACAGTATAAAAAGAAAAGGATCACCAAAAAGCCCTTGAGAGATGATTCGGGTGTTAATGAGGATGCTATGCAGCAGCTTGCATTTTCATCAGTCAAGGAAGCCACAGGTATGAATTAGGCTTGGTGTTATACATGGATAAAACTGGAAAGTTTTGGTTTAGTTAAAATTGGCGATCTGTATATTCTTAGCCAATATTTAATCTTGTCCACTCTCCTGCCTTTAATTCATACAACAAAGATGATGGAAATTCAAGGATTTCTAGGACATTGTGGATTTTGCTGCTATAGAAATCTGCGAAGGGCTTTTTCTTGGAATTAAGAATAGGCATCTCTTGATGAAGAATTTGCATTATTTAAAGTCGAAGCGTAAGTTTGAATTACCAAGTTAGCAAATTCACATGATGATAGAGCTAAACAGTGATGGCTGGAGTTACTTCCGTGGACGATGAAAGCATCTCACTAGCCATTTGCCTTCATGTGGAAATAGTGACAGGAAGATTTTTGCTTGACCTTGGAATTTGACAGGTGTAAAGATCAAGGTCCATTCATGGGCAAGAGATTGCAAAACAAAATAACAACCACAGCGTCATGCTCAGATCTCCACAGCTTTCCTAAAGGAGAGTTGGGAAAGCTCCAGTTCAGTTCGTTAAAATTTCTTGGTGAACTTCACTGGATAAAAGAATTTGCTCTGAATTATAAGCAACACCTCTGTCATTCTAATTCTTGTGAAAGTTGTCATAGGTGATCAAAAAGATTTTGTCCAATTAGTTAATTGGATGGAGAGATATACATTTATTAGTGGAGATTAGTCAAGCTGAAGGTTCGGAAACCCATCTTATCAAGAAAGAGAGGCGTGCATGACATATGCGCAAGGCTATTAGTCTGCACGTAAGAATAGTGTAAATATTTCTCCTTTTAACAATGCAGTTTTATGGAGACCAGACCTGGCTGTATATTGCTAAAGAAGTTGTGACTCGTGATAAGAATATAAAGAGGGAGGAGGAGTGAACTTTAAACTGGACATGGACAGAGTGCACAATCAAATGTTATGGGATTTTTGCTTTAATCTCTAGAAGAATAGCTTGAATTGGATCCTGCAATGGTCTGATGTGGTTGGCTTTTTGGTTCTACATTTTTAGACAAGAAAGTGATACAGATCTTGGACATGAAGATACCTAGCAGAGGCTTGTAAATGGGATTATCTGATCTTTATTGTATAAGGATAGGTTTGAGAGTCAGGTTATAAGTGGATTTGAAGTGCTTATCTAGTACTTACATTTTTTTGCCAACTTGAGTCTATCCTGATTTTGTGGTTCTTATGGAGTTGTAAGATGAGGGTATCAGCAACTTTGGCACTATGTAATGCTTTTAGGGTGGTAAGAAGATGAAAGACTGTAATACAGCTACTTACTGATGACAGAGTTGTTTTTTGTGGGAGGTTACAGTGTTGTAATTGTTGAGATATAATATTCTCTGTTGAAGCAGTCTTGGCAATAGGGTAAGTTTTGGAGAATGTGAGATATTCTACTTGACAAAGGACCCATGATAAAATGTAAGAAATGTGAATGGTCTTTAGAACCTATGAGTATCAGACTGCTTCCATAAGTGGGTGTCCTTTGGGGATGACCTTCAAAGAGACTGGCATTTTGATATATAACTGAATTTTGAAGAGACTACATTCATAGCACTTACATTACATCCAATTTTTACTTGTTGATGGGTCTATTTTTGAGAATACAATGTTAGAGTCCAATTTTACATTAGCTCTTTCAAGTACTCTGATTTGACCTTTGACTAGAATTGCACATACTATAAGTGTAATTTCTTGAAGTTGTCAGTGTTTTAGTACCTTCTATCTATTTCTGTTTTGTTTGGCCTGCCAAGGGGATTGACATACTAATGACAGAGTTGTTTCTTGTGGGAGGTTAGAGTGTCGTAGAAGTTGAGATATAATATTCTCTCTTGAAGCAGTCTTGGCAATAGGGTAAGTTTTGGAGAATGTGAGATATTCTACTTGCTGAAGGACCCATGATAAAATGTAGGAAATGTGATTGGTCTTTAGAACCCATGAGTATCAGACCCCTTCCATAAGTGGGTGTCCTCTGCGGATGACCTTCAAAGAGACTGGCATTTGGATATATAACTGAATTTTGAAGAGACTACGTTCACAGCACTTACATTAATCCAATTTTTACTTGTCGATGGGTCTATTTTTGAGAATGCAATGTTAGAGTCCAATTTTACATTAGCTCTTTCAAGTATTCTGATTTGTCTATTGACCAGAATTGCACATACTATAAGGGTAATTTCTTTAAGTTGTCAGTGTTCTAGTACCTTCCATCTATTTCTGTTTTGTTTGGCCTGCCAAGGGGATTGACGATTGAATATGGTCTATGATTGCTGAACAGACAATAGTCAGGCCTCTCTTTCTATACTAGAAAGCCACACTGTATATTCTCTGGGTAAAGAGAAATCGACATCTCGCTTCTACATAATGCAATGCACCCAGCCTATTAGTGAAGATGCCATTCAGGTCCCTATAAAAGATGCCATTCTGGTCCCTATAAAAGATGTCATCGACAGGTTGGTGTATGCCAAACTTTGTGTTGCGTGTCATTTGCTAAGCATGTTATTTGGGTACTTCGGTTAGAGTGTCTGCGAAAATATTACTGAACTTCATTCTCCATGCCATTGCTGCTTTATACAAACTTCTTGCTTTTCTTATTATAAGTTTCTAAAATATACCATTTTGGCTGGTTTTACTGAAAGCATTATGCATGGAACAATTGGGTAGATCGCCTATCAATTTTCTTTTTCCTTTTTTTAATTTTTCTAGTCAGAAAAAGTTATTATACATCCATGTATGTGGCACTGGGGTCTGCCACTGCATTTACAAAATCGTTTTATACGTAATGGATTCCATAATCATAGGAGATCAAATAAAGTAATTAGACCCAAAAACAAGCATTCACAAGCAAGCTCCATAATATCCACAAATGTTACTATGTTCCCCTCAACACCTTCCTGTGCCTTTCCATCCGACTTAATTGATAATTGCTGGAGGATTTATGGTGGTTCTTCTTTTATTTGTTGTCCTTAGAATGCTGTATATCCAGCCAAGCTTTGAGCTTGTCCTCAGCAGAATTGGCTATCGCCCATTGAACTTCCACCATCACTGAGAAACACCATGGAAATGAGAGAGAGAGAGAGAGAGAGAGAGAGAGAGAGAGAGAGAGAGAGAGAGAGAGAGTTATTTTCACCCCCAAAATCATTAATTAAGTCGCACTACATAGTGTGTGTGAGTATTCTTCTGTGCTTTGTTTGACTAGGAAAATGACATTGTTCTTCATTAGCTTGCAGGGACCTTTGATCAGGAAGGTGTCACACAATTGGACAATAACTCCAGTCGCTGAATATTTTCACCTGCTACCCTATGCTGGGATTTTGTCGGATTGGTTTTCTAGGTATATTTATAATTAGATGATCTTCAAATGAGTAACGTTTTCATAATTTTGTCATAAATGCTTCCCCCCCAGCTGGGATTTTGTCGGATTGGTTTTCTAGGTATGTCATAATTAGAGATCTTTAAATGAGTAACGGTTTCATAATTTTGTCATAAATGCTCTCCCAAACCAAGCCCCAACCACAAAGGAAAAAAACCCGCTCGCTCATTAGAGAGTTCTTCTATGTGTAGTCATAGTGTTTTCAAGGGTTTGGAGGAATACACTAGATTCCTTTTCCTTCAAAAGGAAAAAAAGGAAATTTTATAAGAAATGTACCAACAGGGGGTCGACCTTATATGAAAAATTACAGCCAAGAGTCCACAGTGTCCACCGTTCTATCCCAATCGCAAAGTGGTTTTTAGTAATCCAAAAACATAAAACATGTCACCATCTATTGCTTTTATGAGAGTCTAGATAGACTTGCACTTTTTCTTTTTTCTGCTTAATCTAAAATTTGCAGCAGACAAATGTTGAATTTTTCTTAGCCTGAAATATCTTAAACTTTCACAATATACAAATGTTGGCATGAAGATCCACATCCAATCGTTTCATAATTCTTGAAAATTTGGATAATATTTTAAATTTTGGTGGGAAAGCAAAAGGTTGCTTTTTGCTTTTCAAAAATGAACATGCCCTTAGACTCTAGATTATCAAAAGCTCTCAAGAACCCTCCAGATAAGATTGAAAATAACTAGAGGGATAGCAGGAAGGATAGAATCTCTCTCTTTGTTATTTACAAAAGAAGTTCCATTTTCCAATCTCAAAGCTCTTCCCTAACCGTAGAAGCCTGAGCCTCATGAGTGTTCTATAGTTGCCTCACTGCAGGCAATGAGTTAAGATGTGCTTAATTAACTTGGATGGCAGTTTCACCCAGAAAATATCTATCTACAAGCTGAAGACCTCTCCTTGGAAAGTTGTCAGTTGTTAGAAGACTCTCCTAAGCAGTCTTCCCTGTGAAGAAGACAGCTTTTAGAGTAATCTTGACTCTCTGAATCAAATTCCAAGTCCCTTGGGGCAACTTGTGTGAAAATGTATGGTAGAACAGTTCAGAAAGGTCATATTCGAGATCAGTGACCCTCTGGTTTTGTTTTTCCCCTCGCCCACACAAGCTGAAACTTCAATCTCAAAGGAGCTATTAAAGATATTCCAGCTCCCAATCTCAAGCCATTTAAACAAAGGGCGCAGACCACTGGATTCTGCTTGCAATTGTAGAGTAACAAGCATTGGTAGGGCCCTCCGGCACCGTGGCTAGCTTGAAGAGATTAGGCAAAAAATTTCATTGAAGGACAAACTTGTATTCGTACATCTACTCTTGTTCCAAAGGGAAATTGAGGATGCCATTTCCATCCTTGTACTTGATGAGCCATTAGATCATGTGCGCTGGCCTATGTTGGCCCACTCCATAGGCCGGGAGTGCCTAATAAATTTCCTATTTTAGAACTGCAGTAACAGTTGATTTGATCTATCTAATTTTCCTTGTTTACAACCAGTTATCACTAGCTCATGGATTCCTTATTATCGAAATGTGCTTTTTTTTCGTCATCACAGGGATGCATCTCCAAATCATCTGGAAAGTTTGAAAGGTGACTCTGTAGCTGCACAAGTAAACATGGAGGAAGAAGATGAGGTCTCCGTTTCAACTGAAGAGAAATGTAATGATATTCCTAGTAGCGAACCAAGGACATCTTACACAAAGAGGAAGCTGAACAACCTCCAAGATTTCACCAGTGAGGTTAGACCTTCACTATCCACTTGAGGTTTCTTACCTGTAAAAACAATTCCACTTCAGCTATTTCATTAGATGCTTTTGAGTTTTGTGAGAGTTGATAGTTTGTGGGTGATTCCAAAGGCCGTTTTCTTGAAGCTTAAATTTCTAGCTTAGGCTAGATTCATCCATGCTATAGATTGTGTGCAAGTGAAAAGATAATTTTTTTGGATAATTTTATGATAGTGAAAATTCCTGCTCACTAAGAAAGAAACTTGCTTGTGTCATTGTGAGCCGTCAAGCTTGTTGGATTTGTGCTTACATTTCATCGAAGATAAAAACAACCCCTTAGACTGGTAGTTAATGAAAAACCCCAACCTCAATGAAAAGTTACCAACCTTTAAAAGCATGGGTGAGAATGCGTTGAGCATCACTACAGATGCAAGTCTAGATTGGTAAATTACCAACTTAGATTGGTGATTGACGATATTGCAAGTACCAAAGTGGGAGGCTTGTTACACTTGCAGTAATGTTATCAACCTTCTACAAAAGTTCCTGATAATTTGTTTTCTTTGCCAGGTGAAAAGTTACTAATAATTGATAGAATATTAGTTAGTGAAACGCATAGATGGTTTTCAAGCATACTATAGTATTTATCTAAAATTTTAGTGGCTTGCACCTACGGTTACCACTATAAATAGAAACTAATCTGTTGAAATAGTTATTAACTTATGTCAAATGTTGCAAATATGTATGGAAAAATTACTAGAGCACCTTGACATTTACAAACCTCAATTTTCGTTCGAAGGTACCTTGATAAAGTTACTAACTGATGATATATGCTAATGAATATGAAAAATTACTAGAAAGTTACTCACTGATGATAGATTCTGTGATTACTTTGCAACCATGTGGAGACTTGTTAATCCATTAAAAGAGTACTTTGGATGATAGCTACTCATACAAATGGGAAGTTACTAAAGCTATAGGACATTGTCCACCTCAGATATTATGGGCTTCTACCGTCAGTTGCCACAGGAAATTTACTAGCCGATTGAAGTATGAAAATGTTGTTAGAATTTCCAATATTAGATGGGCCAACTGTTCTCATGCCCCCGTGTGTCGCCCCTGTGGCATTATGTGGAACAACTTTACTTATTATTTATTGTATGTATCTTCTCTGTATGAATAATGTAAAATTGTTTTGTGTTTTCCTATATTCCAGATACTCTTGGTTGAATAATTTTTCATCTTTTACTTATATTTACAATGTAAGCGTATGTTCTCTTCTTTATTAAAATAATTTTTGGTTGGCTTTTTGAACAACAGCTTTTCATGATCAAATTTATAGAAATTATCAGGAAAAAACAAACTTGAAATTAATTACTGTACCAAAAAAAAAAAACAAACTTGAAATTAATTAGATGGATGATATAAAAGACTCGCACCACCGTATTTATGTAATCTTCCTTGATACATAAATTAATGTTAATTAATCACTTATCAATTAAAAAAGAATACAATGGGAAATAAACCTGAATTTAGTGATTAATAAGATTTGATACACAATATTTTTCAAGAGAATGATTACATGATTGTCTAGGTAGGTTTCGTATTTAGAATTGACATTATGAACTATGGCTATTATGTAAAATAAATGGAAGTAAAGGGGAAAGAATTGATAATTCCTCATACACAAACTTCCTCAAATCTTTTCATGCTATCATTATCCTCATGATCAAGATAGGAGTGACTACAGCTGTGTGGTAGATGGAAGAAGCAGTCACATGGTTGAACGACCCGATACTATTGTCTACATGGCTCAATGACATGTGGTTCGTATCCTCTTTTATTTATACATGTTTTATTAGATTTGTTTAGGTAGCAATATGAGTAAGGAAAAATTTTGTGTAAGAGTTAGAAATTGGAGGGAGGAGAATGGGGAAATGAAAAGGATGTTGAAGTAATGGGATAAAAAAGAATTTGAGAAATTATTGGAGGAAAATTATACTTTCGGCGTGCTTGGAGGAGAGGGCTATTGCATAATATACTCAACCTAGTTTAGCTGGCGTAAATAACATTATTAGATGAGAAGTTACTAGGTAGCGCTGAAGTAGTAATATTTGTACAAAGCAGTTATTTTAGTTACCATTCTATATCTTCAATGCAAATGTCATATGCTATTCACTGATAGCAGTCTTTTTTACTTATAAGCACTTAGTTTTCAATCAGTGGTCACAATCATGGAGTTATCTTGCTGCCAGTCTATAATTGGGGCTCACATTTAGCAGGATTTGCGATCCAATTGTCTCTATCTGAATTGATGAACATTTGCATGTTTATTTCTTTTTATAGTTTGTCTGCCATTTCAATAACTGCTCATCCCTCGTGGACAATATTACTAACGGATATTCTGAGTGGAAATTCTTGAACAATCATTCATGTTCTAAATTTGGGATTCCAAAGTTGCGGAGATACACCTTTTTTAGAAAGACCATGATGTATGTCCTATATATATGCATAGATAGACTATTCCTTTGTTTTTCAGTTAGGTTTTTTTTGTTCCTCCTCTATTCTTGGGCATCAATTCAGAGTTACGTACTTTTCTAAATATTTATTGAAATTTCCAGGACATGATGGTTGAAAACAAATGCCAGACTAGCATTCCTGAATGCCAAAGCAATAATGTTACTGATGGAAACAACATGAACAACAATACTTTATTGGATAAGGAGCCAGTCCTTAGTAGTGACCGTGCTTTAGTGACTTACCAGTCCACCTCTGAAGATCTCGAGAAAATATATTCTGTGTTGGCTTCTAAAGAACACACACTGTCACAGACTGCTTTAAGAGTTTGTCTCCAGAAAAGGGCTAAACTGGTACTTCTCTTTTCCTGTGAATATGTTCCACAGCGTTTTTTAATGTTTCAAACTGCTAATATTTGAGTGGTAGCCTGATGCAGCAGCTCAGCAGTTTTTGAAGCTTATCAGTTTGGTTTCACCATAATACATCCTTTTTAAGTTTTCTGATTAGGAAGTTATCTTTTAGCATTTTATATAAGCAAATGATCCAGAAGGTGAATGACCCATTTGCATCTTTATAGACATTACTGGTTGGCTCCGTATTAAGTCTTTCTTGTGTAGCTGACTGTAACAATTCCTTGTTACTCAGAATACTCATGTTCCGTTCAAATTTTACTTTCTTGCAGTCCCTTCAGCTGCGAAATATAGAAGATGAGATTGCAAAGTGTGACAAGTGTATCCATACGATTATGAATGGTATGACTGTGTTCGTGGATTTGCCTTAAAAAGCCAATTTTCCATGATTGAAATTGTTTATGTTGATATTTATTTTGTTGAGCTTTGATGGTAGACATTGAGGATAAGCTTGTGTTGCAAGATGAACTCTGCTATGTGATTCTAAATTATTCTAGATGCAGCTGATTTGAGCCATCAGCCTGTAATTAGTTAACCTTAACGAAAAGATAAAATTCACTTAAGCTGTTTTTGATTCCGGAGAGGCATTTTCTTGATGTCTTTCTAATGATTCTGTATTTGTACTTTGTAGAGAAATGAAGCTATAGATTGAAAGATTGCTGGCTACACTACTGCTGGTTATGTTATGCGGTAGTCACAAGTTTCGTTTGCTTGTCAAGGCAGTTGAATGTTTTGGAGACTCCTGCTTTCTAGTGAAAAGGATGGATGTTCATCAGATGTTCTGTTACATTTATGGGTTGACTAATTGCTTTTTGTTGATTTCTATGTGTTTCTGTGTATTCTGTCATTGTCATCATTCTCTGATGCGTTTGATCCCTCAGAAGGATGGCCATTATTTGTATGATTACTATTTGTAATGGGAAGTTGGTTATAAGTTATACGTAAAGTGGGGATTGTCTGTAGACCCATCATTTAGCAATTTGTGACTGGTAATTTGATTTGGTATGGATAGTTCTTTAGGATAGCTCCATCTTTTTCATCTTGTCATAGGTGGAGCAGATGCCTTGGCGCTGAAGATAGACTCCATAATTGATGGTTGTAATTATTCATGCCTGAAAACTACTGCTCATGAAAGGACAAATGCCCATCTTGAAGGCCAACCTTTACCCCATTGTACTGATATAAAGTTGTCAGAGGCTGTTATCTACAGACAAAGTCCATGTCAAGTAAGTTCCCACCATGAAGAGTTGCATTTTTTTCCTTTTCCTTTCTTGTTCTTTTTTCAGTATCTTTTCCTGTTTTATTCTTATTGCACCTCTAATAAGATGGCATAACCTTTATAGATGAGGTCAACAAAATTAATTTTTCTGATATTACCATCCTTTTAAAACAGACAGACGGCATAAATTGGAAGAGAAAATGCTCAAGTGCTAATAACTGAAAGCATAGGCCATGTTTGGTGTGTGAAAACTTTATAGTTCTCATTTTCCACTGAAAATGGAAACACATCAAAACTGATTAGGTCCTGTCGCATTTTGAAATGGTTTTCAAGTTAAAACAAGGAAAATTGTTCACTTATATAACTAGAGATTGAAATACCATTTAATTTGTCATTATGTTTCCATTTTCATAGAAATTGACAGTAAAGTAGTTTTCATTTGCTATTTTCTTGCAAACGCATTTCATTTGTGAAGAAAAGTTCAACAAGAACGGTGTTTGTAAGAACACTCTCTGGAACTGCAATTAGAAATTTATGCTTTCTCTTCTCTGCCAACATATGCTTTTTAACATTTTTTCTGCAGGAGTTGGATGAAATATGTGATGAGAACACTTGGATTTTACCAACTTATCAAATTTCTGTTACTGATGGTAAGATATTTGGAATATAGTGTCTTTTTTGGAATGCGAGAAATTTTCACTCTTCATAGCATCGTTGACACTATGAACCGAATTTTCCCTTGTGTACAGTGGTTATTTCTGCAATGCTTAGAATTTTGAATGTGAAACTTGAAAGTGTGTACTGTTTTCCTAGTATACATAGGTTTGCTTGTCCATGATGTCAGAACAGTCTGGGATGGTTATGAACTCCGGAGATGGTTGTGACTTGCAAATATAATGATTTGACTTACATTTAGAAATGCCCTGCAAATTGACTGTCCTTAAGTTTCTTCCTGCTTTGGTTATTTCTTCGAAGACAGTGGTTTGCTCCTAATACATTGAAACTGGGGAATTTTTCCCTGCTTATCTGAAGTTTGTTCAGTGAAAACAAATTCTTGTCGGTAGCTTGGGTACTAGTTTGGCTGGTATACTTATCCCATAGAGATGGCCATAGTAGGATTGCAGCTATTTTATCATTTGCTTGAACATCTTTAACATGTGATGGAATGTCGTGTTCTGCCGAAACGATGAAAAGTGAATGGTTGCAGAACTTGATTAATTTCTGATGAGGTGTTATGCTGTCTCATGAGTCTTCGGGGCATGTGTAGAAAAATATGATCCTCCATTGAGGTCGTGTGAAAACTAGATCTCCCTTACGATGCTCCTACCTGCTCCGTCGAGATGAGGTTTTGTTGGTAGAAATTTTCAGTCCAGGTATATTATGCATGTTCATTTGTGATGCTCCAAGCAGCTGGCTAATGTGGACCTGCACTTCTTCTAAAAGGTGGGTTTGTCGCTAAAGTGACTGTCAAAGGCTTGGGCTTCGAGTGTTCGACTGATGGAGACCCTCGCTCCACTCCTCAAGGAGCCAGAGAATTGGCTGCAGCCAACATGCTGGTCTTATTGAAAAGCACCGCAAGCAAGGGGTAGAAGCTGAATCATACCCAGCTACTCATCTGAATTCTGCATTTTGCCTTTAACGTGTATATATGCTGGTCCTGTAGAGTTCGGGGCATGCGGCTTTTGTAACCCGTCCTGTGGGTTGGTGAACCTAACAACCAGTGAGCCTTTTGGCTGACATTGATAGGGCTTTTGCTTGTGAAGAATCGTGGTACCTCTAATCGACGAGGCTCAAAGACCTCTATAACCTTGTCTGGTGTCGTATTTGCATAGTTTAGTCTAATCTCCACGGTCCTGATATATATTAATGGAATTTGACTGATATTATGACTTCTTGCCTTTTCCTCTGTACACAGCGAGGTTATTCTCAAATGATATTGGGTCTTCCTTGTCATTTTCCCATTCAGGATTTTGCAAGGAAGTATCTAGGAGACAGTTCCAGTCATGGTTAGACATCTTTAAAATGAAGCGAGCAGGGTCATTCAAGCAACCGATGTAAATTGGCTTGCATTCCCCGGCCGAGGCTCGACCTTTTTTTCAAGTGGATATAACATGAACTGACAAAGACCTACTTTTTTTATTTTTTTGGGTCAGAGACAAAGACCTACTTGAGTTGGTATTAAATGATCAAACCTATGACATGTAAAGCATCTTTCCTTGTTTTCCAGTATTCGCAAATTAGATCGGGAATTCGATTTGGCTGAAAACCCTAATGGATACCTCAAGTTGTCTCAAGGTTTAAACTTGAAGGTCTGTCGCTCCCGTGATAAGGTTTAAACTTGAAGGTCTGTCGCTCCCGTGATAAGAACTTTGCATAAGAAACGATGCGATATTTCCAGAACCACGTAGTAATCGTCAGTCACATATCAACAGCCATATAACACGCAACAGGAAAATTGGAATTTTACTATTGGATCATCGAGGTGGTTTCTTTACAACCGTCGGCATTTAACTGACAATTTGCTAGAATTTCATTTTATCAAGCCAATCATTATACAAATGTCAACAGGTATTCAAAAAACTGCAGCTTTCCCATCCGTGCGAAACAAATAAGAGGCAAATAAAATCTAAATGAACATTATTCATACATTCAAATGACTTGCACTACAGAGAACGATTGTTGACACATTACTCTCAGCTATTTACTATTACGATCCGTTCCTGTCTTTCCAGCCATTCGGACGAGGGAGGTAGACAACAGCATCATACCAAAAGAGAAGGAAAAAAATAGAATATACAGCTGAGTTGGCAGAAGACTCGAAAGAATGAAAAGAATATGGGACCGTTGGAGAGAATAGACTCGAGAAACAAAGCTATATACGTGTAAAAGCATGCCTAAACTATTCAGCATCCAGCAGCTTTCAAGAATTTGTCGTATGGGCTTGATGGCGGTAATCTGAAAGAATGCGGTACATAATCACATGAACAGAGCTGACGCTGATCCCGATATCGCAATTGGTCTCTCTCATGCAACTTCCCATCCCCTTCCAAAAGCTCTATATCCTGTAAGAAAAGCCAAGCGCGAATATAATGTTAGCGACGGTTTCTCAGGAAGAGAGAAAGTCGAATCCTTCCATGTCAAATTTCTCTCACCTAGTCATCTACACCAAAGCATCCCAAGTTATTTTACGTAATGGAAAAAAAAATGCTTCTTGACTTAAATAGAACCAAGCGCACAGAAGCCACATATACAATGGGAACATATTAGGTTCATTTAAGATGTAAGCGTAACAGAGACCTTTGCAAGGTTAATAGTGTTTCAATTATATAACCCACCAGATGGGGTGCTAAATGATAATGGTTTCCTCCTTACAAAGTAAACATACTTACCAAGCTTGGAATTGGGAAAGGAGGGGCCTGTTTTTCATTTTCACATGACACAACTATAGCCTTCGATTCCTGCTGATTCTTGAAACTATGTAGAACCGACATCTTCTGCTGTTTGCCTGTTACAAGAGCTTCACATTGATTCTTCATTTGGTCATATGGTATGGGTGCTGAAGAAACTGGCAAGCTTGCAACCTGTCTAGCTGTTTCCAGAACCTGTCAACAATTTTAGAACCATGAGAAGAGAGCCTATTTAATTCCTTCATGAGAGATTTACAGATAGGAAACTTAGACTGATTACCGCATTAAAAGAACAAAAATAACATAGGAAACGAGTGCATCAAGAAGTTATAAATTCAAATGTCTTAAGAAGGGCTTCCTAATAAGAGTTGATAGCGTCAAGCTCTGCAATGTCCACCACCGCTATCTATCTTCTCCTAAATGACCAGTTAAACATTATTAACAGGATAACTTAATTCATGAACTTGACGGTTTTCTCAAAACAGCTTAGATACCTTCTCCATTTACTCAAACATATGTCCCACAAATTGCATGAAAAACCATTCTTCAATGATGTTCAATTTTGCCAGTTCAGCCACCCTGTTCAGTTTCCCATACTTTAATATTAACGAGTCAGGAATGTTGCATCATGGAGTATAGTTAGTTTTTCATTAAGCTTATTCACCGTTATGCTATCCAATCTGCAGATGAAGTTATTCAATCAGCTTCCATTAATTTCATCCATTCGATTTCTGCCTCTGTAGGCTATTTACCATATATGGGATCTAATTTCTATCAATCATCAAAACTAATCAAATTCAGAGTTCCTAAACTAAGCATCCTGCAGATTGTTCTCTAGAATTACTAATCAATTCAGCCTTCAGAAAGGACGGGAGAGGTCAAGTCTGAGAGAGGAACGACACCAAATGTCACAAACAGATCCTCCATTAAACCACTGGTAAAGATATGCCGTAAAACAGTCAATTTTATGGTAATTAAAAGGGAGATTGTCCATATCCATAGCACATGAAAGATCAAGGTTCCTTGAGTCTTCAATTAAAGTACTGCACAAACTTTCAAAAAACCTCCCTTCTGCTGTATCATATTCTCCAACGAATAAAAGTACTTGCCATCCATAACTAGCAGGAGGAAATGTCAACAGTGCTCAACAACACAACATCTAGGATGGGTAAGAATTAGTCCTCCCACAAGTAAATTAGCTAGGGCTGTTATGTACCATTATTGAATTACAGAAATGAACAAAATAATAAGCAATGGACATAACTGGAGACGTATCAAATTTGTCAAAAATGGGTGAAATGAACTTCGTCGAAAACCTGGAGGCTAAAGGTACGGCTAGGTTGCCAGTCCCCAAGAGGCAATTGCACATATATTTAAGCACATGAAAAAGTCCAGATGTACAGGATTAAATCTTACAGATGCCAAGAGCTGATTGACATTTATAATGTCGACCGTGTGGCTAGAGAGTGATGTCTTGCGATCCGACTGACTCCCACTTGGTTCAAGGAAGGCATCATCGTCTGTCATGTCGACTAAAGGCACGGCCTAGATAGAATTTAAACCAAATACAGATCCCGTATTAAGAATGGCACCAGAAAATAATTTTAATCATTGCATTTCTTACTTCATCAAAAGCTTGAGAATCCACTTGGGCAAGAGGAGAACATGGCCTAGGTGTCTCCATAAATAGTGGAGCTCCCAAAGGATAAGCTTCGTCTGGTGAAAATGCTTCTAGAAATTGCTTTTTCAAGTCTGATAATTCTTCCTGCATGAAGAAAGCATAGATTTGTGGGCAAATCTTGAAGAGGAAAAACGAGACCACTACGACTACTGACTCATTCATTTCTACACATACCCAGGGAGCTTTGAGTTGAAAATTTAACCAGTTCCAGACTACCAGTGCCCTCATCATTTCCCCAGGGTTCAAGTCTCATCCTAATCCCATCTATTAACAACATATCTATAAAGCAGCAAGCCACATCATATTCCCACATTTGATAACATAATAACTTGACAGAAGACTGTTTTATATGGCACAGAATGACAGCATCCACTAAAATTAACACGACAATGAGCAGAGACTGTCAAGTTGCACATGTGGGTTCAAGTATTGACTAGGAGAGAGCAACCAATGTTAAAAGAAAGTTATGCTTGAATCAGCCAGGGGAAAAACATACACAAAATCAACAGAGTTAACTTTTTGCAGGACAAACAACCAAGGGATCCACTTCAAATCCAACCGAAGTAATTTAATTCAAAGCGAACTCTGGATCCATTACAATATGAGTCAAAAAATATAATTAATACAGAGAGCAAGAGATATTCAGCATTATCGTGCACCCTGTGATTCCCAAATGCAATCTCAACTCATTTAACCACTTTTTCTCCTCTAAAATTGGTGACAAATAACTTCAGAGCAGAAATCTATGCAATGATGTCAAAGCTAGATGTTACTGACACCATATCCGGGAGAAATTTCTAGCTCTGTAGGATATACAGGTAAAGAATGCAGGCATATATGCAGGCATGCAAGTATAAATGAGGGTAACAATTGGTACACAGCAGATGAGTCTTTGATTGAGTTCTCTAATGCAAGCCCCTGTAAGAAGATGCATGTTTACAGGGGCGCATAATTAGTAGGGGAAGACATAAAAGGACATGGTTCCCAACAATGGAGAAAGACCTCAAATAGAGTGGTCATATGGAGTATGCATCATATCAAATGCAAGAGCACAAGAGGACTCATGTTTTCAGTTCCACTTAGAGGAGGAAGGCAATATTACTTTTGTTAATTGCACTCCCTACAGTAGATTACCAATATCTGTGTCCTAATCCACGGTCTAAAAATGCTTAGTTGCTTTTCAAATGCTGCTTAATTCTTCCTGGACCTTTCTAATAAGCATTGTCATTTAGTGGCATAACACTCTTCCTCACTTTTTCTTTGAAGGTGTGCTTTCCCAAATGATCTTTTTGCTTTGATGCTAATTCTTCTCTAGGCATTAGGTTATGTGGGCCAACACTAAGGTACTAAAAAAGACTCGATTATTACCTCGGACAAATTCCCACATTTAGTAATCAAATGTGAAAGAACAATTTCTTTTAACTGCTGATCATCTGAGCTTATCTCCGACAGTGACTTCACCGCAGCAGCTTCATCTTGTTCTGACCCATACGATATCTTCTCCAAGTTAGAATCTATACATACAGCCTGTAGCCTGATATCTTCTATTAACTCAAGGTATGGATCAATCTGCCCAATAGAAATAATTGCAATTTTTCTTATGACAATGATATTATATAATAATAGAAGTAGAAAGCAATATTGAGCATGGTTCATTTAATTATCCACATGAATGTGTCCAAGAAAGAGAAAGGGAGGTATGGGGACTAACCGTTCTATCCGTTAATGATGCTTTCACATGAGGGATAATGTCCGGAAAATTGCCGGCCGTGGCTGAGAATATAAGCATGTAGGATGCCAAGGTAAAAAGAGATCTTCTTTGAGACGGTTGCAAACCTCCTTCAAGGAAATAACACCGTTAGTTAAATTCCTTAATACTCAACATTTGTTCTTCTGTTTTCACAATTCCACAAACCACAGTGCCAAATGCACTCGATCTGACATGATAACAATTGATCTCATGGAAGAAAAAGAAGCAGTTCAAACAGACTTAATCAAGCTTAACACAAACCTGCCTGATTACTGTATCAACCAGAACAGAGACATTAAGAAAATGATGTTCTGATAATAAAGAGTATGCCTTACAATAGCAATAACTCTTTCAAAAATAAAGATGCAAATTCTAGTAGCAATTAGGGAAAATGACATAGTCAGACAATTACTTTAATATTAACTGAATCTGATTGTTGAAATCATTAAACTTTCATACAGATCACAAAATTTTTCTTCGCACTTCTTTAAATCATGCATAGAAATGCCGGTGCCACACTTGGGGCCCGTTTGGTTCGACTTTGGGGGAATGCAAATACCTTTGGGCCAAAGGGATTTTCTGAAATGCAAGTAGTGTTTTTTAAATCAACTTGGGCTAAAGGACTTTTGCTAATATTTAAAAAAAAAAAAGCTCTAGTGGAGCTAAACCACTGGCCACCACTGCTAGCTAGATTTGGTCGCCGGCGACCACCGCCTGGGGTCGCCTGACCTCGAGCGTCACCTGGGTCGCCTGACCCAAGCGACGCCCGAGGTCCGGTGACCCCAGGCGGCAGTCGCTAGGGTCACTCGACCCTCAGGAGACCACCGCCTAGGGGTCGCGCGACCCCCAGGCGGTGGTCGCCAGGGTCGGGCTAGCCCTCAGGCAGCGGTCGTCGGCCACCGGACCTCGGTTTCAAGAAAATGAACAGTAGCGATGAATAGTACAAGTTGCATTCCGAAAATACAACTTCCCAAAGGCCCCGTTTGGTTCAGCATTTAGAATGTTCATTTGAGCTCTAAAGTCCCTTGGCCAAATATAAATGGTATCTGGCAATTTTTTTACTCACTTTAGGGAGATGTAATTGTATTTGGAATGCTTTCTGAGGGACTTTTGGCTAATGCAAGGGTGAAGGTGCTTTGGGAAGTTGCATTTTCGAAATGTAACTTATACTGTTCATCCCACTATTCATCTTCTCCAAACCGAGGTCCCGCGGCCAGTGGCCGCCGCTTGAGGGCTAGCCCGACCCTGGCAACCACCGCCTGGGGGTTGCGCGACCCCCAGGCAGCGGTCGTTGGGGTCGCATGACGCTAGGCAGCGGTGGCCGATGACCAGATCTGGCCGGCGGCGATGGTCGATGGTTTAGCTCCACCAAAGCTTTTTTTTTTTTTTTAAATATTAACAAAAGTCCTTTAGCCCAAGTCGATTTTAAAAATTACTTACCAAACACTACTTGCATTTCAGAAAACGCCTTTAGCCCAAAGGTATTTACATTCCCCCAAAGTCGAACCAAACGGGCCCAAAGCACCTCCACCTTTGCATTGGCCAAAAGTCCTTTGGAGAGCATTTCAAATGCAATTGCATCTGCCCAAAGTGAGTAAAAAAAATTGTCAAACACCATTTGCATTTTGCCAAGGGACTTTAGAGCCCAAATGAGCATTCCAAACGCTGAACCAAACGGGGCCTCAATCCATGCGCTCTGAGGCTTGCTACCTTAAAATTCTGCTACTTTTTTCAGGAATACTAGAAACGTCACCTAATTGAATGTAGCCCCAGTGATTGATGACCAAAGAAATAAAAAAAAACTGCCGTAATTTCAGATACATCACAGAGAGATCGGAAGAGGGAAATGCATAATTATTAAGACATCATTCATGACACCACGTATATTCTTTCGTTTTTCTTTTACATATTGCAATGCTTCAAGTGATGTTAATTTCATTCGAATTATAACGTATGAATAAACAATTTACGCTCATCAAGCGTCTACCATGACCTGTGAAATTTCTGTTCAATCACATGGCAATATGCGCATATATATTGCAAAAGAATAAAAAACATAAAGATTGAAAAAAGAAGGAAACATAGAAAAGTCACTTACCTTCTCGGTCAAGAGAAATGCTTCTAAGGGACAATGCCAGCTGGAAGCATCTTACTAGAGCCATATGACTGGAAGACTGTCAAGACAATACACAGAAAGCTACTTAAACAGTACTTCTAATAAACAGCCTTCACATCTATCTTCCGAAATGTGCACACCCAACCTAATATTCCATATTTACTCATGTACCAAACACCAAAAAATATGCACTCACATAGGGGCCTTTTAAGAAGCTTTTTTCCTTAGCATACATAGCTAGTTGAAGATTATACATCTTAATCACCATTTCTTCAAAATATCGATAGTAGGCCCCAAGAAAGGATGTCCACACAGGAAAATGCTACTTCATCAAGTAATTTAATTTACAAAAGGACGATAACAAGAGTTCTGAAAGATAGTTGACGGTTTTTAGACTGTTCCTGAATGATGTTAAAAGAATGAAAAGGAACAAAGAGCAGATGCAGCACATCCCAGAGCTCACCTTGGAACGAGTAAACAATAACGCGATGTTGTAAGTATGTGCCATTGCTTCAAAATTTGCTGGTGAGTTTTCTGCAGATGTTGCCTGAACCCAGATTGATGAAAGCAATAGGCTGACTTGGTGACTGCTCAATCGAAGGGAAGTAACATCCTATCCAAAATTGTAAAAACCTAGTAAGTACAGGCAACTATCTAGGATATTTATTTGCAGATGCAGCTAGTAATGAAAAGCTAAAACCATGAAAGTTTCATACCGCTTTTCCATCTGTTAATGCAAGCTTCAAACTATTAGATTGGCAAAGAGTTCCAGAAAAGGGTGATTGTTTATCATCCCCATCCAACATCTGATTGACTTCCTCCTTCGAGACAGTTGATGGCACCACTGAGTCTTTCCCTTCATCCTGATCACTGAAACTTATTTTCCGTGCCTTTAAGGTCTGCGCACGGTTCCTCTGGTCTGACAGAGGGCAAACTAGTGACGGCATAAGCACAGTAGAGAGAATAGAGTGTGCTCCAATTCTGGCTTGATGGTCTGGGTGGACCATTGCGACCAGCAGTTGATGAAACAGAGAATCGGGGAAAGCCTGGAAGGGTCAAACATGCAAAGTTAGCATAAGAAAGCATTTGCATAAGCACTATGAAGCAGCATATGGCGATTACTATACTTGCCTTCTTATCATTAGACAAACTAGGGATTGAAGAGATGACCCGTGCAGTGCGGTAAACAGCATAAATGCTTGATCTGGCCACCAGTGTAGTAGGTGGGAGACTCTCCAACACCACAGCCAGCATATCCAGAATGGGTCCTATGTCACCAACCTGACAATAGCCAGCTTCATTTTTACGATAAGATAGAAAAAGCATAGCAATAAGACATTTGCACAAGAAACTGAACTTAGAAAGTCCTTCCCTTCAACAATGGCAACAGCAACTAAGCCTTTTCGAACTAAGTGTAGTCATTTACATAAATTTCTTACACAATTGCACTCTTTCTTGTATTATAGCATTTGCAACATCCTGGTAACCATGATATACTCATGCGTTTTCAGCCTTCCCCTGCCCCTTGACCACACATCTCTATCATTACATCCATTATTCTCATTCTGGTCTCTAAGTCCATATTTTCACATATTTTAATCATCTTAAATGAGTTTCTTCATCTTATCCTCAATTGACGCCATGCCAACTTTTTTTTCAAATGTTCTCATATCTAATACTGTCCTTTCCTGAGTGTCCGCACATTCAACAATGCAACTCCAACAAGACGATGGCAACAGCAACTAAGTAACATCAGGAATATATAATCAAGTTATGGCACAATAGGATCCTCGTTAAGAACATAAAATAGCAGGGATTGACTGAAATCTTCTTTTGTGGCCATCTCAAGCATCGACCCAATCGAAATATAAGGAGATTGAAGCAAAAACTAAGCTCGTCGGTGCAAGACTGTACAGTGCGAAAACTCTATTCTTTGCGGATAAATGACTGGCATAGTTTGACAGGAAAAAGGGATGAAAAAGAGACCATAAGTTGCTTTTCTTTAATCCATGAGCTGAAGTACAGTGCCTTAGCAGAATTGTCATTAAGATCTTAAGCTATCAACTCAAGTAATGACCAAGACCTGTAGATGCCGAAAGCTTTTTAAAATTACTAGTAATGTAAGTAGCCGTATTTGTGTTTCTGCAACCATTCTGACAACAAGGAGTCCAGGATTTAAAGACATCTTAGCATGAACAGGTGAGAAGAACCGCCAGTAGTGTAGCCATAATTTTTGCAATTGATAAATGTGTCAAGTGAGAGTTCTATCTTTGTTTCTGTAATAAAGGTCAGGACAACTATGACAATTGGAGCTACAAAGATGAGCTAAATTTAAGAAAGGAAGGTAGTGATGACTTTATTATGTTTGTTTGCTCGAACCATCTATGCTAAAACCATGTTATATAATTAACTTCACCTTCTTAGCATTGCAATCTTCATAGAGATATGAAGCAAAAGTTAATAGTTGTACATGCCTTCTTAGAAAGCTCAGAGATGCAACTCTCCAGGGCAGACTGAAGATCGGTGTTCCTCTTATGTAAACCATCTCCAGGGGTTAATCCTTCAGATAAGTTCTGCAAGCACTTCTTCAGTTGCTTAATTAAATCAGTAATCGCCCCAATTATAGTAACTGAACTCTGCCGTTTAGCATTACGTGCTAGTTGCGCGGTCACATGAACAACGTCTATCTGCAGTGAGGGTTTCCCAGAAACATTTTTATGATCCAAGTGCTTGATCAAAATAGATAAAAGTACGTTAGCATTGCCCCCTGCAGAAGAACAGAAAATGCTACTAATTTACCATCTTTGACAGTATTCAGAAAAAAGTACAACTTAAAGAGGAAAAATTAGTAAATTCTCAACCTTTTTCTTCCAGAAGCGCCTGCAAGTACATCAATACAGAACAGGCAAGTCCTTTCTCCATGGACCAATGATTTTCAGTATCAAAAATATGAAAAAGGGGCTCAAGAACACGTCGCACAGTCGCAGTCTCTTTTGTCAAGCTGGCTATATTCTGTAAGCAAACCCTTGACCAGTAAGATGGGCTCTTCGAGGCATCTCTGTAAGCAAAGCAGCAAAAGAATCATTGATTGCCTGGATAATACAAAAACCTATAATAGAATCAATAACAAAATAAAGAGGGTGCCTTACATTGTCTTATCCATGCCAGGACTGGTCAAGTGGATTGGAAAGGAAATAACCTTGTCACTTATATCTTGAATTGACGAGCCTCGATCTGCTTTAAGCTCTTCTTGAAGCCATTGTTGCTGAGGTAGAGAATCTGGCTTTTCCTTGGCATACTCCAAGTTCATTTGTAGATATGCATAGTTTTCTAGCATCACTAACATAATCTGTTCCATAATGAATACATCACCGTTACAGAGATTGAATATAAAGACTTGGACTGAGTCAGTCAGTCATCAAATTTGCTAAAATGTCTGCCTTTCACATTCAAGGTGAACATCAGATCTCCAAGCATGCATATAGCTTCAATTGTTTGACTATGTATTCTAGTGTGCATCTTACAAAAGGATAACTCACCTTGTCAAAGTCCATAGAGATATGGGAATGTTCTCCCATGAACAACACCTAGGATGAGATAAATAAAAAAGCGACGCATCAGTCTTAAAAGCCAAGCAACCAAAGACAAAGTGATGAAGCAAGTAAAAGATTGAACCAGGAGATGTAACATTCTACATGAGCTCAACAACATTGTCATTAGATCCGTGCACATAATTAAGATAGGATTCATCATCTAGATGGCAGCCTGCACTACAGAGAAAAGATGGACAATGATTTACAAATTCAACATCTAGAAGCACTATCAATTCATGATCAAGTGGCAAGAAAGAGACAGCACTTGGAAAAGAGAAATCTAGCTACTGCTGGACTAGACCATGCTCTCCAGGGAGAAGATGCAGTTACAAGCTTGCACTATTGCTATCAACGTTTGTCATGTTTGGAGTCATTTTATATTTTGCTAATTTTTTTAACAATGACTTAAAGTTCCTGGCTACAAACTAAATAGTGTCAAAGTAAACACAGTAGAGAAGGCCAAAGACATGCTAATCATGTGCTTTTCAAAGGTTGCAACGGATTAAGTGTAAACATGATATAACATACGCAGGTATTATGCTTTCATTTTTTTTGTATAGAAAAGGAAATCAGCTTGGGAATGGAATTATTACCATGCATGCCAGAGCCTGCATCCCAGAAGAGCGTAAAGGAAGAATTCTTTCATCATCCCCTAATTCTTCAGCCATTTGACAAAGCTTTGGGATAAGACCCTCTAAGTTGAACATGTACGTGCTGTCAACCTATATGAATTTCGAACCAATAAGACTTTGGCATGGAGTTAAATATACCGTAAAGTTGAAAAAAATAAGAGCTTAAGAAGAAAAATCATCCATAGAAGGCTCAAAAGCATCTCATAAGTAACTTGACACATGTTACGAGGAAAACTGAGGCCAGCTCCTCTCCATATTTCTCTTTTTTTTCCCTCTTTATTTTCAATTGTTTAATTTCCCCTTTTTCTCATACCTTTTACTCCTAGTAGACAAAATATTCATTGATGACGAAATAGATCATCTTCAGGACACATAAGTCCAAAAGAAAGGTGCCATAGCTGTGATGCTAGTATAATCTACCATGATGATGTAAGTGCTTACTTGGCTGTTCATAAAGTCAACAAGAGTGATGCAACCTAAAATCCGCAGTTCGTCCAGCTGCGTTTGTTCCAGCAATGTTCGAACAATTCCCAATAAGCTACCAGCAAACAATGACCTGCGAAACATTATAACAATTTTTTACATTCTGCCTACGGGCCCATAATTGCTCATGAGCGTGATCTGTCAGACCAATTTCTCCGCCTTCCCAAGACGTAATTGAAGAAGAAGAAGAAGAAGAACCACTCATAGGCAGTATGACCTCAACTTAAAATGCTTCCTTCAATCATTTAGTAATCAAATGCAGCACTGAAGTACATGAAACTTACATTTGCTCCTTACATGATGACAGCAGTTTTCTGTAAATGCACAAGACAACTTTAACAGATCCGTAATTCTCATTCCGAAGATCCTTGTAACACCGTTGCTCTAAGTAATTGGTAATCTGTGCAGAAAAAGTAAATGAAAGCACATGTTTAACACTCCAGTCACTATGTAAGACTTGGGAAAGGAACATTTTGACTCCTCCCACTGTTGCACGCTAGTGGGAAATGCACAAGGTACAGGTATGCAAGCATAACTGAACCGAAATTAGTAAAATGGAACATATAATCACTCGAGACACTAAACAAGTGGGCTTGTTTAAGCTCGAGAGGGAAAAACGCAGCCTGTTTCTCCACTGAAACATGAACTACTAAAATGGTGGATGTCATTGTGAACAAACTTGGTACACTTACCTTAGGAATTCTTAATGGATTCTTCGAGGCATACTCACACAGCTTCCCAATTTTTCTGTCATTAGGTTCAGCCTCCTGCCGGAAACGAAAAACAATTTACGTGGGAAGAAAGCTAAGACTCCAAACGAAAATCAGACTTTACTGCACAGGCCTAAATGGAAGAAATCAATAATCATCAGCATTAAGATAAGCTTTAGCTTTCATAAAGGAATTATATTCCAGGCTTCAACTGAGGCAGAGCAGTGAAAGCTCTGAATATAGAATGAAGTGACAGAATCTTTGATGATATTCATCCAAAATCTAAGTTCTGTAACCCAAATGAAAAATCACCTGACTTTTGGGGAAGATTTCAGCGAGCAACTTCTTGTACCGTTTGACCGGCTGCCTAGACCTCGCACGCATCGAAGGACACATGAAACAGAGGTTACCGCAGACGGGCACAACCCGCCTCGACACGACCCCCATTCTCTAATCGAATTCAACCCCACCCCCTGGAAAAAAACCAAACGGTTCCATCAACAATTTGCGCGCGACCATCAACAGCCCCGACACAATCCAAGCCCCGTATCAATTTTTTACCAGAAAAAGACTTCCCAATCCTCACAGACACGGAAAACTTCGACAACTAGCAAGACCTTCAAGAAACAACAGGCAATCAAACGACTTCAAACGCTTCACGATCCGGTCGAAACTCGAACAGGGGGGAACTTCGACCAGACCGCGCGAAATCAGCAGATGAACAGCCAAGGAAGCAAAGAATCAGAGTAGAAGTTCAATTAACCAGAACGTAAAACCACAATTCACCCGAAAGACACCAAAAAATAATAATAAAATTAAAACAGAAAAAATAACACAGCGCGCGCACCTAGCAATACGCAGGAGAAAACCGCAATCCTGGGCAAATAAACTCAATTCAATTCAATCCAATTCATTCGGGGCGAGATCGCGATCCGATACCGCCCCGAGGAAACGAAGATTGAACGCGGTGAGCATCATCAGAAACACTACTGAGAGAAACCGAGCCAAAAAAGGAAAGAAAGAAAGAAAGAAAAGGGAATCCCAAAAGTCATTGCGCGGCATTGATCAACCGAGCTGATCATCACCATTCGTCAACAACATCGGATCGCCAGAAGAACTCCCCCGGAAAGAAAGAAAAGGAATCGAAACGGAGAATCCGAATCCGAATTCGAATTCGAATTCGGAGGATTCAGGAGAAGGATCGTCCGACGAACTGACCTCGGAACGGAGCCAATGTGGGCGGGGCGGGGCGGGGAGGAGCGGAGGCACGAGAAATATCTCCTCCCAGGGCCAGGCGTCTCCTCCTCTCTCTCTCCTCTCTCCTCTCTCTCCCTCTGCTCACGGACATTACCAGGAGCGCAAATGCATATTTCCCTCCCTCTTTTTTTTATTTTATTCTTTATTCTTATTTCCTTGGAAATTAAAATGACGGTTTCTTTCTTTTTTATTTATGTGAAGTTACAAATGAACAGTCCTCTGTTTTCTTTTCCCTTCTATTTTTTTCTCCAGATTTTGGTACGTGCTTGATTAATATTTTTTTTTATATTGTATATAAATACCGGACCGCAGAGATCGTCGTAGTATTATTATGAAGGGAAATGTGCATCGGAAGCCCCGAAACTTGTCGGGAGAGTGTAACCGGGTACCTGAAGCTTTCGGGAAATACAATTAGGATTTGAAAATTGCTACGAGAGTGAAATCGAGTCCTGAAACTTGTCAAATCGATCGAATCAAGTCATTCTGTCGACGCGCCTTTCGAAAGATTTAGGTCTCAATTGTAATTCCGTGACAAGTTTTGAGACTTGATTGCACTTTTTAAAAGTTTTAAGACTCGATTTCACTTATTTCTATTATTAAAATATGAAGTGTTATAGGATTTGTCATCTAAGAAATCGCGACCACCTTTTCTATGTAAATAGATTTGGATATTATACGTAACTATTCAATTATATTATTTAACATGTTACCCATAGATCGCGAGATTAATCATTACAACAATCATGCATCTCTTGGTATGATAGTACTAATGGTATTGCATCATATGTTACGCAATAACTTTTTGTGATGACTAAACCAGTTAGTCCGTATGATACTTGAGCTTTTGTGAATGAGTTTTATGTATCGTTGGATATCTAAATGCATGTGGCAATGCTATTTTTGAAAATACTGTCTTGAAATTCTTTACAAATTTTCTTCCAATTTGTAGGGAAGCCAAGAAGTATCATTTGGCCAAAAAAAAAATTTCGGTGGTTTTTATGCGAGGCCCTATTCGGTCTTACATAGTCTCTAAATTAGAAAAAATTCGATTTTAATTTATTATTACTCGGGGGAAAATAATCGATTGTATCGAGTGATGACATGATAAAAAATAATCGATTAAATAATTAGTAATCATAGGCTTAATTAGGAGTAATCATGTGATTAAGAATTGAGTTGTTGGTGGGCGAGCTGGAAAAGAAGACAAAAGTTTCGACGGCCCCGAGAATTACGGCATATGCTGCACTTTTCTAGTGTTTCTTTTTCTTTTTCTTTTTCTTTTTTCTTTTTCTTTTTTCATAAACGGACTCATTTTAATTACTTCTTTTCCCCACCCTTTTGGCGATTTAATTTTATAATTTTTTTTACTATTGGATATGAAGATTCCTTCGTCTAAACTTTGCATGAACCTGCAAAAAAAAATTGTCCTAAAAAAAACTTAAAGATTGGGAAATTACTTGTTGAGGAGTTAGATAGCAAGCTGCCAAGTTAGCTGAATTCATAGGGATTTTGCAAACGTGTTTCCATTAATCATTTTATTTAAAAACATATTCTCTGATTTATAATCTTTTTAAGTATAAACTCAATTAAGAGATAAAATCTTTTCCTGTTATCTATTTTCTAAGATTTAAATCTCATAATAGATTAAAATGACAAATGAGAAATCGTGAAGCTAAAAACTTATTGAATGAATGTCGGTCACATAACAGATGCCATGTGGCAATCATAGAGGCAAAGCGAAGTGCCACTAGCGGACGTTATCTTGATTCCGCTATAACTATATATTATAAAATCATGAAGCGTCACATGAAAAATGCATTTCAATCACCCATTTTATTCCTCGAGTGATGCGTTATCGATCTAATCGGATAAATTTAACGTAACTAAATCAAAAGGGTTCGGGTCCCTTTATTCCCCAAATCATCATAAAGTAAGATGTTGGCTGCTCTTCTTTTTCAAAAAAAAGTGAATATGCAAGACCTAGATGCAAGGGGCAACGCCTTGCTATATTCCCATTGATCATCATTTTCATACTATCGATAAAAACAGGAAGTTATCGAGTTAGCTACATTTATGCTAAGATCCCTTTGATTACACTCGATGATTAGCGTGGGGGCACTCCTTGGATACTTTCGAACGGGTGGTTGCCTTTGCCTCGACGAGAAAAAATGTAAATGAATAAATGAAATGAATAAATTAGAGTGACAAGGCAAGGAGATATAGCATATTCTCTGTTCCTTCAAAGTATAATAACATTTATTATTGAAATGATGGACCAACAAGGACTTTTGATGCCATTGAAGAAGCTCGGCACACCAGATACGACCCTACATCACAGGCTAAAGTTGGTCATCCACCCACCGATGAGAGCCGAGCCGCCTCTTTATGATCCATTAAAAGCAATCGGTGGCATCTCTTTTCTTTCATCTTCTTTTTGTCCTTTCATACCAGACATTACTCATGATCACTGTTTAAATCGGGGTGCGCTCGAATTTCTCGTGATGAGTTAAAGAATAGGTCGAAAATATCTAAACGGTCCAAACGTGAATAAGGGGATAATGATACAAATAGTTCATAAACTCGTTTAATATGCTTCCTCAAATTTTAATTTATTCAATATGGTCTTTAAACTTTAACTTAATATTCAATTTTTAGGGAAAATATTAAATATTTTCATTTAATTCAGGGAATAAGTTGAACATATACCAAAAGTCTAAAGATTACATTGAATAAATTGAAAGTTAAAGAACTACATTGCATATTGATCTAAAGTTTATGGACCATATTGAATAAATTAAAGTTCATGAACTACATTGCACATTGAATCAAAGTTCATGGACAATTTCTATCATTTTCCGAAAGGTAAGTATTAGCTGCTAGAAAAGACCCGAATAAGTCCAACTGCCTTGTGGTTTGATCTTGGATGCGTTGGATTTGGTGAGGAATGTCCTTCAACATTGTTCGGATCGCCGGGATGATTGGATTGTATTTTTTGTTACGAGTTTTGATCGGTTCTCTCTGGTAAGTTGAGACTCCCACGGCTTTCGGTTAATCAATACTCGATGCTGCTATTGATCGGCCAATTTTGTTGATCCTTTTCTCTTTCGCATAGTTTCCCGAAAGTTTTCCATGCGAATTTTCCATCTCCTTTCAGCCTGTTTTCTCTTACATCACTCCTTACGAAAACCATTCCGCAACATCTCTCCCTTCCCCCACTGCCGACGACATTCGTCGACTCGTGCTCGAGCGAGGCAATAACGGGTAGGCTCATGCGTGATTGATCCGTTCCTGGGTCTCCCATACATGAATAAAGTTAGTTAGTTCTCTAGTTGCTTGCTATGCAGAAAAGTGACCGCCACTTTAGTTGCAGTCCTGTTTCTTATGATTAGATGCTGCTGTTTGGGGGAGGGATCCACAGGAACAACAAAAGTCTTAGCTTTGATGAATTTTTAGAGTCTTGTCATCATTTTCCTTCCATATATCCATTGATTGAATAGACATCAGAATATAACTTTTGGTGTCATGATTTTATTTAAGCTATTAGCTGATTGTCTTCAAGCCTAATAAAGGAAGATATAAGTCCGTCACGAAGAAATGGACATGGGAGAAATCATCAGCCTTTAAGCTCGCGCATTATCATCTTTGAGCGACGTATTCATTTCTGGTCATTTGGTAATGTTCTAATTAAAATGGCCGATGCCAAATTTGGGGTCAGTGTGACAATATCTTTCGAGTGTCTCTTTATCTGCATGTCACGGTTTGTCGTTCGCACCAAGCTTACTCTGAATTTGGCAGAACAATTCCCACTTTAAAAGTTGAAAAAAACAACTCAAATACAGACGCTGTTAGTATGGCCCATTCATCTGTAATTGGAGACGGTTAATTTAACTGGCCTGGACATTATCTAAATTAATTAGTGGACCATACTACAATTACCCATTATTCCTAATTTTCTTTTGATCGAAAAAAAATTGTATTCATTACTCAATAGAATACATGAGAAGTACATAGATTATGGTAGAGCAAATCGAAACAAATCAAAGCCCAAAATACTGCAAAACAAAGCCATATCCAGAAAACAAAAAGGATCAACACAAGCAACGTAGAGTAGGCCATATATCGGCACTAAATGAAAGAGTATGAATCTGAATTTGATCGCATATAAATCAGCGTGGAGATTTATATTATATTTATAGTATGTACATGAGCTAGAGAATTACAATTGAAAAGATTTTACAAAAGGTGAGAATCTATAGTATTAGAACATATTGTAAAAGATTTGCTCTATCAACGGGATTGGCACAAATTGCAGAAGATTGATATTATCAACGGGATTGGCACAAATTGTGGAAGATTCTCTATCATGGGAGATTTGCTCTATCACACCCTCTTAAGTGAAATGGTGGCAGAGTTACTGTGAGCTTGTCGCGTAAAATAAGAAGTCATGATATGGATAGAGGTTTAGTCATGACATTAGCAGTTTGCACCTAAGTAGGAATGAAGCGAACTTCCAACTGCTTCTTACTGATTAAATCACGAACAAAGTGATAATCAATTTCCACGTGCTTGGTTTATGCATGGAAGATGGGATTTGCGGCTACATAGATTGCCCCTACATTATCACAAAGAATAAGGGGTGACTGATGGAGAGTGTATGGAAGATCTCAGAGGAGTTGTAATAGTTACGGTAATTCAGAGGTTGCATTAGCCACCCCTTTGTATTCTGATTCAGTACAGGACCGAGCAACAATTGGTTGCTTTTTAGAACTCCAGGAAACCAAGTTGGGATCAAAATAAATGCAATAGCCACGAGTAGACTTTTGATCATCAAGGTAGCCGGCCCGGTTAGCATTTGTAAATGCAGCGAAGCTCAATTGGCGCATAGGCTGCAAGGTAATCCCATGATGAATAATAGCTTTGAGATAGTGCAAAATCTGTTTGACAACTGACCAATGATCGATAGTTGGATAATGCATAAATTGGCACACTTTATTAACAGCAAAGGATAGATCTGGCTTGGTAAGGGTGAGGTATTGCAATGCCCCAACTGTGCTCCGATATGTGGAGGCATTGGTCAGTGGTTCGCTACTTTGCTTTGACAACTTAGAAGCTAAGGGAGCCATAGGCGATGAGTAAGGTTTTGCATTGACCATGCCTGTGCAAGTGAGAAAAGCAGTGGCATACTTGGATTGAGTGAGGGACAACCTAGTAGAGGATCTATGGGCTTCAATGCTAGGAAAGTATGATAGATTTTCTAAATCAGTGATTGCAAACCCAGTGCCAAGTTGAGTGATTAATTCGGTGATAGAGGAGTTAGAGTTCCCGATAATGATAATATCGTCAACATAGAGGAGAAGAAGTAGAATGTGATTAGATCTATGTTGAATGAATAATGAAGAGTCAGCAGTAGAGGCCACAAATCCAATAGATAATAGGAATGAGCTTAGCTGAGAAAACCAGGCCCTTGGAATTTGTTTTAGCCCTATAGAGCTTTCCGAAGACAACATACATGGCCAAGATAACGTGAATCAACAAATCCTTGGGGCTGCTTCATGTAGACTTCTTCTTTAATGGTGCCATGGAGAAATATATTCTTTATGTCCAATTGGCATAAAGACCAGTTATAAGTAACAGCTAAGGAAAGAACAACTCGAATCGGTGTCGATTCGATAACTGGACTAAAAGTTTCATCAAGCCAGCCTGTTAAGTAAAGCCCGTCGCAACGAGTCGTGCTTTGTATCTATCAATGGAGCCATCAACCTTGGTTTTTAGGTGATAAATCCACTTGCAGTTGACCACGTTCATGGAAGGGTGATGAGGAACCAGTTCCCGAGTGCCATTTTGAATGAGAGCATTAAATTCACTAACCATAGCTTGTTGCCAATTATGGTCTTTTTTGTTTGCAACGGAAAAACAAGTGGGTTCCATTAGTGTCAAGCTTGAGTGAAAATAAGAACACGATGGGTGCTTAGTTAAGAGAAAAGCTTTTGGTTTATGGATGTTAATTTTAAGATGAGTGACCAGTGGATGGGTAGGAGTTGGTGGTTGAGATTATAAAGATGGTAAGGGTGGAGCTTTTGGAGAAGATGATTCTCATGGAATTGTGGAAGCGGATGATTGTTGAAGTTGTGATTAGGAGTTGCCCATGATATTAGACGGACTTAATGGAATTGATGTAGTAGTGAACACCCCTTGAAGTTGTGGGGCTTAATAGAGGAATAACCAATGCAAATGGGGGCACTTGGTGATGATGAGGACAATTGACCAGATTCTGATTAGCAAATGGGACCAATGCTCCTGAAAAACCACATGGCGAGAGATATATATTTGGCCAGTGCTATGATGCAGACAATGATAGCCACGGTGATGAGAAGAATAGCCAATGAAGATACATTGCATTGTTCTGTCATCAAGTTTATGGTGAGTATAAGGGTGCAGACAAGGGTGGCAGGCACATCCAAAAACACACAACTATAGATAATCAGGTTTCTGGCCAAACAATTTTTCATAAGGAGACAATCCACCCAAAACCAATGTAGGCATGCGGTTAATTATAAAGACCGCGGTGAGAAAAGCATCGGTCCAATGTAGACGAGGAACGGAAGCTCGGGTAAGCAATGTGTTGCCAGTTTCTATAATGTGACGGTGTTTGCGCTCAGCTTGACCATTTTGTTCAGGCGTGTGTAGGCATGAGAGGCGGTGTAAGATGCCATGAAGACGAAGATAAGGATCAAACTTCTTAAACTCGGGACCTCCATCGATTTGAAGGGTCTTGATTTTATAGTTGAAATATTTTTCCACTTGGGATTTAAAATGCACAAAAGTAGAGAGAGCATCAGATTGCACAATAAGTGGAAAAAGCCATGTGCATCTACTGTAAGTATCAATAAAAATGATGTAATAATGAAAATCATTCATTGATGTAACGGGAGATGGTCCTCATAGATCAGAATAAAGTATTTCCAAAGAAGCATTACAAGTGGTTAATGATATGATAAAAGGAAGACGGTGTGACTTGCCCAAGTGACATGATTCACAAAATCTAGTTGAGGAAGAAGCAGATATCGACAAGCCATGCTTTGAAATAACTAAAGAAGTAATGGGAGCAGTTGGATGACTCAAGCGCTCATGTCAAATAGAAGCAGAAACTCGTTTACCAATGAAGCAGGATAAAGCTAGCAATTATTTAATGGACTGCAAAGGATCCTTATTGGTTGTAGATGCCTTATTAAAACAGTAGAGTCCATTCTTATTCTGGCCTTTGAGCAGAAGGTTTCCCGAGGATTGATCCTTGACACAATAGAAAGTAGGATGAAATTCAAATACCACATCGTTGTCCTTGGTAAATTCATAAACAGATAATAGATTCTTCTTGACAGATGGAACATGATATACAATTCATAGATTAAAAGAATGGGTAAGAAAATGTAAGATGGAGGAACCAATATATGATATTTGCAAACCTGACCCATTTACCGTGCGGATTTGATCAGTGCCAGAATAATCATTCCAAATGTTCAAATTTGACATACCAGCCGTAAGATGATGAGTGGCACCAAGGGTACCAATATGGATCAAACGACTCACCAGTTGAATAGACATATATTGCAAATGGAGAGCCAATATTGGCTTTATATCTAGGATTAAATCATTGGTAGCATTGGAGAGCCGATTGAATTGTACAACTATACACTTGACAGATAATTCGAGAATGAGAGTAAGCTCCAAAATTGCAACCACTGTCTCCGCCACGTCCTCGTCCTTGACCATTGAAGGGAGTATTCAGGGCATCATATGTTTTTACTGCAGCATTCACATTTGGGGAAGACTTTATTGGAGATTTAGTGGTGTGGCTTTGAAGAATAACTTCCTAATTGTAAAGAAGGACAAGGAAGTTATCAAGAGGTAGTGGATCAAGACGAGATGTAACTGAGATAACGAATGCATCATACTCTGAACCCAGACCACTGAGGATGCTGAGAACTAATTGGGAATCAGAGATGGGATGAGCAGCTGCAGAAAGATGATTCGCAATGTTCTTGGCTTTTTGAACAAAGGCTTCCATGAAAAGAGAGCCCTTCTTTAGAGATTGAAGCTGATACTCTAATTGCATTATGCGAGCTTGAGATTGAGGAGCATAAAGTTTATCAAGCGAAGTCTAGACATCATGAGATGTCTCAAGACCGACGATGTGTGAGAAAATTGATTCGGTAAGAGTAGAGAGAATGCAGCACAAGATAAGCTGATCTTGATAATGCCACGTAGTATGATCCGGGTTGTCGATCACAGTACTATCAGTAGTAGTGATAATGGGTGCCAGACAAGGATACGAGCCATCCACAAACCGAAGATACCCATGAGGATGAAATAAAGGAAGAAATTGTGCTCGCCACAGAAGGTAGTTGTTGTGATCTAACTTGATTTGAAGAATATGAGATATATTGCCGAGAGCAAAGGGTGGTTAGGATGGGGCCAACAAGGATGTAGAGTCAGCAACGGTGATGGAGGTAATGGTGTTGGAGGATGTGGAAGAAGAAGAAATTGTAATGAAGAAAAAAAATTAGAAGCTCTGATACCATGAAAGAGTATGAATTTGAATTTGATTGCACACAAATTGGTGTGGAGATTTGTATTATATTTATAGTATGTACATGAGTGGGAGAATCACAATTGAAGAGATTTTATAAAAGGTAAGAATCTAAGGTGTTAGAACAGATTGTAAAATATTTGCTCTATTAACAAGATTGGCATAGATTGCAGAAAATTGACGTTATCAATGGGATTGCCACAAATTACGGAAAATTGCTCTATCCTGGATGAATTCTACATGCATGCATATTCTGGAGATTTGCTCTATCACTAAATTCTTCATATTCTACATGTCTCCCACTTATGCAGTGTCATCTTGGATGAATTCTAAAGACGAGCAAATGCAAACGCTAATAGTCCACCATAAGCTACATCACATATCAAAGAAAAGCAATTCCGAAGGACGATTTTTGGATTTTGCAAGTGAATTGTTACATCAAGAATAGCAGCCACTCCCTCATGCCAAGTCCATAAACATGACAAATGATATCATACGGTCGAGCAAAACTTAGCTATAGGTCATACGATTGAGCAAAACTTAGCTATAGGTCATGTTTGGTTCTTGGTTGTGTGGAAAAGTTCTGAGTAACATTCGTCTTTTAAATGAATGGATCTAACTTTTAGGAACTTCAGACCGATCTTTGCTATCACTTAAGTTAAAGTGGTGGTAAATCGATGGTCATGCCAGACATGCATGCCCTCGTGAATGAATTCCTCTTCAAGCTTAAAAAACAGTGAGATCCTATCCAACTCCAATTTTTAGTTGTAAAGTTCCTTTAGCATTCTTGAAGGTGAGAAAGTGACTTCATGTTCTCTATCCGGTGGCAGCAAGATTGAGGGCTCGCAAGCAACGGCAGATAGCGGTACTCCTTTGATCGGTTATTTCTCAGCAGCGAATTCCACATACCAACCAGGCAGCTGCTTTGATCGATGCTGTAAAAGCAGTTGGAGAGCAGCTGGCTGCAGCAAATCAGCTACTTCTATTGTTTCATTATTGGTTGCTGCTAGTTATAAATCACCAAACCGTTTGTCATTGCTTGATATCACCTTGCTATATGAAATTGGATGATACGTCACTATACTTCACTTCTACTATCATATATTTCCGGTGTTTAACAGTAACAAAATCTTCTTTTACTTCAAAATAGCCATTGTTTTTAGTGCCCTAGTTTCTCAATTTCTTCTTGCCGGTGTCAAATAAAGGCTAGAGATGATACCGCTCCTTTAATTATTGTAACAGGGTGCTTATATTACGCTATTTTCATGTGTTCACGCTGGCAAGTGAATAAAGCAGCACTTTGCACAAGCTCTATCCATCCACTGGAAAACTTTCCCTCTTAAAAGTACGAATAATGGATATTCCTGTTGGCAATGACATACTAGATTGTGGCCATCCACATCCTCTTCTTCTAAAGTTCTTGGATAGTTTGATGTCTTTATAGAATTTATAATAATGCTATCCTATAAAAGAATGATTACTTTTGATATTTGAAGTTATCCTCAAATAATAGTGTATCACATGTTATTTTGGAAAGAACTTTAATGATGATTTACGTTTAAGCATTTGTTTTTGGATATTGTGGGTTCTTGGCTATATCTATTGACAAGGTTGTACATATGAATGCAGAGCTTGCTGTTGGCAACGTTGTCGGGGTATTTTTGTTGTCTTCGGTTATGTTCATATTCTAGAAACCGAAATTAAATGTCAAGAAAACAAACCTAAAAGCAGCAGTACGAACAAATAAGCGGAATGTTGATCCGAGCCCAACGAAATAACGTCGTGTCCTTAAGACGAATTTGGCCTCTCAATCAGTACCCGAGGATATCGGACAATCGTCTCTCAGGATAGAACGAATCTCGTTCCTCCGAAGCGGTACTTATCCGGAGGATTCCAACGAACGCAATTTTGCAGAACAATCGCACAAGAAATGATAACGATGAAATGAATATGCGTAAGTGTCTCGGGAAAAATGTGTCTGGAGAATGCAAATGTCACGAAGTAATGTCACCCACCGACTCAAACCGTTCGGATATATGGCGAAAATTGAAGAGTTGCGAGAGTCCCGGCGGTTCCAAGTTCGTGAACAGCAGGTTCGAACCGGTTCGATTCGTGAACAGTCACGAAGAGATTCGGTTCTTCGTTCGAGCAAACCGAACCTCGAACAGACACGTTGCGAGAGTGCCGGCGGTTCCAAGTTCGTGAATAGCAGGTTCGAGCCGGTTCGGTTCGTGAACAATCACGAAGGGATTCGGTTCTTCGTTCAGGCAAATCGAACCTCGAACAAACACGTTTGTTTGTCCAAAAAATAAAAAATTGATAATAAAAATAAATAATTCTAAACAATGTGTCTGTTCGGAAAAAATAAAACCGATAGAGGGTGAACCGGACCCGGAACCGAGCCGAGCCGGCCGGCCGGACGGCGGCGGCGCGCGGGGAAGTGGATCGAGCTTGACGTAAGTCCTCTCTCTTCCACAAAAGTGGGGTACCCCTTGGGGCCCAAACCCATCTGTGAGGCTCAACTATTTGAACCCATCTCCCATCTCTCTTCTACCCTATGTGGGACACTTTTACTCACACACTTCTCATTCAATTCTATGGGTTTTTTTGTGCCAAAATCCCAACAATCCCCCACATGAATGAGAAGTTCAGATATCATGACTCTTCGTGTATGCATGAAATGCAATGTGCGATTATTCCATGAGAAAACGTTGCATTAGGATAAGTAGTCTGAAACTTTGAACTTTCCTTAGTGAAACCTATCGGACTTACTCGGTCAATCAGTAGACTTGATGTCTTTAAACTGTCGACCTTTCGTGTAAGCATAGACAATAGAAATCACACAACTATTTCTCAAACAAAATTGGTTCTCACTGTTGTGTTCGTTTTGGCCATGAACACCGCCTGGTCTCATGAGTGTTTAAGAGAATTCGGCCTTTTCAATTCTCACAAAAGCGGCCCTCACTTCACACTCACATAGGTGATTTCTGAACATATAGTATATCACATACTCAATTCAGAATCATTAAAAGCTTTTGCTTAACCTTCATATATTAATACTGTCTTCATCCGGGAATGAGTAAAAATTTGACGGTATTCTACACTGTCTTCATAACTTAGTTGTCCCTTTGAACCTAGATCTTGGGATCTCCAGTCAACTAGGTAGGGTTTCCGCTATGATGACTTGTTTATAGGCCTTAAACCCATTCCCGTTGATGTTTTTGCAACCATCTCTCTAGTTAGGCCTTTTGTCAATGGATCCGCAATATTATCTTTTGACTTCATATAGTCAATGGTGATAATTCCACTAGAAAGAAGTTGTCTTACTGTGTCATGTCTTCGACGTATGTGTCGAGACTTACCGTTATACATGACATTCCTTGCCCTTCCTATTGCTGCTTGACTGTCACAATGTATATAAACAGCGGGCACTAGTTTAGGCCAATTAGGAATATCTTCCAAGAAATTTCGAAGCCATTCTGCTTCTTCACCAGCTTTATCCAAAGCAATAAATTCTGATTCCATAGTGGATCTAGCAATATAAGTTTGTTTGGATGATTTCCAAGACACTGCCGCTCCCCCAAGTGTGAATACATATCCACTTGTCGATTTTGTATCTTTAGTGCCGGTTATCCAATTTGCATCACAATATCCTTCAAGTACCGCTAGATGTTCTGTGTAATGCAAAGCATAATCTTGAGTATACTTTAAGTAGCCCAATAAACGTTTCATAACTTTCCAATGATTTTCATTTGGATTAACTGTAAATCGACTTAGCTTGCTCACAGCACAAGCTATGTCCGGCCTAGTACAGTTCATGACATACATTAAACTGCCTAGTATACTAGCATACTCATTTTGAGCCTTACTTTCACCAGTATTCTTTGAAAGATGTAAATTAACATCTATCGGAGTCTTTACTGGTACAATATCCAGATTCTTGCACTTTCCAAGAATCGTCTCAATATAATGGGATTGTGATAGAGCTAATCCTCCAAACGTCTTATGGATTTTAACTCCTAAAATAACATCTGCAACCCCTATATTTTTCATATCAAATTTACTTGTGAGCATGCGTTTGGTCGTTTTAACAACCTCACTATCGCTGCCTATTATAAGCATGTCATCTACATATAAGCACAAAATGGCAAAACCATTATGAGTGTTCTTAACATACACACATTTATCACACTCATTAATCTTGAAACCATTCGACAACATGACTTCGTCGAATTTAGCATGCCATTGTTTTGGTGCTTGTTTCAATCCATAGAGTGACTTGATAAGCCGACATACTTTCTGCTCTTGTCCCGGAACAATGAACCCTTCGGGTTGTTCCAAATATATTTCTTCTTTCAAATCCCCGTTTAAGAAGGCCGTTTTCACATCCATTTGATGGATTTCAAGCTTATACACCGCTGCTATAGCAATTAGCATCCTTATAGATGTAATTCTTGTAACAGGTGACTAAGTGTCAAAATAATCAAGACCTTCTCGTTGCTTGTATCCTTTTACTACAAGCCTAACCTTGTATTTATCAATAGCACCATCCGCTTTCATTTTCCTCTTGAAAATCCACTTACATTGTAGTGGTTTATTACCAGGAGGAAGGTCAACCAATTCCCATGTATGGTTTGACAAGATGGATTCAACTTCACTATTGATAGCTTCTTTCCAGAACGGGGCTTCTGGCGAAGTCACAGCTTCTTTGAATGTCCGAGGCTCATTCTCTAACAGGTACGTTAAGAAATCAGGTCCAAAAGACGTGAAAGTCCTTTGTCTTTTACTACGTCTAGGTTCATCCTCAATTGGATCACTTCTAGATATAATATCTCGAGATCTCTTATTATTATCAATTGGCTCATATACTATGTATACAGAAATATATTTTCAAAGAACGAAGCGTCCCTTGATTCAATGATCGTATTGACATGTATATCTAGGATCTCTGACTTGTGAACAAGAAAACGATATGCCTTGCTATTCTGAGCATATCCGATAAAAACACAGTCAACAGTCTTTGGTCCTATCTTAACCTTTTTAGGCTTAGGAACCGCAACCTTAGCCAAATACTCCTACACTTTGAGATAATTCAAGTTAGGCATTCTGCCTTTCCATTTTTCATAGGGAGTTTGTTGTGTTTTTCTGTGGGGCACTCTATTTAAAATAAAATTTGCCGTCAAAACAGCTTCCCCCCACAAATTCTGTGGTAAACCGGAATTATTCAACAATGCATTCATTGTTTCCTTTAAAGACCGGTTTTTCCTTTCCGCCACTCCATTAGATTGTGGTGTATAAGGAGCGGTCATTTGGTGAACGATACCAAACTCGGTACAAATTTCCTCAAAAGGAAATTCATGTTCACCTCCTCTGTCACTCCTTATGATTTTAATTTTCTTGTTCAACTGATTTTCAACTTCGGACTTATAAGTTTTAAAAGCATTCACAGCCTCATCTTTGCTACTAAGCAAATAAACATAACAATACCTCGAGCAGTAATCTATAAAAGTAATAAAATACTTATTACCACCTCTTGACGGTATTGATTTCATATCGCATATATCTGTGTGTATTAAATCTAAAGGTTCTGAGACTCTATTGTCTACAGAATGAAAAGGAGGCTTAGAAAATTTAGATTCAACACACACTTGACATTTCTCACTTGAACAATCGAATTTTGGCAATAACCCCATGTTCATTAATTTCTTTATCGACCTATAGTTAACGTGTCCTAATCTAGCATGCCATAAATTAGGAGACTCAAGCACATAAGCAAAAACAACTTTATTCATAACATCATTGGATACAACAGTCATTACATTCAACCTGAAAAGACCATCACTAAGGTAACCCTTTCCTATATACATCTCATTCTTGGAGAGTACAAACTTATCAAACACAAACACTAGCTTGAAACCATTCTTGCTAAGAAGAGATCCGGACACTAAATTCTTGCGTATGTCTGGAACATGTAGCACATTGTTTAGTGTCACAACTTTCCCAGATGTCATCTTTAGAGCAATCTTTCCGACACTTTCAACCATAGAGGTTGATGAATTACCCATATAAAGTTTTTCATCACCCCCACAGTTGTGTAGGACGTGAACATCGATTTGTTTACACAGATATGACGAGTTGCTCCAGTATCAATCCACCACTCCTTGGGGTTTCCCATCATATTACACTCGGATATCATAACAGTTAGATTGATATCATCAACACCATGGGAGATCTCTTCCACCACATTAGCCTGAGTTTTCTGTCTTTTCTTGGCTCTGCAGTCTTTGGCTCGATGTCCAGACTTGCCACAGTTGAAGCACTTGCCAACGAACTTCTTCGGGCCTTGGGTGAATCCCTCTCCAGACTTGCTAGGCATTTTCCTCTTCTTGTTAGATTTCGACCCTTCTTCAACAACATTGGCCTTTGAGACCTCTAGGTTCTTCCCAACTTTCTTCTCGGACAGCCTATTGTCTTCCTCGATCCTCAACCGAACAATCAAGTCTTCAAGTGATAACTACTTTCTCTTATGTTTGAGACAATTTTTAAAATCTCTCCAGGATGGTGGCAATTTTTCAATGAATGCAGCCACTTAAAATGTCTCACTTAGAGTCATTCCTTCAGCATGAATATCATGCATAATCACTTGAAGCTCTTGAACCTGACTTAAGACGGTCTTTGAATCAACCATCTTGAAGTCCAGAAATTTGCCGACAATGAATTTCTTCAATCCAGCATCTTCGGTTTTATATTTCTTGTCAAGACTATCCCATAACTCCTTAGCCGTTTTTAGCGGACTATAGACGTTATAGAGAGTATTGTCTAGACTGTTGAGGACATAATTGCGACATAGGAAGTCGAAATGCTTCCATGCATCCACAGCAGCCAACTTTTCTTTATTTATCTCTCCAACGTCCAGTTTAGGACCATCCTCATTAAGGAATCTAGCCAAGTTTAAGGTCGTGAGATAGAACAACATCTTTTGTTGCCATCTCTTGAAATCCATACCATTAAACTTTTCTGGCTTTTCTCCATGATTTGGAATAGGGTTAACCAGTGTCGAAGCCGAAGCCATTTCTATTTCATTGGGCTCAGATCAACATTCCGCTTATTTGTTCGTACTGCTGCTTTCAAGTTTGTTTTCTTGACATTTAATTTCGGTTTCTAGAATATGAACATAACCGAAGACAACAATCTTAAGACGAATTTGGCCCCTCAATCAGTACTCGAGGATATCGGACAATCGTCTCCCAGGATAGAACGAATCTCGTTCCTCCGAAGCGGTACTTATCTGGAGGATTCCAACGAACGCAATTTTGCATAACAATCGCACAAGAAATGATAACGATGAAATGAATATGCGTAAGTGTCTCGGGAAAAATGTGTCTGGGGAATGCAAATGTCACGAAGTAATGTCACCCACTGACTCAAACCATTCGGATATATGGCGAAAATTGAAGAGTTGCGAGAGTGCCGGCTGTTCCAAGTTCGTGAACAGTAGGTTCGAACTAGTTCGGTTCGTGAACAGTCACGAAGGGATTCGGTTCTTCGTTCGGGCAAACCGAACCTCGAACAGACACGTTGCGAGAGTGCCGGGGGTTCCAAGTTCGTGAACAGCAGGTTCGAACCGGTTCGGTTCGTGAACAGTCACGAAGGGATTCGGTTCTTCGTTCGGGCAAACCGAACCTCGAACAGACACCTTTGTTTGTCCAAAAAATAAAAAATTGATAATAAAAATAAATAATTCTAAACAATGTAGCTGGCCGGCGGCAGCGTGCGCGGGGGGAGTGGACCAAGCTTGACGTAAGTCCTCTCTCTTCCACGAAAGTGGGGTACCCCTTGGGGCCCAAACTCATTTGTGAGGCTCAACTATTTGAACCCATCTCCCATCTCTCTTCTACCCTATGTGGGACACTTTCACCCACACACTTCTCATTCAATTCTATGGGTTTTTTTGTGCCAAAATCCCAACAATTTTACGTATTATGAGGGAGGAGGATCTTTCTCCCATGACGGCTGCCATGGCTGGGTTAAACTTATCAGCTGTAAATGACGATGAAGATGATCATCCTGTGTTGTCTGCTGCTGCAGTGGCTGCCGCTTCGAGAAACAAGTTGTGTCCACCTTCCTTGCAAACCCTTCTCGAGTATCTGCCTGACTCGGCAGCTTTTCCTCATATCTCTTCCTCAGGGGGTGATTCTGAAGGGAAAAGCAAATGTGCACTTCCTTTATCTTTTGACGGTCTGTTTGTATATATTCGCTAGCAATGCGAAAGATAGCTCGTGTTGTGCTAAAGTATAGAGTCCTATCCAGTAGCAAATTGCCAGTCATGGCATCTGTAGATATTTTTTTTTTTTGATAACCATTAGCGAAGTGAAGAGCTTAAAAAGAACCAGCATTTGTGGAACAAGAGATCCTCAATGGCACGCACTGGCATCTGTAGATATCTTTTGTTCACAAATTCACTTTCCAACATGATAAATCAATTCTGTAGTATTATGTTAAGAATATGTAAGCACAAGAAAGAAATAGCATTTTCTTGTGTAAATTTTAGTGACTCGCTAGTTCATGGTAGACAGCTCTTTTCCATCAAAGCTGTATACAAAAGTTCACGATGCCAGAAGCTGAAGCACAATGTTATTGAAGCAGTGAATGAACTTATCGAAGTTTGACCCAAAAAAAAAAATTGACTTATCGAAGATATCGACACTTGCCATTGACAGATTGCTGAGCAAGCAGTGGAGCATATTCATCGAAAGTACTTCTTTTGCCTTGTTGACCATTGCTTGTTCCCCTGTTATTGCTTTGCTTCTGGGATTAATGGTCATTTGTCATTTTCCCCCTTAATAATTGAGTATTATGGAACTTGATATGGGTGTCTTTTCGATTATTTTCTGGAGTTTGTGCGTGGTACTGTTGATTTTGTTTCTTCATTTTTTTTTTCACTTGTTTTCATTTAATAAACTCCTTGACAATTTATGTAATTAACCTCACATGAGATAAGAAGAGCAACTTGTCTTTTTCTCCATCCATAAATCTTTTAATTTAGTCTTCGGGAAGTGTAGTATTTTTTCATCTTTTGCTGTGCTGTTCTAATCGTGTGGTCCTGATCAGGTATCAGGGACATCGACTCGCAAAAGAGTTGGTTGCAAGAGGTTTACAAACCACGCTCATTGCTTATTCCGCTATGTTGCTTTGTTTAGCAATTTTTTTCTCTTCAGCATCCGATTTTCTGCATTGACCGTTGGAACTAAGTTTTTGCCGAAGGGTAATAGTTGGAGCTCATGCTGTAATGGCTAACGGTGGAGTTACAGCACCTGCGGGTCTGAATGCGGTTGCTCTTGCTGCTCAAGGGCATGCAGTTCCTTTTGTTGTAGTCGCAGGCAGCCATAAGGTAAACTGGGGGAATAACAACTCATGATGCTGCTTGCTTTATTTAGTGTCCGTAGTGAGCTACAAAAAGCATCTTAACACCCATATATTTGCTTTATATTATGTACAGAGGTTGCACAATGCGAGTGAGGCTGGGCAAATGAATTGTGGAGCAGGGGCAAAAAGGAATCGACATGTTTCAACACGAATTGACATGTTTTTGCTGTTGAGGCCAATCATGTGCATTTTAGACTTGGATTGAGTTTAGGACATCATGTTTGTACGTTATCCCTCGAATACATGTTTAGTGTATGACCGGAAATGTTTGATGACCTTTGATGAGCGTGATGGGGCTATACTGATCACACAGATTTCGAATTGCAGTTGTGCCCCTTGTATCCTCACAATCCAGAAGTCTTACTTAATGAGCTGAGATCACCTTCTGAACTACTTGATTTTGGAGAACTCTCAGATTGCATGGACATTGTAAGTGGCACGGGCTCTCCACTTCTTCATGTTGTCGACCCAACATTTGATTACGTACCACCAAAACTGGTCAGCTTGTTTATCACAGACACGTGAGTACCTTTAATAAGCCTATCTCCCCAGAATTGTTTCTTACTAGCAGAAATACACTGACCTACCAAAACGTGCATGAAACACCTCAATGGAGACCCCTTCCTTCAACCTCCTAGGCTTGAAGTTGAGTCAATATATTGGGAACCCCAAAAACCACTAAATCAGGAAATCACAAAGATTATACCATCCAACAATTTTGAATATGAAAGGCTTCGTTTGACTTAGCAAGTTCAGGGGACAAATTTACAAGACTAGAGCAATGATCAGATAGCCATGCAGGTGACAGTAACCCCACATCTGAGTGGAAACCAGTCTTCAGTAATTAACACTATCCAGCTTGTAATTAAATGAATCCATCAAATCTCACTTGTCAGAACACGTGAAGTAATTCCCAGAAAAACGATGGTAAAAAAGGGAGGCAACTCCATGCAGTGGTTTGAAGTCCCAAAGATTCATGAGAAATTTCCGTCGTTAAATTCAAATAACCCTTCACTTCACAATATCAAAACCACAGAGAACCATCCAAGCAAAAGAAGACACAGAAGACAAAATCTACATTACATGTGTCTAAAGAACGGGATTATCATAGGGCAGTGATATGAGAAGCGAAATACCCCTCCCCTGCGAACAACTGAAAATGTTTTTGCTCAGGATCAACTTGAAGGACATCCACTGCCCCTGAAGTCTAACACCTAGATACGGCCATAAGGCTTTGGAGACTTTCATGAACAAGAGAGCAAGAATTTTCCGGTAATACGAGACTCATGCACCTCACTCACTCCAGTTTCAGTGAAGCACATTTTGAGAAGTAAGAGATGCAGACCAAGTTATTATCGGAGAAATCGTGGCTTCATAATTGACCTGGATCGACCATCACATTATTCCAGCACATCAGAATCTACCCGAAAGCTCAAATTTCCGACTAAACAACCCTTCTTAACATATTAAATAACTGCTAATAGTCTGATTGCAAAAGGGATGCTTGAGAGGAAGTATTTTTTAGTGTGATTGTACGCAAGTTTGTGAGACGTGACAATCTGTGCAATTCTCTCTCTCTCTCTCTCTCTCTCTCTCTCTCTCTCTCTCTCTCTCTCTCTCTCCTCCTCCTCCTCCTCCTCCTCCTCCTCCTTTTCCCTTCCACCAAATTTAGTGCAATTGTTACATGTTACATTCACTGGCCAGCCCAGCATTACCCCTCTCCAATTTCTTCATAGTTACAATCTGCTGCTATACTTATACATTTATCAGCTGAACCGAAACCATCCATTACTCGAAGAAAAAAGACATCTTTAACGGCAAGCTACCAGATTTGATGGCATTCATGTTACAGAACCCAGCAAAGGATAACTCAAATGCCGAGCATGATGACGGTAGAATTTCAGAATCTATCATCGTCTTTACTCTTCCACCATGAAGGAATAACAAGTTATGGTCAATTCCGCCCACACATATCAAAATTTGTTCACTGGTTACAGTTACAACTCACCTGCAACATGCAGGCCAACAGCTTCCAATCGAAGCCATCCTCTCTTCAACGAATCGATGATCGGCAACCGTTTCTACGCTCACGCGACGCCTGATTGACGGCTCGCGAACCCTATCCCACCCAATTTGTCGGCTCCGCCGACGGCGACCCCGGCGCGGCGCACCGAATCAAACAGCGGCAGCACCATCTGGCGGTGCCGGATCGGCCGCGCGAGCTCCTCGTCGAGGTCGATCTCGACGTTGCCGACCCCGATCTCGATCAGCCGGAATCCCAGCTTCTCGCCGACGCGGGAGGCGACCCTGGCGTCCCAGACGCCGTGGCGGGTCCGCGGGAAGCGGGCGAGCTTGGCGCGGTTCCGGGCGAGGAACTCCTGCTCGGAGGAGGAGGCCATGGCGACGATGGAGGAGGTGGCGGGGTCGGTGACCTGGGCGGTGATCTTCCGGCACGACAGCACCAAGCGAAGGAGGTGTTGGTTCCCGCCGGTTGCGGACATTTGACGATGGAACAGTGAGACAGAGAGCCACGCTCGGCAACCGTTCGACGAAATTATTCTTGAATAAGCCTAATCTTCCTTAGTCTGCATGTAATAAAAATTCCAGCAAAAAATGCTTGGATCGCTGCTTGGTTAAGAGTTACCTCACTAAAGGAAGAACGTTTTCGCTCCCACAAGAGCCTTAGGTCCCGCATGATAACCATTCTGTCCCGGAATGAGTTCCTGAACCAGAAATAGATTTTTCTATTTCTGGTTCCTGGATGAGTTTCTGGGAAAAAAAACCCGTTTGATAACGACAAAAAATTTCTGTTTCTAGAACAGAAACCCGTTTGATAACAGCACGAAATTTCTATTTCCTGAAACAAAAACCTGTTTGATAAACAACATAAAATTCTATTTCCAGGAACAGAAATCCATTTTTTTAGAAATGGAATAAAAATAATAAAATCTGAAAAATTCATAAAAATCTTTAAAAAAATTCAAAAAAATGTTTGGTCTAAAAGCGCGCAAGCGACTAAAAGAAGGAATCTTGCCAAGACGACAGACTTAATTGCTTTGGTCTTTGGGCAGGACAATCACTAAAAAAGTTCTAAATCTATTATAATCGCGTCAATTCAGTCCATAATCTTTTTTTTTGGCCAATTGAGTATTAAATCTTTTACATTTGTGCTAATTCAGTTCATTCAGCCAATTTTAGTCGGAAATCAATGGGTGACCAACATCCATATGAGCGATTTCCGATCAAAATTGACCGCATGAACTGAATTGACGCAAATGTAAAAGATTTTAAACTGAATTGGCACAATTATAATAAGTTTAGGACTTTTTTGTTAATTTTTTCATCTTTATGCCTTTCATATTATCAGAGACCAGTAAAGCAGGTAAGCAAAATAGTTATTTGAAGTAGAAGCATGTGATCAGCGATCATAGCACACTCTTATCATGTTGCACTACCAGTTCATGCAATGCACGAAAGCAGCAACAAGTGTGCTACAAGTCTTGTTGGGTATTATTTTGACCGGAAGATCATAGGCAGTGCAGACCGAGGTTTCTCATCCACAGAATCGCAATCTAATGACATGATCGACATCCACAGCCACAAGCGAAGAGCAGCGACTCGACGTCGGCCCCATGAAGTATACCCAACAGGACGTGTGTAATAGCCATGTTGAGGTTCTTGAACCATGACATCCAGGCACAATGTTAGCCACCAATGTGTCATGGTCCCTCAAATTGAAAAAGCTACTAATGACACCAACTGTACTGAAAACCCACTCTGCATTCTCCATTTTAAAAAGGAATTCGAAATCTCACGTGTCTTTGCAATTCCTCATCATGTCTTCAAGACTTGTGCTGAATCCGCTCTGAAAATCTCCAATGGAGAAGGGTCAGAGATGTTCAAAGAACCACCAAAAATTCTTTTATTCGTATCTGACTGTTTCATAAGAAAAGCTGCACTGTATCTATCTTTAACATGAGAACTATCTGAGAAATCACACAACCACCCAAGGATGTCAACTGAAGATCTACGAGTACAAAAGGACCATGCATCACCCTTCTCTGAGGCCACATCGAGAAAAACAACCTCATCATGCCACTGCTTCTTCCTCACGTAGGAGCATCTGGTCGATGTGCCAAACTCCTGAAAATTCCCAATTTTGGAAAACATCAGTGAAACTAGGACAGGCGCAGATAGGAAACAAAATGACTCGATGAGAGATAAAAAGCAGTATCTGAGACTCTTACCATGTCCTTTGCCCACTCTTCTAAGTTGAGCAACATATTCTGAGATCTTTTTGATGGCTTCCACCTTCCAGCAACATAAGATGAGGCAAAATTAGTCATATATTGTCTGAAATAACAAGCACGCTCGGAACTAAGATGTGGAGGGAATTTAGAAATTTGTTCTCACTTGCTCAGCCAAGAATTCACTTTCAATAAAATCTGTCAATTACACATCATGGTTACGCTCAGCCACCTGTTTGTAAAAGGAAAATACCCATGAAGATGAAATTTTTATTAGCCAATTGAAAGCAAGAGTCATCATGGATTTATGAGCTTAATATATGCCAACTAAATCAAGGGTCGTACACCGTGTAAATTCAGAAGCTTTTCATTATTTAGCTTCTCCAGAGACAATGCGCGCTCCATTGCTGAATCAAAAGAATGAATTTGGTCAGGTACACATGGCAATCAATTTGCACCAGAAGCAAACTAAAGGTGATCGGCAAGGACCCCAAACGCATTTGATAAAAAGACTTTGCCATGGGAAAAAGAAGCATTGCATCAATATTTAGCCATTCCCGCTCCATTGTATGTTTCTCAGAACAGAAGTGTACATATGAAGGCATGTCTAGACATATCTTATATGTTACTGCTTTCTAGCTAAACATTCGCAGTGAAAATTACACGAATACGGCAAAGAAGTCTGAAGATTCTCATACATCAGTAGCCCTTCATTTCACAAGGTTTAAGCAAGTCAAATTGTATAAATGCTGTCAAGTAACATGCAACCTATATCAACACAAAATTTCATTGCAAGCAAATCCAAGAGAAAATGATATCAGATCCATACACACAAAAAGTCAAGAACTGTCACAAGAAAAGCACAATAACAAGATGGTCGTCCTACATTGTGTAGTTCACACCATTAACAATGGCAGAGGGCCATCAAACTCACCATAAAGTGCATCGCCCTTCTCCTCATGCATCATACTCGGAAAGGGGCATCAGGATGGATTGCAGCTTCACCTTCCCACCTCGTTTGTTCTGTGTAATTAGACCATGAAAAGAAACCCAAAAAGTCATCATTCTAATGTTAATCAACACAATCATAAAGACCACATCATCCAAACCACACCGCCAAGTAAAGAAGCGTTTAAAGTTAGCAAAACTTTTCAACACCTGATATTCCATCAGCTTCTCAGCATGCTCTCTCTCCTCCTCGCTTGACTCCTTGAAAAATCTAATCAACAACGATATCAAATCATGAATCAAAATGAATTCATGCGTAGAAAAATTCCAATTATTAAGCGCTCAAATCGTTCGAGGGGGAATAAGGATTTACTTGGCAAGTCCCTTGAAAAATCATAAAAATCCCTAGGCCTCGCCTAGGGCCGGCGGTCGAGCTCGCGGTCGCCCAGATCTGGGCGACCGCGAGCTCAACCGCCGCCCACGGCGGGGCCGCTCGGCCTCCCCCAGAGCTCGCGGTCGCCCAGATCTGGGCGACCGCGAGCTCACCGCGCCCAGGGCCGTCGGCTCGAGCTCGCCGTCGCCCAGATCTGGGCGACCGCGAGCTCAACCGCCGCCCACAGCGGGGCCGCTCGGCCTCCCCCAGAGCTCGCCGTCGCCCAGATCTGGGCGACCGCAAGCTCGACCGCCGGCCTTAGGCGAGGCCGCTCGGTTTGAGGGAGGCCGAGCGGCCTCGCCCAGGGCCGGCGGTCGACCTCGCCATCGCCCAGATCTGGGCGACGGCCAGGTCGACCGCCGGCCATGGCAAGGCCGAACCTGACCCCCCGACGAAGGCGACTGGAAAATCCAAAAAAGAGAGAGATGAGAGGAGATCGGAGCTTACGGAGGAGCAGGAGCGAGCGAGCGAGCGGCCGTGGCTTCGTCTTGGTCGGAGCGTCGCTGGCTTCCTCTTGGTCGGAGCGTCGCAGACGAGGGGCTGGTTTGAGAGCTCGGAGACGAGAGACAGGCGGGTGAGACGAGAGACGGGTGAGTTTTGTTCCAGAACGATTTCAAGAGAAATGGTTCTGAGTTTTGTTCAAGAACGAGAAAACCTACTTTTTTTAGGTTCTCATTTCTGGTCCAAAAACGAGTTTTGGGACAAAACTTGTCCCGGAAATAAAAAAATTAAATTGCGTTAACAAACGGGTTTTTGGGCCAAAACTGATTTCGGGAGCAAAAAACCAATTCTGGACAGAATGAGAATGGTTATCATGCGGGACCTTAGCAGCCCGTGCCTTTGACATTTAGGGACGGTGAATTTTACTGATGCGATTTTTATTTTAATGTGTCGATACTCACATGCTCCGCACCCTCAATTTCCTCTATTTTTCCAGGGAAGAAGAAATACTCTCTTAATCTTTTACATCCTGGAAATTCTCAAAATCTGGATATGAATCGAGATAAAGCATTTTAAGGTTATGCTTAAAGGACCAATCTTCTTCCTCTTGGTTTGAATGTAATAAAAATTATAGCAAAAATCTATAAAATGAGAGTTAGCCTGTTCTTGACAGCCCAGGCCCAGCCCAAGCCCAATTCCAAATTCCTGATCATTGGAGATGCTTAAACCTGTCAAAATGAGTCATAAATCCATTTCTTAACCCATATATTAGTAAATTGATCATAACTCATAAATAAATTAATTATATTTAATAAATGAATATAAATATTATATGGATGTTAAATGGATCGTAAATGAGTCATAAATGAGTTTACAACTATTTAAACTCAACTCATCTTTTTCGCCTTCACTCACTCTACACTCTCATCTCATTTTGAGAATGAGTTTTTCTAGATTTAGTTAAATATATATGTGTTTTAGCAATATGAATCGAGTCGTATATGAGTCAAAAAAATTACATTACATATAAATAGGCCAATTGGACGGATCATTTATAACCCGATCTAAATCCAACCCAAACCCGATCCTGTCTATGACCAAAAAAAAAACCCGATCCTATCTACCAATTTAATTTGACAGGTCTAGAGATGCTGACACAGAGTTCAAAGAGAGGAGAGAGAGAGAGATCGAGAGAGAGAGAGAGAGAGAGACGGCGATGAGTTCTTGAAAATTCCAGGACCAGAATGAGGAGATCTTGGTGGAATTTGTTGTGGGCGATCTCGCATCTGCTCGCCTTCCACTTTTTTTCAACAACTTTAGCAATCAGGTAAATTTTTATTCCTTCTTTCCGCACTTTACGTTGATGGGTTTGTGCGTTCATCGCAGGATGCGAGAATCGAAGAAAAGTAGAAAGAGAGAAAGAAATTCTGCTATGCATAGCTAATTACCTCTCCCTGTCTTGTAGCTAAGAACAGTGAAATTTGTTTTTTGTTGAGGTTTTCAAGATTTGTAGAGGTGGGTTTGCCCCGTGAAGAATTCGTGAGTTTAAACTGAAATTTGTGGTGGCTGCTCCTTTCTCTTTGAATTCACCTTAGGATAACATGTTGTAGATATAATGACTAGTGCTCTGCCCCACAGAAACAAGAAAGGGTACGGTGTCTCGGAACTTGATGGGATGCATGGAAAAAGGTTTTCTACACTAATGATGCCGGTGATACAAAGACGAAAATCGGTTTACAAAAAGATATGAGTCACATGACAAACTCTTGTTGGGTGCTTGCATATAGTGTACTTTACATTCTGTCATATACATGTAGAATTACTCATCCTCAATAAGCCCGGCATTAGCATTTGGTGTGAATTTTCAAGAGCCACCCATTATTGCGATCGTCATCTTTTTTCTGCTACTTGTTGTAATTAGGACTAGGTAACTAAATCAGGCGCCTAGACTGAGCCTAAGTACTCTTTCCCTTAACTGATGAAGTTCCATAGCAGTGGTTGATGGTTAACCTAAACATGCCCCTTAGGTGAGGGAGATAGGTAAGTATGTATCCACACATTGAAAAACTTAATGGCTTGTCTTGCTTTGAACTTCTATGGTGTTTTGCTCGTCATTCCAGCGGATAAAGTTTTCTGCTGTCATTTGGAATCTCGTATTTGTCTGATTACTTGTGTAATTTCCCTTTTCCTGAGCCTAGACACAATTATGGAAAAAAAGGGGACAGTATTTATTGAGTTCTTAACAACTAGAATCTTGTAGACAACAAGAGTGATATACGTGCATATTCGTATGATGGAGAACTCTACAGGAGGAAAGGAGATCTGTGCACAAGAATAAGTTAGAGGAAACATCTTTAGGCTGAAAGAAAATGAAATTCCTTATCCAGATGGGCTTGTCATAATACACATTATGTTACGGAAGTTCTTGGCAGACAATGTCGATACACAAGACGCTTCTGAATGGTCTCTGAGTTTTCTTCTGCTGGGGGATAATGACAGATTCAGCTGAAAAATGATGGCTTCTCTTTGCTTTCTTTCACAACTGGAAATTTTGAGATGATTTTATGACAACCTAGTGCAAAATTTTGCTTTGCAGGAGAGATGCAAGCCTCCTTGAGAGGCGCATATGTAAGAACACAGTCCAAGGGAGACTTCTGCTTTCCGATGATAATGGTGAGCCTCTGTAATTTCTGATCTTCTTCACCACTTATATTGTCCCCATGAGCATGTAGTTATCTCATTGCCCTGAATCTCTTTCACTTGCAATCTGCTTTAAGATACTTGATTTAATCAATTTAATTCAATAATAAGTGATAGCAGCTATGACTTTGTGAATGCAGTGTGAATTAACATTTCGCTGTGTTTTAATAGTTTTAACGTTCTGATTGGATATGTGAATTGCAGGTCATGTATGTAATTCTTTTTCCCTAGATCCGCAGACTCGCTGCTGTCCGGAAAATGGAGAGAAATTCTCTTGTTAGTGAGTTTTTTGTGCTGATTAGACTTTTGGTTTTGACTGCATACACTTGTGCATGAATTCTGATGAAATTTCTTTTTTTGCTTTCGTAGTGGATGCAATCTCTTTTCGCAATGTTGCAACTCATATGAATATTGTGTGTCATGCTGCCTGAACCCAACTAGGGTATGTTCATCTATGCTCCTTTTGTGCTTAGTTATCTTTTGGTTTTATTTTCTATCTTGGAAGATGTTCAGAAATCTATAGCTTTGTTATCAATTGATTTGCAGACTCAGAAGGATGAAGCGCTCAAAGTAAAGATAGCCAAGCCTGCTACAGCAGGTACACTTTACTTAATCAATATGGAAAACTATTGCGAAGTCTTCTTCTGCATCTTCATAATAGTCTTTATCTAAAGTACATTATATATAAAATACATATTTAAAGTAATCAACTCGTTAGCAAATTATTCACTTCTACTATGATCAACCTTATGTTTGTATAATTCTTACCTTACCCCCCAAAAAAAAAAAACCTTATGTTTGTATTCTTGTTTTTTCGCGGCCTTATTTTCTGCAATCTTGGGCATATATTGATTGAATGTAACTGGTGAACAAATAATGGTATATAATATTGCTTTTCACATCGATTTTGACTAAATTATTGGTTTTTTTTTTCGAGAAAATATTGAAGTTTTACACGTTGGGGGTTTTGTTTATTGATTTGTTTTGTCGAATATGCTTTGCCTGCATCTTCTGATTTCATCTAGTGCATGTGCTTCTCACAAGATGCTTTTCGTATGTTTCACAGTATTATCTGTAACATCTCCAAGTTTGATGATTTCTGTTGTTTGAAAGAAATTTCCACAGCATATATTATGGAACACCTTCAAATGATGGTCAACATGTGCATTTAACGCCTTTTATTTGGCAGCTGGATATTAATTGGTTCTGATTTGAAAGTCATGTACTTGCAGGATATGCTAGTCAAGAAATGCAGTTTTCCTTCTAAAATAAGACATCTTCCTTTAAGTCTTGTATGGATGATATTGAGCCAAATTTTACATGTGACAGGTGCTTACGGTAGCGTATTTGATTTCTGCACTGGGAGATGCCGTCACAATTCCGAAAGTGTGGTAAGCAAATCATTTTGACGGGAGTTATTGATTCTCCTTTTAAAGGATATTGTTTTTTTTTTTTTTTGATATTTTGGAATACATCACTGTCTTTTTCCTCTCCTTTAAGTTTATATAGAGGTTTCTTTCCCGCTATGAGGTCATAAAGTTGATCTTATGTTAGATGTTTAGTTTTATTACTGCATATGGGAATGCTTTGCGACAAAAGAACTGCAATATAAATATTGAGGAGTACCTCATGTGGCCCATTATCTTTTTTTGACGATGTGATCTCTGGAAATCTGCCTGTCCTCATTGGTGGACATGTATGGAGTTTGATTATTGTGATTTGTTCTCTATTCATGTTTTATGTGCTTCACAGCCCCGTATTCACTTTAAAATATGGTTGTTTGTTTATACTTCATTTCAAACCTTAATCTTTGAAAGTTCTATTAGCCACTGTCTACTTTTGTCGTCTGTAACATTGTGATATCAGATTGTGGTGACTGCTAGCTATTATATACTGACAATGGATTGCTTGGTGGTGATAATGTGGATATGCAGTCTAGGATATTGAAGTAACCAAACGTTTCAGCCCAAATATTAGCTTATTAAGTGTTGAGGGACAAAAAAACCCATAGATTGTTAAGATGAGTGCATTGCACCTCTGTTGCATGTTCTTTGTATAATTCATGCTTGCTTATAGAGTACTTGAATTTAAGTTCTGTGAATAGTCAATGTGACATCTGAATGATCTTATTATTCCAGGTTCATGAGAATGCTTATCTTAGTGAATTCCATCATTGTTTCTCCTTGCCTGCAAATTCTTCAGGTATGTTAAATAGTACCCAGGCAAAGATCTATCTGGTAAAAGCATCAGGTGCTGTTATTTGCAATATTAACACTGCTTTACTGTTGAAACTAAAATAGGGCTTAACAGCAAGAGTTTAGAAGCAGGACTGACTGGTATCAATGTCATTGTGGGAAGGTAAGCAGTTTTGTTAATCTTTCTACTTATCCAAGTTATTCGTGGAGAAACCTACTTTTGATTGCTTTTTCCATCCTTTAGGCAAGGTGAATCCTGCGAATCAGTCTGCAGGTCAATTGGGCAGTCGTGTGTCCCGAATAAGCTTGCGCTTCTAAACCAATGTGAAGTGTAAGTCTATAGCGCTGCGTTGCCCCCCCCCCCCCCCCCAAACCACCCCCCCTTCCTGGTGTTCTTCTTTTGCATTGGATGGTTGATATAGCCAGTTGTTTTCATCAAACCAGGAACACAATTGATTTTTGGATCTGATTTCAATGTTCCTTTACTTTTGATTTTTTGTTTTTCTCTTTTGCTAGGGTCTTCATTACTTTTCTTTGTTTGTGGCAAAAGATTGCTAATTTATGGGTGTTCGAAGTTTTATGTGCCTCCCTTTTATCACCTGCTTAATCATGGTTCAATTCTAACTGAATCATCACCTTTTCATATCTTTGGATTATATTAAGATTAGTGATGAGTTTCAAAGTTTTAACAACATATGTTAGAAAATGGTTGCTTATCCTTGTCCTCTTGGGCTTTGAAAGAAAACATGGACTTTGTCCTTACTCTGCATATATTAAACAGACTGTAATTTCACATTTTTTTTCAATCTAATTCCATAGGGGGGACTTAAAACTTGGATGAACCTTCTGAGCGGTTAGAAATTTAATTCTTTTTCAGGAAGAAAGAGTTATCCGGGTTGATTTCAGTAGATAATATTGAAATCCTTGGCAGGGACAGACTTTCCCGCCCGGTGGGGTGGGGGGTGTTGGAATTTGCGAGTTTTCTCCTAAAAGAATGTGGCCATGATTGGCTTCAGTAGATGCTTTAAGTTCTGTGGCAATATTTTTTTGGTTTCTTATTTCAATTTTCTTTTGACAGTATGCAGAAACATATGAGCTGTAAAGGAGCTTGTTTGGCAAGCATTGGAGCAGATCAACCTGCTGAAGTTGTTGATGATGCGCCTAGACATCTGGTATGATTTTTTATGCTGCTAGTGCAATGGGCTTTTAGCTTCCAGAAGCCCATGTGTTAATAATTGTGCATGCATTGAATTAGTCAGTGTGTGGAGGACAGTCTCGACAATGTGGTGCATTTGTAATGCTTCTCGTCCTGCTGGGAAGGACATTGTGTAGTGATACATAAAAAGAGATTGGACACCTAGGTCATCACTTGAATACTTTAATTTTGGCATCATCTAGGGGAATTTGGGCTTGGGACCTTGTGTTGTTACAGTATTTAGTAATGCTCTGAATATGAAATCAGTATGCATAGATGTCTGCTTTTACATAGAAGTGTGTTGACAATTATTGCAAGCGTACTGAAATCTTTACCATGAATTCTAGAATCCAGGAGCTTGCTTGTATACCCAAAGACAATCAGTACTTTCATGTGAGGGTTCGCATCAGCATACTAGGAGACTCTGCGCTTGTGCTTAGTACAATTACTGAGTAAGTTCTGACATCATCATCTTCCTTCATGAAACTTTTTTGTGTACGAGTTTTCTAACGTGTGCTCTAGCTGCCTGTAGAAGGGCATAAATCATTAAGTAAACCATAACTGTGGCTTCTGCATATAGGAAACGATTCATAAATTTCTTTTAGTCCTATCTCGAGGCAGTTGTGGTGTATTATCGAGGATATGAGCTTCTAACATGTCTGCAGATTTAACAATTGACGACTTCTCATGTATTCATGAGTGGTATACAAAAAAAAATGTGTTTTCTTTTTTCCCTGGGCCCATGTGATTTATTCAAAAGTACATGCAAGTCTCAACGTGACTGGAAACCTGTCTTCATATGCATGTGGTGATCGCACTCTCTGCTCGTATTCCACAGAATTTAGCAACCACTAATGAATAGTCATGCTGCGACAGCATCCTGTACTTCATGAAGACAAACACATGCATGTGTACTCATTTGTGCAATGGTTCCAAATGGAATATCTCTAGTGCAAGTAAGTTCCCCAAAATAAATTAGGGGAATATGTCTCGAAAAAAACGTGTGATGGCATGATTTGCTACCATCATTGATTGTTTATTCATTTGATCAAAAGATAGTCACTATCATTCAGGAAATGTGATGAATTTTGGAGTTTCTTCCTCACCATGCACGGCGTTGAACTTGCTTGCAGCAACCGGTCTTATTATTGAAGTGCAGAGTTCTCACACCGAGATTTTTGTTTTTTCGAGCTGTCTGATGACACCTATAGTTCTTTTTTTGTCTGAATAGTCGAGATGCTCTGATTCGGTCGAGAATCAAGATTCATTATGGTAGCGTGTGTTTGAGCAATAACAATGTAGATCTTCAATTTTAGCATTTTTGGTGTTCTCTTCGAATTGGAACAATGTTAAGAAGAAACACGAGCTAAGTTTTAGCATTCTGCTGCTTCATAGAATTGAAAATCTCTCCCTTTACAAAGGAGTGTGCAAATATCTTGTTCACTTATGTGGGAGATCAGACTTGGGAGAAGAAGAAATAATGAATTCAACACAACGAAAACACACAAAAAAAGAAACGGAAAGAGAAGAAAAGGAGAACAATCGCCAGGTTTTCTCCTGATGAAATTGAGAATGAATGAAATTCTGGTTACCACTTGTTATAGTCCTGCGACGTGCTTGGAACGATTGCGATCATGCGATGATATTTTCTGAACTTCTTAACATCAAAATTTATACCTCCGGAGAGCATATCGAGCTGTTGGAGCTCTTGGATTAATTAAAACTTGCTTATTCTGTTAAATAAATATAATAAAGCTAATTAATTACTCTACTGGGGGGAGTCATTGCCTCACTTCTTGAGGAGGAAAATTGTTCCTCTCTGTTGTAATGTGCTGCTCTTGATTTGTGGGTGTTTCCATCACAACCCATTGGCTCCGCTCCCTTTTGGGAAAAACAAAACAGGCTTTATGATGTTTCAGGGATGTTGAATGCCAATCAGATTTCTCCAAGTCCCAGAATACTCCTCGGTATCAACAGTGAAAAATTAAAAAACCAAACGTAGATAGTGTTGATATTAATTATTAACCTTATCAAAGAAGACATTTAAAAGAACAAAATGTCTGGCCCGTGCCTTTGTACCCATTGTCCCATACAAAAACCCACTTAATTACATTTCATTCTCACCATTCACTTGTCCCAATGCTCTTTTTTCTGTAACAATGTCCGTTCCCCATTTGGCACAGACAATATCGGTCTTCCATATCACCCACCCACTTGGCCTAACTCAGATGGCAACATGGCCATGCCAATGACATTGTCATAAATGATGGAAAACCCCAAAAAAGGAAAAAATATGGCAGAATATTCAGAAAAGAAAAGACCAATCAACAATTTACTAATTATGTGTGTGCTGATTTCATCAAGATTGGTTCATCAGTAACAATAATCCTGAAACAAGATCAGAAGCTGTAGTCTGTTTTGAACACCTTTTTGGGTTGTGGCTTTGAGGAGGCATACCCGCCGTTCTTGATTGCTGGATCGGTTTGTTTTTGCGCCTCCTCTTCTTCTTCTTCTTCATCTTCCATGTCAGCGAAAGCAGGGTGAGTGAGAATGCAGTTGAGCAGCTGAGTCCCTCTCAGGGCATTGGTGAGTGGCAAATGACCCTCGGGAGTGTCCTCCTTTAACTCCCACATGAACTCAGTTGGGAATGACCTGTAATTATACTGCTCAACCTCCGTGTCCAGCTTCTTCATCCACCCCACCTTGATGAAGAACTTCGTAAAGTCCCTCCTGGCCTTATCCCACAGCCTCTTTTGGATGCTGTATCCGAAGCGATCATCGCTGTGGTGACGCCACAGCTCGTCGATTGCCTTGAGGTCGGCTGCGGCGATGAATTGGACCTCGGAGAAGAAGACGTAGCCACGCTTGATGGCAGCGTCACCGGCCAGGGCGATGAGGAGGCGGCGGGTCTCCTCGTCGGCCTGCCGGAAGTTCTTGGCGGCGAGGTGGCGCTCAAGGAGGTCAAGGGAGGTGGAGGAGGGGGAGGGGGTGGTGTCGGTGGCGGTGTCAGTGTCGGTGGCAGAGGAGGAGGAGGAGGAGGTGGTGGGGGAGAGAGAAAAGGTGGTGGTGGTGGAAAGTGAGTGGGAGTAGAGAGATTGTGTGGTGGTAGGCTTGAGGAAGAGAGAGGACGGGGAGTCTAGGGAGTGGCGGCGTCTGAGGCGGTGGTGATGGTGGTGGTGCTGGCTGTGATGGTGGTGGCGGAGGGGGTTTAGAGAATTCGTCGCCATACAGTGGGGAGGGAGGGAGAGAGTCTCAGGGTGTGTGACAAGTAAGATGAGTAGGTGATGATGATGGTGGTGGAGGGGAAGATAAGAAGGAAGAGACAAGGAAGTGAAAGAGGCTCATCAGGAGCAATTTCAGGGAGGGTTGTGATTGGCTACACGAGGGTGAGGCTAGATCTCTCTCTCTCTCTCTTCCAAATGATATATTCTTAGTGCTGTTTTAGAGGAGGAAATTGTTTTGTCTTCCTTATGCAAATAATGACTAGAAAACAACGATAAATATTAAATGTACAAATCGACGTGAAAATTGTCCAAGAAATCCTTAACTTATTGTATGACGGCCAATTTAATCCTAAACTTTTCAGTTGTGTTAATTTAGTCCTAAACATTTTCATAACTTATCAATTTAGTCACTTTAGCCAATTTGATTGAAAACCGCTGACGTGGATAATTTTTTTAATCTTATGAATTTTTTTCTTTTTTCATTTCCTTTTCTTTTTTTCTTTTTTTCTCTTCGCCGACCTAAGGCGAGGGTTAAGGCGAGGGTTGTCCTTGCCAAGGGCCAAGGTGAGTAGCCCTCGCCGAGCCAGTGGAGGGTGACACTCACCTAAGGCTGGTGGAGGGGAAAAGAAAAAGAAAAAGATCATAAAAATTTAAATAATTACCTATGTCAACGGCGATCATGACACATAGGACTGTTAGTGCTGACTAGATTGCTATGTTAACGATTTCCTATCAAAATTGGCCGGAACGACTAAATTGGCAAATTATTAAAAGGTTTGGGACTCATTTGGATAATTATCAAAATATTTATGACTAAATTGACCTAATTCAAGGGTTTAGGTTTAAATTGGCCGTCATACAATATATTTAGGACTTTTTGGACGATTTTCCTATAAATAAAATTTTCATTTAGACATTAGAGTAGCTAGTATTAGTGTTTTGTATTGTATATATATAGTTACTTTCTCAATCTAATTTCGATGTAACCGTGGCAAATCATCGTCAATTAATAGTTTTGTTTCCTTACTATTAATGAGTAGCGGTGCAATTTGAACCATTCATTTTAATTTTTTTGTGATTGGCAACCGGATCACTAATTTTCTGTAAAAAAAATCATTCTTTTTGCGTGTGTGCAATATTTAAAGAAACAAATCCAATGGCATTATACAAGAAAAAGAAATCCAGGCGGTAATGAACTCCAAAATTTAGATGGTAGAATATTGGTCCAAAATAAATCAAATGGTACTTAAGAATTCATAAATGAAGAATATCATATCTCCAAAATGCAAATAATACAGATAAATTGGACTTTCAATTTTTTTCAAAGTTTTTTTATTCATTAAGGTACACGGGACATAAGCTCTCCTGTTTGGACACTAAAACCTAAGTTAGCCTCCTCTTCTGAAAAAATAAATTTACTTATCTCTTTTGATACGAATTTAGATATAAAAAGAACAGAAAAATCAAATTACAATGTGATTTAGGAAGTAAAATGCATATAAATTGTTTTGAACTAGAGATCCCAAAATGATCGAACAAAAAAAAAGCATGACTCAAATATGATTTGAATCAAATTAAGAAATCCGAATCTAAATTAAACACAACATAATACAATGCGGTTAACTTGAAATTGACACGAATTGACAACCTTTTATAAATTTTCAGTTAAAAAACCTTTTGTCATCACTTTGGAATATTTGGATCATGACATGGAATGACAAAAGAGGCAATACTAATATGATACTACCATATGATTTTGCCACCCTATTTCACCCTCATAATTATCGGAATTTCAGGCTTTTTCCCCTTTTATGTTCATGGAAGTTATGGTTTATTTAAATCCCACTGGATGTAGTTTGCTTGCTTGCAAGCAAATCCAAACTAATGGTATATGTTTCCTTACGTTGTTTCTTCTCTCTTTATTTAAATCCCACTGGAAGTTATGGTTTATTTAGATCCCACTGGATGTAGTTTGCTTGCTTGCAAGCAAATCCAAACTAATGGTATATGTTTCCTTACGTTGTTTCTTCTCTCTTCATATTTAAGGAATCTCATTTAGGGGGATTTCCCAAAGCCCACCAAATGAGAGTTTCCAATTCTATTTTTTTTCAAGGAAATGAGTTAAATAAGTTAGGGAATCTCATTATCAAGGTACGATTAGCTCACCATTTCCCTACAATATATATGTCAAGAAGTAAACATTCAATGGTTAAAAATAATATGAAACTAAATAAAAGAATGAGCATTAAGAGAAAATTGTAAAATTGTAAGAAGAAGGAAGGATATATAATAAAGGCAGCAAATTACGCCAAAATTAAATAATAAGCAGACCAACCATAGGCAATAAAACCTGCCGATTGTGGGGTATGTAAATTGAATTAATGTAATATAAATTGCAGTTGAGAAAAGATTAAGCAAGGATTAAGCAAATTACTGATATTTAAAAAATATCGAAAGATTACAAGTGAAGATATCAAAAGTATAGGTGCAAATTACAGAAAATAAAAGCCTTTGTATCCTCAGATCATGAACAAGATCCGGAACATAAATGTGTTTCAGGGATGATATGTAGATATGAAACTTACTAGATTTTGGATTCCAAAAAAAGAAGTGAAAATATTCAAAAGGTAGGATTCGAGTATGAGATATGGAAAGTTTTGAGAGTAATCTCTTATTTTTCCGAAGAGAAGAGAGAGAGAGAGACTCTAGGGATATATGAAAATGGCGCTTTTTCAATTGGAAGACTTGAGTTCTTCCCATTCTCTCCATAGTGAAAACTAAAATGAAGATAACTGTTATGACATATCAGGTATATTCGGTATCCAATGGGGAGATGTAAAGGATGAAGAACAAGAGGAAGAAGAGGATCTTCCAAAATCATTGTCCAAATTTTGAAAAAACAGTAAATAAGCCAAAAGATGCTTGTGTATGTCAACTTTCATAATTATGTCTGTCAGCTTTTATAAAAGCCGACAATGATCACTATACATTTTTTGCAATTCACTATTCACCTTTTACTGTTTACTATAATAAGCTCTTGTGAACCTTTTCTACGGTAACCTAGATGCCTTATATATATATGGTCTTCCTATTGGCCAAGAAATTGAAGATTTAAATTTATATCACATATTATTTTTTGATTCGCTGAGGAATTGGATTATCAATGCTTCGAAAAAAAACAACAAATGTAACAAAGCGACAAATTACTTTCACACGGTAAAGATGATTTTATTGACACTTCGGTAGATAAGTTAAGAGCGCTCCTAACTCTTGTGAGCCAAATAAACAAGGATTTTAGTTTAGAACAGGTCAGGTGCGTAGTTCTTTTGTTTCTTTGCTATAACACCGATCGAGAGTAGAGATGAGCAGCAAATCCGGTTCAACTAGTCAGGTTTTTTTTTTTTTATGGTCATTCAACCAGTTCGGTTACTCTGTTGATTTTGAAGCCTTTTTAGGAAGAAAAAAGAACCTCTTTTGCATTCATCAAGAATTGAACCATGGTCTTTTAACACGGATAATCCACAACAAAAACTCTAGACCAACATATATTTTTTTTATAGTGAAATAGTGCAATTTTTGTATTTTGCTATAAAAATTTGATTTTTTACCGAAAAAATAAAAATAGATCGGTTCTTGGGTAGAAACGAGAATTTGGTTCATTAATAGAGAATCGTAGGGGTGGTTCCCAATTCTAATTTCTACGCAAAAAACCGTCTCACCTTGTAACCGATCACATATAATCAAAAGACATATGATCTCTTTAATTCAAAATAAGTAATTTCTCTTTGAACTCATTAGAGCTAATATGTGGGTGGTTTGAATTTTTTTTTCTTAATTAGAGTAATATATACAGTTAATTTGGAGAATCAAAATTAACTCCAAGAATGTATATATATTATCTTAAATATTGCGAACATGAGAGCGAGATGCCCCTATAGCTCAGTGGTAGAGCGTCAGTCTTGTAAACTGAAGGTCCGTAGTTCGATCCTGCGTGGGGGCACTCCAAACTTCATGCTCCTCCAACTAACTTATTTCTATTTTTTTTTTCAATATTTCTTCAACCATTCAAGTCCCATATTATATATTATATTATTTTTCGATATTTCATCAACCATGAAAGTACCATATTATATATTTTCCAACATTGGATAGTATTAAAGTTGGAATTAAATTTTTGTCTCACTGGTTTTTTGTTTGGAACAACCGGCCGATAATCTTAGCCATACTTCATGTCTCGGGCATATGAAGTAGATGTGATGATTCGAACTTAATTCTTGAAAATGGAACGCAACTTACCTCGAGGACAGTCAGTAGATGAGGATAATAATTTCGAGACAGCGCTTGGCTCCGACGTGAAAAAGCTGGAGATCGATTTCTGTTTTGGAAAAGGTAAAAGAAGGAGAAACCTCCATCAATCTCAGCTACAAAAGGCCGTCTGCTAAGGATTAGCCATGTTTTTGGCCCATTGGGCTCGTCAGGTCAATCTATTCTGACCCAATGGACTTAATGATCTCAAATTGTAGCCCAGTCAATCCGGGCCCAACGACCAGATTTAAGACCATCAATTGAGTTGCATAGCCATGGTATCACTACTGTTGCAATATGCTTGCAAGCTGCTTGAGTTAAGATTAAAACTTGCCTCATCGTTATTGCTGAATTCTTTCTTCTTCTTTTTTTGGGACAGAGTTTTCATCCATAGCTTTCGTCCAACCAATCTTATGACTGGTGGGTTACAAACGCGGACATCATCCATAATGATGCTTGCGTAAGATTACATGTGAACAAAGTCCATATATTGCCATTCACTAGCAATAGGATGCATCCTTTAATTAGGGATGGAGAAAAATATAACCCTTCTTATTTCTAGCTAGAAATCATTACCCCAATCCAAGAAGTTCTGACTATAAACCTCCAAAGAATCAGTTGAGTTAGTTTAAGGTTCCATTAAGATCGTGCATGTCGAGAAGCACGGTGTTCGAATTCAAATCCAGTAGAGACAACTTTCTATCTGCCACCTTCTTCAATGACAACTTCGTCACTATGAGATCAGAAAAATTGTCATATCGCCCGATTGAATCGACACGATTTGTCATAAGAAGAACAGTTAATTGAGTTAAAAAGCTCAATAATGCTTCATTTGAGTAGCTTAGGTGATTAATCCAAGTAGTTCTTTCCATGATTTTCTGCGAGTTATGTGATGGTCTGTATGCCTCTCTCGATGCTCGATTTCAATATGTTTATTGTGTCCATGAGACTCTAGGCCTCCAATGAAAAGGCTTTGCAGTGCTTCTCTTTGGATCCAAGAAAAGAGGGCGAATTAGACTTTGAGAAATATTAGGTTTGCATTTTATCGCTCTGTCCTTTGTTTGGAGAAGGATCGGATATAAGACTGGATGTTTTCACATCCTAAGTTTGCGTTCCGCCCCATTTTCAAATTCTCCTATAGTTAAGTAAGATATTTTCCATGTGAAAGTTGGGCCAGATCAGATCTCGTCCCCTAAGTTTTTTGGATTGTGGCAAGTTGCCCCTGACACTTCAGCTTTTGCAATTTGCCCCCCTGACTTTTTGAGATTGATTGCCATGTGCACCTTGACTCCAATCAAATTTTGCTCGCAGCTTTGACCACGTGATTACAAGTGGCTAGATAGAGAGAGAGAGAGAGAGAGAGAGAGCACTCAAAAAAATAAATAAATTTGGAACTATATTTCCGATGTGTCTCAAGCCTCGACTTCGATCAAACTCTCCCTTGCGAGGACTTTGGCGCACATGCTCTTAAGTGGAATATATTTTCGGGTTGTCCTTCTACCCTTACATGTATATACTAATATGACTGATTTATTCTTTCATAGTTAGTTGCGTGTCGTCATGTGGTTGGAGCTCCAAGAATTTTGTTGGAGCCAACATCAGGGGCACATTGCAACCAATTTAAAGAACACAGGGGGGCAAATTGTAAAAATCGAAATTTAACGGGCAATTTGCAATAATCCTAACAACCCAACTTGGCATTTGTCGTACTTGTTATAAAATAGCTGGAGCCTGGAGAGTAGAGTGTCCCGTAGGTCTTAGAGCTGAATCATATTCTCAACATAATATTCATTTGGAGAAATTACCAGAAAAGTCATAAACCTTTCGATAATTTACCAATTTAGTCTTAAACCTTTCAATTATGCCAACTTTTAGCGATTTGCCAATTTAGTCATTACAATCAATTTTGGCTGGGAAACGCTGCATGACGGTCTAGTTAATGCTGTCTGTTTTATATGGTATGACCAGTGCTAATGTAAACAAATTTTTGCATTTTTTAAAGTTTTTTTATGATTTTTTTGTTCTTTTATTCTTTTTTTTCTTTTCCTTTTTCTTTTCAAACTCTTGGTCAACGAAAGCGGAGAGGTCACTGATCTACCCTCACCTGGTTTGGGCAAGACAAGTAGCCCTTGCCTCTGGCCGGCGAGGGCCACGACACCTCCCCCAAACTAGGTGAGGCTTGTTGTTCCTCGCCAGCCAAGAGTTGAAAAAAGTGGAAAAAAGAAAAGAAAAGAAAAGAATAATGAATAACAAATTTAAAAATGCAAAAAATTATTCATGTTAGCGCCGGTAGTGCCACGTAATATGGCCGGCAATAACTAGACAGCCACATCAGCGTTTTCCGGCCAAAATTGATTAGAAACGACTAAATTGGCAAGTTTTCATAATATTTATGACTAAATTGACAATATTGAAAGGCTTAAAACTTAATTAGCAAATTATCAAAAGATTTAGGACTAAATTAACACAATCGAAAAGTTTATGATCAAATTGGTATAAATGTAATAAATTTAAGACTTTTTTGATAATTTTTCCTATTCATTTAGAACTCGTTAAGCAATTATCCTAAAGTTAAAAGCTCTCTAGGGTTTCTCGTTTGGGCCTTGGTAGGGGGCGCAATTGGAGGAGGTTAAACACACCAGAGGGAACACAGCTCATGCAGAGATGGAGACAGGTGTAAGGCAGAATGCAACAGGCACTGGCTGGATTCAACCCCTGCATTGTCTCTCCTGAGTGGAACATCCCTCTCTCCAGTCGCTTGGTCAACCCCACCACTGTTCATCAATCACTCCATTCGCCCTCATATAATAACAGTACGTGCCACAAATTATTAGCATCTTCCCCGCGTTCATTATAAAAAGGACTGAGCGTGTCTCTGTCCATGTTGCACATGACGACACTCACTGAACAGCACTCCAAGATGCTGGACACCCCACTTAAAGCATTGACTAAGTTTTCTCCAGACAAAGCCAGACCTTAGTCAACTTTTAGCTAATCCCTTTTGTTAATTCATAACTTGCTTGCATCAGTAGGGGACAGAAAGATAAAAGGGTTTTGGATCTCAATGAGAGCTGAAGAATTTCCAGGGTTTCGTTTGCTTTCTCGGGGTCTGTTGAATGGAGGGAGATGAAATGACAGTCGGCTGAGTTTTGTATGCATCATGATGTGAGTGGTTGAATCAAGGGAACCGGAAGCATCAAGTAATTGGTCAGTCTATCCATTGGTAGTGTCAAAAAGAGATGTTAGCAAATGCAGTGTTGAGATTGGGATCTGTGTACATTTAAATATTATTTAGATTTCATATTTGCTTTTTGATTAGACTGTATCCCATGTGCAAACACGAATACGCATGTTCTTACTTAGAAAGCACTGTAGCTTTGGATGTCACAGCCTGCGATGGCCTTTGCGATGAAATACTAATGCTCTAGCCTCTGATCGCACTTATTGAGAATCTTTAGATGATTATCGGTGCCTCGCTTCTATCCCAAGACTCATGGATGCGACTTTGAAAACCAAGGAATGACTCGTTTTGCTGCTTGCCAAATAATTATACATTGAAAGACCCAACATTTTGACTTGAAGCACAACGACCTTGAATCAGCTCCCAGTTAGTCAAGATACCACAACTAAGGTCCGCTTGATCTATGAAGCTTGTGATGATGTTATGGCCATGTCACTGTCATGTTTTTTTTGAGTTTTGATCAGAAAGGACTTTGAAACTTATATGCTGCAATTTGGAAATTTGTAATTGTTGAGGCCTCAGTGATGGCTGTGTTTGCCCAAATCTGCGTGAGGGTTGGCGAGGGACGCCTTAGCCAAATCTGGGCAAGGGGTGGCCTGCGAGAGCCACAACACCCTTGCCCAGATTTGGCAAGAGTGTTGCGACACTTGTTGACCCTCACTTGTGGGTGGCAACTAGTGGAGGAAGAAGATGAATAGTAAAATAGGAAAAGAAAAGAAAATTTTTAAAAAATTTTGCAAAAATCAACTATATAAATGCCGGCCACACCACTTAGAATAGCTAGCCACGTTAGCAATTTCATGCCTAAATTGGTAGAATGAATTACAGTGGAAAATTATCAAAGGTCTAGGACTAAATTAACTAAATTGAAAAGTTTAGAACCAAATTGGCCTATATATGATAGATTTATGATTTTTTTGACAATTCTTTTGAGAAATCTCTACGTTTTGACTCGATCATCCAAGAGCTGAGTACATCTTAACCGTTAACAACCTCACACGAGCAACACGGTTAGTGACTGCGATTAGGACTGTGAAATCGGATCAAACCTACTCGGGAATCGGATCGGATCACCTTAAAAACCAATTTGATTTCTGTTTCCGAGTGAAGCACCACTCTGGAACTAGACAGAATTTGGAGCCAGTTTTATAAAGTCTAAAAATCCTTATTTTTCTCTTAGCATCTTTTTCTCTATCTCTCTCTTTTTTTTATACTCTCCAACTGAACTTGGACACTTCATATATATATATATATATATATATATATATCATGACTTGACGGCACTCGTACGAGCCTTGCCACCCTTGCTCGTTCCCGACTCGCCTTTATTCTCTCACCTTCATTCATCTTTTATTTTGAATTGTCTTGTTGTTTATATTATTTTGCTACAAAATATGAAACAAAAAGGAATAAAAGAAAAAGAGGTTCTTGAATAGGCCTAGAACCGGCCCAGAAAAACAGGATAAGTTCCATGACAAACATGACACGTTTCAGATTTCAAAAATTGGGAACCAATTCCAATGAAGTAAATTCCAAAGTTCAAATCCGAAACCCATCATTCCTAACCGCGATCATGCACTCCGTCGTTAAAATTGGGAGCGCATAGAGACGTTCCCGTTTTAGAGCCGTCCTCACCGTCGCTCTTCAACGACAAACTCTCGTTCGTTCGTTCGCAAGTCACCATAGCACAGCAGGGCAGTCCAACCAGAAAAGTGCTAGCCAGAACCGATAGATAGTACCCCCGAAAGGACGCCACGTGTCGCGAAACCCACCAATCACGCGGCAATAGCCGTTGGGGGGAGATCCAATCCGACGGTCGCTATCGTCCGGCCTGCTCCCACAACGCCATGGCGCGTCATTGTCTTCAACGGCTCCGCCTTTGTCTCCCCTTTCTCGCCAAAAGAAGAAACCCAAAAAGAGGATGGCATAAGAAAATTGGAGACAACGGGTCTCTCTTTCGAACTTTAGGGAAATTACAAAAATTTTGGCTCATATTTAATCCGACCACCATTTACATACTTCTACATTCGAAAATACCAAATACATACTCGAGTTTTAAATTTCGAAGACCATTTAGCAGCTTCAACTTCACGTTGATTATCATTATATCATATTCACGATGATGTCATTTTTTTTTTTCGCGAAAATTGGCGTTTCCAAATCGTAAATTACCGAGGATGTCGGTTTAATAATGTGGGGTTTTGCTTATAGTGGTGTGAATGATATTTGCAAACACGAAGGTATGCAAATGATTATTAGGTAAGAAATAAGGCATATTTTATTTTATATTTCTCCAAAATCAGAAGATTTATCCAAATCCGGATAATTAATCGATCCGAAATACTCTACTTTATTATTTGCCTTAAAACTTCTTGTAGCGACATGCCTGTTATTAAATAATATCATTTTTCATATGAGGGCAACCTATATGGGCTTGAGTAAAGCAAGGTGATCTAATCGAGCTCATGAAATAAATTATGTGCTTAGTATCCGTTTGTTTCGCGAAAAAATGAATGATTTAGAAAATATTTTTTAAAAATAATCACTTGTATATCTTGATATAATTAGTTAATGAAAAAAATTTTCATATCGACAATAATCTATATCCAAATATTATCGTTGACGGTGCAAATTTTTTGGTTCATTCAATTTTGTAAGAGATATAAAAAAATCATTCAAAAAAAATATTTTCCAAATAATTGATTTTTCGCGAAATAAATGGAGCCTTAGACAAGCACGTTTTGATCTTCAAGTTGACTAAGGTGCATGGGTCACTAACCCATTGATTTAGATCATCTCTAGTTTGGAACGCTAGTTGAAATTGAATATTCTATATCGAGTATACGACCCTCATGGTAACATCTAGGGGCAATTGTACTTATGGCATTGTCCAAATCACCAGCATGTTCCTCGACTTTCATCCTAAGTCCGAGTTTGAAATCGCCTCATTTCGGAACCATAACGCGACCTTCCTTAAGGGCTCGAGCTTGGATACTCTAGCAATTACTTTGCCCCCGCGAAGAGAGGAGCTACCACGCTCAATGAGAGTTATTCGAGTACTCGAAAAGCCTCTCATGCCCATTACCGTTACTAAAAGCAGAAAAGGAAAAAAGAAAAGACAAGAAAAAAACAAGAGCCTTAAAAGTTCAGATCCGTTATCAACGGTCCCCTTCTCACATCCAACCAAGAAAAAAGAAGAAGAAGGGCAAAACAAAAGCAAAAACGGACACCCTTCACTGCACATTATTTTACAAACGGAGAATATAATAACACAAGGTTGCCTACCAACAACAGCAATTATAACAACGCGTCTTTGAAATTCGACACCCACAAAAAAAATAACAATTAAACAGCAACAGCAACAAATAATAATACCAAAAACGCGTGAATCCCCCATGACCTAACTCACCAAACATTGATGACATGATCATGTTTATTTATATATGATATGATATGATCCTCCATGAAACTTTTCTATAAACACCCTCACCGCCTTCCACCACTTTCTATTTGAAGAACTCCACAGAAGCTTTTCTCGTCTCCCCAAGAATTTCTCATCACTCCCCAAACACTCACCGCACAATTCCCATCACCCCAAAACAAACCAACCAAACCAAAGAAGGCAAGCACAAGCTCTCTTCCTCTCTCTTTCTCTTATAGCAATGCCAACCATAATCACAAGGATTTTCCTCCTTTACAACCTCCTCCACGCTTGGTTCCACTATTTGGTCCCCAAGAAGCTGAGGGTCTGCCTCCCTCCTTCTTGGTCCCCTCTCCTCGTCGACCCGACACCGCCGCCGGCCCCGCCGCAGTTGCCGCGCTCCCTCTCGTTGCAGAAGGCCCGGATGGACGCCGCGGAGCTCAGGCGCGTCTTCCAGATGTTCGACCGCAACGGGGACGGGCGGATCACACAGAAGGAGCTCAGCGACTCGCTCGAGAACCTCGGGATCTACATCCCCGACAAGGAGCTCGCGGAGACGATCGAGAAGATCGACGTCAACGGCGACGGCTGCGTGGACATCGACGAGTTCGGCGCGCTGTACCGGTCCATAATGGACGAGCGCGACGAGGAGGAGGACATGAGGGAGGCCTTCAATGTGTTCGATCAGAATGGGGACGGGTTCATCACGGTGGATGAGCTGAGGTCGGTGCTGGCCTCTCTCGGGTTGAAGCAAGGGAGGACATTGGAGGATTGCAAGAGGATGATCATGAAGGTGGATGTGGATGGTGATGGGATGGTCAACTTCAAGGAGTTCAAGCAAATGATGAAGGGGGGTGGCTTTAGTGCTTTGAGTTGATCCACATTATGTTCCTTTTCTTCTTTTATCCTTTTCTCTCTTTTCTTCTTTAAATTTTCATCAAGTTGTATATATTTTTCATGGTGGTGGATGTGTGGGGAGGGTAAAGAAAAGGAGGGAGAGATCGAAAGGATTGCGGTTGCTCGTGTCATTTGTTTTCATCGCACATTGCGAGAGGGTTCCGGAGTCTCCGTCGCCACTAATCACATGGATCAAGTAATTCGAGGTGCAATGCATGATAGATCTCTCATGCGGATGATACGAATGGACCGAGTGGATGGAGATCTAATCAAGTGGCGCTCGACGGAGATGCGGCAAAGTCAAGCACACGGAAGAAAAGGATTCGAGATTCATGTGATTGTGAGTAAAAATCTTTTGCAAGTGGGTTTATGGTTCACTTGTTTGGTTGGTTTTTGAGATAGCCCCATTATCATTGATTGTCATAGTAACTTGCTTCTTTTATTTTTCCTTTGGGAAAAGAAATCTTGATGGAAGGAAACCAGCAAAAATTTACTTCCCTGCTTCACCAAAAATGACAGAAAAGATGGGACAAACGAAGGGAAAATGTACTTCATGTTTTACTCAATCTCGCTTATGTGCAAGGACTTCTGCAATATGGACAGCAACGATTAACTGCATCATTCCAAAATCGTCTTCTTACTCTCCCCAATCCCTTCCAACTTTTTGTCCTTTCGCTCTTGGTATATTGACTTGGATTTACTCTTACTATGAACATTGTCACTATACAATATCTAGACATGACAATGTTAATGTTGACCGAGACAGAGTGACAACAACATCACTACATAAGGGAAAACCAAGGTGTCTATCTGTATGTGGTTGAAATAACTCTTATAATTGCATTCTAATTAGGCGGGACACAAAAGGGTATTAGAAAATGGTCTCACGGGCAAACGATAAACACACGAAAGAATGAATGACTGCAGCTTGTCAAGTTCCTAGAGGCAGTCGCGACAATGGTCTCACAGGCAAACGATAAACATCTGAAGGTCAGTGCGTCAAAAAAATCCTGCTGTTTTACGGTTAAATGCTTGCAACAAGCCAGAGAAAAGGACTGAAATTGGGAAAGATAATTTAACAGTCCTTTTAAATCGACTAGACTTCAATGTAGTGGCACAATGTGAAATAAAAAGAATATGGACAGCGTTCACTTCAATCAGTTTTCACATTTCTTAATGAACACACTGAGAAATAATGCAAGTGGCCAGAGCACAACGCACCGATGTAAGCACCTTGACCCGAGATATTCCAGTTTTCTAATGAGGCCTTCTTGCTCTATTCACCTTGAAATATCTTCTCCCAAATTGAACATAATATAGCAGTCATGAACCGGATTCTGATAGTGGTTTGGAAAGCAGAGAGAACCACCGAAAGTTCAAACAAGGGAAATCTTGCACTCCACCGGTTAAACCCCTTTGGTCTCCGAGTTCTTTAACTGGTCCTCCTCAATTTCTCTGATTCTCTGAATTACATCAGCAACATTTCTTGTTAGGTCATCAGTGTGATCCTGCAAATCTTTCAGAATCGTGTTCAGTTGTTCCTCATATGCAGCACATTTCCGTTTGCATTTTCACCTTTCATCGTACAATTCAAGAGACAGTTCTCGGTTTTTCTTATCTTCCTCTCCTACGTGAACTCATAGATTAGTTCAACACATTTGGTTTACAGCAGCAATGACGAGGGCCGGCAACCCTTGCCCAAGTCTAGGCAAGGGCAAGCAAGCCCTCGCCTGTAGTCGACAAGGGTCGCCGGCCCCCATTTACCCACCTTTGCCAGCCCTTCCCGGCGATGGTGGGGCAGCGGCAGCAAGGGCTTCGATGCTTGGTTCAACTTTTTATTTTTTAGCTTATTTATAATTTAATTTAAACAAAAATTTGTAATAAATTAATTTGGACCAAAACAACATCGTTTTAGCCACATCATCACCACGTATGAGAGAGAAAATATTAAAAGAAAAAAAGCCATGTCAGCATTTTCCGTTAGCCAAGTTTGACGAAATTAACGTGTTAGAAGTATCAAGGGCAAAGTGGTCTTTAGGACTCCTAGGGTTTATTGGGTTACCATTGTATAAAAACAGTATTTTTGCTGAATAATAGATCAACTTTTCCCTCTTACATGGTATCAGAGCAAGGTTCTTAACCCTAGCCGACGGATCAGCCACTCGCCGCCGTCGACCACTCGCCGGAGCATACCGCCGGTGTTGTGGCTTGCCTCTGAACCAATCTCTCACGCGCGACTCCTCTCTCTCTCTCGTGCGAGGTCGCGCTACTCACCTCAGCGCGACTCACCTCGCGCAACCCATCTCGCGCGAGTCACGCAACCCACCTCGCGCGAGTCAGGCGACCCACCTCGCGCGAGTCAGACGACTCTCTCGCGAGTCGTGCGACCCTCTCGTGTGGGGTAGCACGATGATCTGAGGTCTCGTGGCTTCTCACTCTCTGTTCTGCTTCCGCGAGGCCAGCAAGTCCAAATCCAGCGCTGTCCATCGTCAGGGAGTCTTGTAGAGAGGTCGTCCAGCATCAGTGAGGCGTCGACCATTGTCAGTGAGTCAGATTCAGCACCCATGTCTCTTGGTTAGGACCCACAGGTTTGATGTTTTGGCGACTTAATGGTCACTAAGCTTCACAGCAGGAATTTTGAGGCGTTATTTGTTGATTAGGCTTGATAATGATGTGGGTAGTGCTTTATTAGAGATATGGATGTGTTTGTAGAATGTTTCTGAATTTTTCGGAACTTATGTGATGCTGATTAGGTGAATTTTGGAGATTTTGGAATTAGTTATTTGGAGTTCTGGTGGATTATTGAATTGTTAAGGATGTATGATCCGAGTAAAATTGATGGTAGTTCTGGAAAGAGTGATACCGTGACTACTGAAATGATTTCCTCTTCATCTTCTCGAATTACTGACAAGAAACTTGAGGGTATTACCAACTTTCAACAATGGAAGAAGATTGTTAAGTTTGTTCTGACGGGTAGAAATCAGCATATGCACTTGACTGAAACTAAACCTACTAATGATGCAAATTGGGATGTTATTGATGCACGTCTTATGGGTCAGCTTTTGAACTCGATGGAGAGCAATATTGTAGACTTGGTAACTCATATTGATACTGTCAAGGACTTGTGGGAGTACTTAGATGTATTGTATTCTGGCCAGAACAATATTTCTAGGATATATGAACTATCACAGGAGTTTCACCGATCTGAGAGCAAAGGGCGTTCTATCGATCAATACTTTGCTGATTTTAATAGAATGTATGAAGAATTGAATGCTCTCCTTCCTATTTCTTCTAATGCTGAACAAATGCGACTGCAAAGAGAACAGTTGGCTGTAATGAATTTTCTAGGAGGTCTTGCTCCAGCCTATGATACTGTTAGGTCTCAGATTCTTGGAGGAGAGACTATTGCATCACTTAGGGATACATATGCTCGAGTTCTTCGAGCATCCCGTGGTTCTTCTCAGAGCACCACAGCTATGGTTGATAATTCAGCTCTTGTTTCTCAATATCGAACTGGTGGAGGTAGGGGTGACGAAGGAAATCGTGGAGGGTATAATGGTCGTGGTGGCCGTGGTGGTCGAAGCACAGGAATAGGAAGAGGTCAAGGACAAAGGCAGCTTTATGGATTGCCCCAAACTACTGCTGAGAGCTCAGGGACTATTCGAACTTGTCATTATTGTGGAAAACCTGGCCATATTCAGAAATTTTGCTACAAGTTACATGGTAGACCAGGACAGCAACAACAGGTTGCAAATGCTGCATCTAGCACTGACTCTTTGTCTCTACAACAGCCTTCACAAGGCAATGTAGTTGTTATGTCTGATGAGGAATTTGCACGGTACAACCAGTCTCAGATTTCACTACCTACTTCATCTTCCACTGCTACTTTAGTCCAGACAGGTAATGCTACTGCATGCGTTTCAGCTAGTTCTCACCCTTGGGTCATTGATTCAGGGGCATCTGATCATATGTCAGGTCTTTCAGGTATATTTTCCTCTCTTACTCCATCATCGTCCACCGTTACTTTAGCTAATGGTTCATCTACACATGTTAAGGGAGTTGGCACAGTTCATCCAACCCCTTCCCTGCCTTTGACCTCAGTGCTTTATCTTCCACAATTTCCTTTTAATCTCATGTCAGTTAGTAAGTTAACTAAAACCTTTCAGTGTTCAGTAACATTCTATCCTGATTCTTGTATATTCTAGGATCTGGTTACGAAGAGGACGATTGGTAAAGGACGTGAGGAAGGGGGACTGTATGTGCTTGAAGACTCAACTTCCTTTGCATGTTCTGGTGTTGCTTCTCTACATCAGATTCATTGTTGTCTTGGTCATCCTTCTCTACACAGTCTTCAGAGATTGGATTCCAATTTTAAATCTATTTCTAGTGTAGAGTGTGAGTCATGCCAACTTGGTAAATTACATTGTGTTAGTTATCCACCTCGAGTCATTAAACGAGCAGAGTCTCCTTTTTTGTTAGTTCATTCAGATGTTTGGGGTCCATGTCATGTGACTTCCAAGTTGGGTTTTAGATATTTCGTTACTTTTGTTGATGACTATTCCAGAGTTACTTGGTTATATCTAATGAAAAATCGTTCTGAGTTGTTTTCTATATTTCGTGCATTTATATATGAAATCTTTACTCAGTTTGGTGTGCATGTTAAGGTGTTGCGTTCTGATAACGCTAAGGAGTACTTTTCTGCACCTTTTTCTAATTTTATGACACAGCATGGTATGATTCATGAATCTTCATGTCCTGATACACCACAACAGAATGGTGTTGCTGAGAGGAAGAATAGACATTTGTTGGAAGTTACTAGATCTATGTTATTTGAGATGAAAGTCCCTAAAGTCTTTTGGTCTGATGCTGTATTGACTGCATGCTATCTCATTAATCGCATGCCTTCCACTGTTCTACGAGGTGGTATTCCATATTCTACTTTGTTTCCAAATCAGCCACTATTTGCATTACCACCTCGTGTATTTGGTTGTGTCTGTTTTGTTCGTGATCATCGACCTGGGCTATCCAAACTTGATCCCAAGGCTATCAAGTGTATGTTTCTTGGTTATTCCCGTACTCAAAAGGGTTATCATTGTTATTCTCCCTTACTGAACAAATATTTCATAAGTGCTGATGTCTCATTTTTCGAATCCACTCCATATCATGATGTTCCAATTTCTGTGTCTGAGTTGGATGAAGAATTACATGTGACTACAATTCGATCAACTACTCCAGCTGTTTCACCTGCGTCTACACAGGAACCACCTCCTCTACAGGTTTATACTCGGTGTCCTCGAGTTCATACACCCCCCCTTCCTCCTGTCACGACTGCGTCATCTTCCGTCCCAGATCCACCATTAGTCGATTCTCCTCATGTGTCAGATCTTGATCTTCCAATAGCTCATAGCAAAGGTACACGTGCCTGTACACAACATTCTATTGCAAATTTTATTTCATACTCTTCTGTGTCTCCTTCTTTTCGATCATTTTTATCTACTGTTGATCAATATCCTATTCCCAAGTCCGTATCTGAGGCATTACAAATTTCTGGGTGGAGGACAGCAATGGAAGAAGAGTTAAAAGCTCTACAGGTAAATCAAACTTGGGACTTGGTACCTCTTCCTTCAGGCAAAACTGCTATTGGTTGTAGATGGGTGTATGCTGTCAAAGTTAATCCCGATGGATCTCTTGCTCGCTTAAAAGCAAGACTTGTTGCGAAAGGGTATGCTCAGATGTATGGGATTGACTATCTGGATACTTTCTCTCCTGTTGCCAAGCTTACTTCTGTTCGCATTTTGATATCTCTTGCTGCCACCTATCATTGGCCTTTATTTCAGCTTGATGTTAAGAATGCTTTTTTGCATGGTACTCTAAATGAAGAAGTGTATATGGAGCAACCTCCAGGGTTTGTTGCTCAGGGGGAGTCTGGAGGAATGGTTTGCAAATTAAAAAGATCTTTGTATGGTTTGAAACAGTCTCCTCGGGCATGGTTTGGAAGATTTTCTGAAGCTGTACTTTCTTTTGGACTGTCTAGATGTGACAATGATCATTCTTTCTTTTATAGACAGTCAAGGAAAGGAAAATTATTCTTGATTGTCTATGTGGATGATATTATTATCACGGGAGATGATTTAGTTGGTATAGATGAATTAAAGATCTATCTTCAGAAACAGTTTCAGACTAAGGACCTAGGAAAATTGAAGTATTTCTTAGGAATTGAAGTGGCACAATCACAGAAGGGTATTGTTCTGTCACAATGCAAATATGTCTTGGATTTACTTATTGAGACAGGTATGTTAGGATCCAAGCCTCTTGATTCACCCATGGAACAAGGAGTTAAACTAGTTGCCGAAGGAGGAGAGCTATTCGATAGTCCTGAGAGATATAGAAGATTGGTAGGAAAACTAAATTATCTCACAGTTACTCGACCAGACATTGCCTTTCCAGTTAGTGTGGTCAGCCAATTTCTGTCTTCTCCTCGTACTTCTCACTGGGATGCAGTAATTCGAATTTTAAGGTACTTGAAGAAGACTCCAGGGAAAGGAATTATTTATCAAAATCATGGTCATAGTAGAGTTGAAGGATTTTCTGATGCTGATTGGGCAGGGTCTCCAGATGATAGGAGATCTACTACTGGGTATTGTACATTGGTTGGAGGAAATCTAGTGTCATGGAAGAGTAAGAAACAGAGTGTTGTTGCCCGCTCCAGTGCTGAATTAGAGTATAGAGCCATGGCACAAACAACATGTGAATTAGTGTGGATTCAGCAGCTGTTGACTGAGTTAGGCTTGAAAGTTTTAATTCCTATGTCTCTATGGTGTGATAATAAGGCTGCAGTAAATATAGCATCTAACCCAGTGTTTCATGAGAAAATAAAACACATTGAGGTTGATTGTCATTTTATTCGAGAGAAGCTGCAAAGTGGAATGATTCTTCCTAGTCATGTTAGAACTGGTGAACAACTTGTAGACATTCTTACTAAATCTTTGGGTAACGGGAGGATAAAATATATTTGTAACAAGCTGGGCATGATTAATATCTATGCTCCAGCTTGAGGGGGAGTGTTAGAAGTATCAAGGGCAAAGTGGTCTTTAGGACTCCTAGCGTTTATTGGGTTACCATTGTATAAAAACAGTATTTTTGCTGAATAATAGATCAACTTTTCCCTCTTACATAACGGAAAGACTCAATTGTACGAATCTGACAAGTTTTAGGACTTAATTGCACTTTTTGCAAGTTTTATGACTTAATTGCACTTTCATAAAAAGTTTTAAGACTTCCAGTGAACATATTCTTCTTTTTTAGAGCAATGCACCTCCGGCTAAGTGCGTTTTCTTTTCTTTTTACATTTTAATCTGATAGGCAACATTTCTTCGGCCATTGTTGCACTCTTTATTAACGTAATGGCAAAGAGAAATTAATAAAATAAGTCACATCAACATTTTCTATTACTCAAAATTAAAGGAGCTAACTAAAGTATTTGATTGAATAATGAAGCAAGTTTTAAAACTTCATTGCATATTTGTGATAAGTTTAAGAAGTTCGATTGCACTTATCTCTTTTTTCATTTAGTATTATATACATTAGGGGTTCTTAAGCATGCTTTTAAGATGAAAAAGGTATGGTGTACTTTCTTTTATGAGACTAAGTATCCGAGCCTCTCACAGCACCTAATTTATCTCCTTGAGTCACGATAGTCCTGTCCCACAATATCCAGGTAACTATCAAGGCTAGTGGCCCCTGAAATAACCTCAGAAAATTGCTTTTTGCTAATGATCAAACTCGTGATCACACTTCCTGAAATTGACTCTAATGTTAAAACTTACTGAGAGAGAGAGAGAGAGAGAGAGAGAGAGAGAGAGAGAGAGAGAGAGAGAGAGAGTCATCAAATTGCAGAAAACATGTTTCTAGCAAGTGATTTGAGTCATTGATTCCTTTTTTTCTTTTTACAGTTTTTTCTCACAATAACACAGGCCTGATTGCGTCTGTGTTCATTTGGTGATGCAAGAATAGTGGATCATTGGTTGCTGCATTGCTCGAGCTCTGAGCATGTTTGGTGTATAGAAAACAGTTTGTTGCGAATGACCAAGATATAAATCATTCGTATGGAAAAATGATTATTGATACAGTAGTTTGATATCATGCACTGAATTCTTACATGGGGGGGTATTCAAAAAATTCTCAATGTATACTTACCCAATTATGCTACAGCACAATGGCTTGCGGATAGCATTCGGTGACCTCCATATGCAATCCACCCCAAGCAGGTTTGCATCTTGCCCACCTTTCGTGCATATCAGACAAGAATGCTTCGGCCCATGGCTCACGACTCCCACCCATGCTCAGATCATAAGGCACCGAGAAGCTGCCAAGTGAATTGCAACCTCTAAGCCAACTAGGGGATAGTGATTATAGAACGATCCGCATGTTTGCGATTCCAAAGTCTCATGCATCAGTCCACTGAACTTTAACAATATAAAGACCTGAATGCAATCCAAATAGCTAATGCTACATCAAGGGAGAAGACCCCTTTCTGGACTACACTCACAGAATTTTAGTAAACCAACTGCATACAGTTGACGTACTAGTCGATCTAAAACATCATCATGGTCAACCTAACCATCCACATTTAGGTCAAATGCTTGATCTTGTGGTTTTGAAGCTTCCAAATCATCTAATTTTCTTATAATTGTGTTCATTGTGACTATTAGTAATTCGGAAAGTTTAGAGCACAAGTTTAGGGCATAACATCATTCTAAAGGAAGAACTTCTCAATCTAAGAACGTTTGGCTCCTTTTGGGTCAAATGCTTGATTTTGTGACTTTTGGAGCTTCCAAACTTTCTAATTTACTTATAATTGTGTTCATTGATATATTATTGGCTTGAGAATTGTGTTCATTGATATATTATTGGCTTGAGAAGCTTACAACAGTCAAGCTTCTTCCTATCATTATCCCTTCACAACAAGAAACCGGTTGGTTAATCCATCTAGCATCAAGCAACACTTCATTTGGTAACATTGTCCCACGAAGAAACATCAAACAAGGACTCTCCTTGGATTAGGACTTTAAAGTATAAGAGACTAGGGTTCATGATTTGTTTCTTTGCTTCAAAGGCAATGTGATAATATATTCACGAGGATGCAGCAAGAAAGTGATACCTCATTAATTCTTCTTCTGGTTCAGTAACTTTTGCACGGGTCTCTTTCCTGCATGATCAAGATAAAGGGTTTGATAAGGCAGTGATTAGATTGTTGTCGCATGTAATACATCTAATAATAGTCAAATTGTGGTCACCACTACCAGTTCATGAATATCATCCAAATCCAAGAAAGTGTACTTGTTCATATCAACCAAGTTAACCCAACAAGTACACACTGACACGAACTCAACTCTATCTAGAATTGGCTTCTTAATATAGAATGTTTGTTCGGATGCACCAAAACATTCAAGCAAAAAGAAGTAAGAAACAGGAAACCATCAACAAATTGAGAGAAAAGACACTGATGAAAGAGATGAAAGAAATATCAATTGATGAAGCTAGTGCTCATGAGAAGAGTGTCAAGGGAGATGACAGATTTGAATGACACACAGAGAAGAAATGATACTATGGGACATGGAGAGAATTAAATTACGATCATTCAAATTGAGATGAAGATAACAGTGAGATTCACCAAACCAAGGTTGAAGAGTATACCAACACTCAATGAAGAATATGTCAGCTACTTACCCAAGTGCCACATAGTTAACTCGAATCAAGGATGTTCCATCAATATTTGTCCAAATTACATGACGACTCACTTTAGTTCAAGGACCACATAGGTATCGCTATGCCCCGAGAAAGCACTGACAATCTCAGGGCTTACAAAGAAGAATAGGCCAGTAGGAAGACTGGCTTATTATTTTTAAACAGATAGGGAGGAAAAAGGAGTTAAGAGTAGCCACAGATTAAAGGCTTCCAGGAAACTCAAGTAGCAATAAAGACAAGAAAAAATACTACACCTGGCCTACATAAAGTGACTACATCATGAATTTACTGCATCAAATCTTTTTTGCAAAGTCTGCTTCTCTTCTTCCATCTGACAAGCTCATATAATTCTCCAAATCATATTTTTCCAGTCAAGGTAAAAGAAAACATTAAAGTAGAAAATCAAAGTTAAAAACAGGTGAAAGCATTTGTTTGCACAGGTGGAGCTGTAATGCATTGGTCTAATTGAACTCTTTTCTTTTCTAATAGCATAAAACACGAAGACAGAGAAAGAACCTAGAGAATAAAATTCTGAAGACACGAAGTGACTTGGTAGACAGATTATAGATCGCCTCTTCAATGTGCTCTGTGCTGAACAAATACACAACTGGATAACCAAGAAGCCATCTGCAGTAAACGCAATAATCACTTGTCAACACTATATCAATTAACAAGACATAAGAAAATAATTTGCAGGCAAGTCTTTGGCAACTGTGACATGCTAGTCAGTGTCCTGAGGATGGTGACAACTATGTAGTAGTCTCTGAAAGCCAAGTCTCAAATTGCTTAATACAGTTAGTACTACATTATAACTTGGAGACGGACAAACAAATGCCAGCTTTGAGGCATCCTTTTAAAGGATTCAGCCATGTTTTGGAATGGGTAATACAGATTGCTTCAAACAACATGAAAGAACAAGGGTAGAATGACGATGAAGAATTTGCATTGACATTATAAGAAGAAGCATTCATAAATGCAACAACTTACCCATTCAATGTTGGGATGCTAATCTTTGTATCTTGCAGACAGCTACTCAAATCAATACGGTCAGGATTTCCCAGGGCAGTAGAATCGTCAACTGAAGACGTATCAGTGCTTACTATGCCTGTCTTATTACATGTTAAGCTTTCATTATTCTGTTCTATAATTGGAAAATGCAGAGAGAAGATCTTCTGAACTGAAACAAGCTGAATTGCTGCAACATTATCTTCTCTTTCTCTTATCATCTGGGGACGAAATGGAAAAGAGCTTTTAACCACGTGGAACCAAAAAAAAAGAAAGACAATATGGATACCCGCGCACTGTAAAATTATACCAAGAAGTGTCAAGGAAACAAGCACAAGCAAGGAATCAACCTGAGGAGGATCTTGTTCAAGGTCCACAAAGAACAGTTGTGCTTCTGAGTTTAAGCTAGATCTCACAAGTTCGGCAAGTCCTCTTCGATGTACTAAATAAATCATGTCCTCTATAAGCATTACCCTTAAATGCTCAAATATATGTGATTCCTGGATCCAAAAAATGTTAAACCATAATAAAAAGCAAGTCAGGGAAACAGAAATCTGAAGCCAAAAATAAAACATCACGATAAAGAACACAAATAAGAAATACATGTAAGGCTAAAGAGTAACATTTCATGAAAACTCATATGACATCGGCGCGCCAGATGGGTTGAGGCTGGACAAATGAACACAACAACTAACGATAAAAACACCCATCACTCACCAGTAGTCACTGAGTTCAAATTTCAGCTTGATATGAGGTTATCTGATACATTTAGTAAGGCAAGCAATTGAGCCAATAAACCATCTAAAGTTCAGAGTACACGTTCAAGAATTGCCCTTCTATGGCTTTCAGTACAGGCTGTCACACAACGCACTGGGGACCAACAATCAACAAACTCACTCCAGCTCTACACAGAAGAAAATGGAAATGAAACGCTAATACATCACGCGTCCAACGAACAAGCGAAATGAAACTGAGTTTCAAGCCAATGGCGCAAACTCCGCAGGCTATTAGGCAAATTCCCAAACTTTCGGAGAGTCGAAAACATTCGCACAGAGGATCAAACCTTGTGACAGAATCTCAACAGAGCGCACAAGTGTTGTTGCAGTTCGGGCAGCTTCCCTCCATAGTCCACCATCACCACCGGCCTAATCCCCGTGCACAAAGCCATCACATCTGTTATAAAACCAAAAAAAACAGTTCGAACCACATCAGGATCACCATCCTCCGACAGCAAAAAAACTATGAACAACCAGTTCAAACGGAAGCACAAACACACACGACAGGGCCGGGGCACAGAGATGAAGAAGGAGAACCTATCTGGAGACGGCGCTTGGAGGAAGATTTGAGCCGCCACTGGACATGGGAAAGAGCGGATTCCAACACCGCTAGAGCTAGAGCTTCGTCAAACTCCGCGGCCTCCATGATCGACGCTCTGCTTCGATCTCGTTACGCAGAGTGCGAGCGCCAGCGCGAGCTCCGGCGGCCGAAAAAGTGACGGCGGCGGCGGCGGCGGAGAAAATTGCTGGGCAACACAAGGACCGTCCAATTTCGATTTTCCTTTGGAAAAAATTCATAGAAGTCGCAATTTCACTTTTTTTTTAAATATCAACGTGTAAAATCATTTATAATTTCTAGGAATGCTATTTACCCAGTTTTTTTAATATCAATTACACAAGAAATTCTAAAAGTTAACTTACTTTTGATGCGTAGTTTGACATTCTATTTTATTTTTCATAACCAGAGCCATTGCGTGCAGTGCGCTAAACTTGATTAATAATCATCGCAAAGAGGTATGAAGAAATCATATGATCACATATGCCGTGAATTAGTTCCTTATTTTATTAACAAAGTACCTTGTTTCGTGCGATTAATCAATTATAGATCTATTTGTTTTTTCGAAGGCCACATTTAATCAGTTTAATTGTCTCGACTCTATCTTTAACTTATTTCAATAAGGTTTTTAATGAAAATTATTTTCTAAACAAAGGCAACTTCTTCCATTGTGCCGTTTGTGTTCTAACATGACATGAGAATGCAAAACTATAAATCCTTGCGGTAAGTGCTTTTCTTATTAAAAAATTTATTTCTCCGTTTAGGTAATTTTTTAATCTTTTTTTTTCTTCTTGGTGATTTTATGTTCTTCATATGTATGTTCTCCATATTAAATTTTAAGCAATTTGTTCAATTTCGTTCGGTTAAGAGGCTCTATAAATGTCACTCGAATGGGCGAGCAGATTTCTAATTTCATCCTACCGAAAACTAAAACATTTATGTGAGAATAAAAGAAATACTAGAACTTTCTTTATATAGTAGGCATAATTTGCGATTTCTTTATGATATTAATCCTTAATAATATTTTGTCCGTGCTTTTTTTGTTAAATCTCTCTCTCTCGAAAGAATCTATTTATTTCCATTTCAAGCTTCTATTTTTGTGTCTTAGAGTTAGAGATTTTCAATTATGGATTCTCGACGAATTAACCGACACTGATAATACGTATTTGTCGAATTTTGAAAATACTGAAGAATTTTTAAAAAAATAATAATAAGGAACCACCTTTCGAAAAATCTAATTACACGTGTCACCCGGCCTTTTTAGTCTTCATTTTTTTTTTGGTCGGTTCTTCTTTATTTTTTTTTTAAGTCTTCTTTCACCGTCTCTGCCAATGCCATCTTCTCCGCCTCCTCCCTCCTCCGACGATTCTTACAGGGGACTCCACTCTCCAAGGCTTTGAGATCTGATCTGCTCCCTCCTTCGCGAACTCTCTCTGCAAAATCCGAGTTCGAGTTCGGGTTCGAGATCGAGATCGAGGTTCGTTAGATTCTTCCTTCTTTCTCTCTCCTCCTTCTCCTTCTTCGTTTCCCGTTGATTCGAATCTCCAGTTCGTCTCCGTATGTGCCGGATTCTGTCAATGCGTGTCCCGCCGCGCACATGGATTTCGCAGCGGTTCTTTCTTTTTTTCCGGATTTTTACGATCGCCGTCGTGCCATTTCGCGCTTGGTTGTAGGCTCTGTGTTCGCCGCGAACGAGTTCGATCGTTCGGCGAAATTTTGCTCCTTCGAGGCTGTTTGAGCTTTGCGTGATTCCTTGTAGGCGATAGAGTTCAGGAGCTATGGGGGCTAGAGTCTATTAGGGCTGTGGGAGTACCGCCGGTCGAGGTCGAGAGTTGCTGGTTTTTGCGATAAATGGGTGCTCTTTTGGTTGGGACTAGATTGAGCAGGAGAGATTGTTGAGGATTCCCCTGATGGCCATTCGGCGGATATGCTTTAGGTTTTTCTTGTGAGGAAAGATGACGCTTGATGTTTGTTGGCTATGCGAGGCTTTTTTTTTAAGGGATAAGGAGGGAGGGTCGTGGAAGACTTAGTGGGGCTTTTTGCTGTCGGACTTACCGCGATGAAGGTTGGGAGATGGGGGTTTCGGCGGTTAAGGGTCGTGCGTCACGGCGTGGTAGGTGTTCCTTAGCAATGTGGAGATGGCGGGCTCGAGTAAAGAGAGTAGATCATGTGGATATGTTTCCTAGGACTTTTGCTGAGGATTGTTGACAGAGGTTTTGTTGTTGAAGCTGGGAATTTGGTTTGACTGAGTACGAACTGGCTAAAAATTGGAGAAGTTAACTGTTAAGTTGCGAGAGATTGCCTAGAGGAATTGATGATATTCTGAATGAAATAAAGTTCATAAAAGGATTTTTTGTCCTCTCAAATCTTCTCCTTTTGCGTGTAAGAGGACCTCAGGACCTTGTAGATAATGTTGGATATGCTTGATAACTATGAAGAAAATCATGGGGACCTGTTTAGTCGTTTTATTATTAAGAAAGCCGATAAGTAAGTTGACATCTTAACAAACATTTTGCTTCGATAAACCTGTGGCCCATATAATAGTTAATATCATGGAGTTGTATTATATGGAGTGCTTTTTCCCAATTTCAACTGCCATACAAATACATTGGGTTTGGTTAGAGAGGTAGGGGGGACGGATTTATCTTCTTTCGAGTCGCTCCTTTTCTGATTCAGATTAATTCAAAATCTGAATGGACTTCATTTGAAAATTAAGAATACAATAAGTATGCATTGCTTTGTTAGTAGCAGTATAAGGAAACAAAAAAGATCAGCCTGAGTGTCTCTACAGAAATAAATCCTTCAGTCTCTGGATTTGTGAAGCTTCAGCATCAATGCTCCTTCATTTTAAGGAAAATGTTCCAGAGGCAAAAATGTGTCATCACCTTTCTAAATGTTCTGTCAACCTGCATGTTCCTGCTCTGTTAGCATCTGATCAGTCCCTTGACTGTTTTCTCCATGATGTACTTCACCCCTGATGAAGATGCACCATATGCTGATGAGATGATGTAAGTTGGCAGCGTAGCAGAAGGTCCTCCTCTGGTTCCTTTTCTTCTTTTTTATAGGCGGAACTAGTCCTTTCCTTCAAACTGTTCTGAGCAGTCTAGGGATACAAACCTCTACTTGCTTACCAGAATGCTTCAGAAAGCAGCAATCCTCAATAAAGCAGGGCCTCCCATTTCTTGTTTGATTGCTTGTAAAATCAAAGCTGGCAGTCCATTGAAAATTATTTAATTGGTTTTTACTGGGATAACTCTGTCCTTGCCAGTGCTGGTCTCTGTATATATGTTATCAGCTGCTCTTCTTTGTGTGTCTCGTGATTATTTTACTTTTATGCTGGCTTTAATGGCTGTATCGGTTTCTGAGATCTTGAGATAGAATACTCCTGTTGATGTTCAGATTTACCATAGTTCTAGTCCTCTTGAAGGATCACCTGTTGATTGTAAATTTTCGCATTTGATATCAATGATTAAGCGCTGCATTATTGTCTTTTTGTGGTGGTTCGACAATTTTTATAGGAAGTCTATTTCAACATAACCTGTTGGTGTTAATGTGCGAGTTCTTTAAGATTTTTAAGGTTGGTGGGATGAGCTAGCATTACAAGAGTGGTGAAGGACATGATTGCATCTATTTATCATCTCATCGGCTTCGACTTATTCTGACTGTTTTTCTTTCTAATTCTCTTGATTGTATGTCAATTTGTAGTAATGTATAACAATCCGGCCGCACAGCCTGGTGGGGTTCCCATACCTCCAACAAATCCTCAGCCCACCCCATTTGGCAATGCTTTTTATGGTGCTGGCTCAGGACTTATCCGTAATGGGCTTGGTGCTTATGGAGGAAAAATTTTAGGATCTAGCTCTGAGTACGTGCAAAGTAATGTAAGTATGAGGCTTCGCCTGTACATTCATTTGTATTCTGTGAGTGACAAGCTGAATGACGCTAGTTCGCTTGTTCATGTTATGTCGTGCATTGCCATTGAATACCTTTATGAGGAAGGACAGGCTATGCTTTTTGAAATTTCATCATCAATATAGCACCCTGGAGGTTGTATATATTTGTCTTTTGATGAAGAGAAAATTTGCCAAATGGAGTACATGGTTAAGGGCAAGAGGTAAACCACACTCTTCCCTAAACACCATGTGAAGAAAAGACAAACAAAGAAGTAAAACAAAAGGAGAACAGAGCAGGGGACAAACCTGGTTGCTTCTTGCAAAGTATTTGATGTGTGACAATTCTCTGCTTCTTGGGCAGTAACCTATATTATGCAGAAGTCCTTTTTCTTGACCAAGTTGTCCGTTTTAGTTGAATTCGCTCTGTTTGCCCTTCAGGGCTTATCTCATGGCTTGAGCAGGCTTCCCCGGGAGCCTGATCATTCAGTTGTCTGTGATTTACTTGATTGCCTTTGCACTTTAGTACTTAAATATGTGAATTTTGCAGCATATAATATACTGAATTGCTTTGTTACACTGGTACTTTGATGCTTTAAATTATAAGTGCAAAGAGGTTCCATCACTAATATCGAAAGGAATAATTTTCTTATGAAGATAATGAAGTTCCTTCAATTTGTATTCTTCATTTACAATAATGTACCGCTTGGCGCTTAACTTCTTTGGGAAGTGGATAAACAATTCTTTGAATGCTTTGGTTAGTCTGAATATCAGTTAAACCATGTATATCGCATTTGGTGCTTTTCCCTACTGATGCAGCACTTTTGGATGTCTTTAGATGAGTGAGAATCTGCGGATATAGTTTTTAATAGTCAATCGTTATATCTTTCTTTTTTCTCATTTCACTGAAACAGTATGATCAATCCTTTCTTGACGACAGATTAGCAGGTATTTTTCTGATCCCCAGTACTATTTCCAAGTGAATGAACAATATGTGAGGAACAAGTTGAAGGTGGTTTTGTTTCCATTCCTCCATAGGGTGAGCCCTAACATCGCATCAAACTTTATTGCTGCACCTGCACTCAATTTTCAGACTACTTACAATTTTTCCACCATATACCATTTCCACAGGGCCACTGGACACGAATTACTGAGCCAGTGGGAGGCAGGCTGTCATATAAGCCCCCGATATATGATATTAATGCTCCAGATATGTACATTCCGCTTATGGCATTTGGTTCTTACGTTGTTCTTGCTGGCCTGCTGTTGGGTCTTCAGGGGAAGTAAGTGATAAGGAGTTTGTATCTTACACTGACTAGATCTCTTGTTTGTTAGAGTTATTCTCATCAAATGACTGGTCCTAGTCCTACTTTTACTCCCAGTTTTGTTGACCTCTTGGTACTCGTAGTGTCATTCTAGGACAAAATTTAATGAAGATGTTTCTTATGCTTAGCTATGAATAAACCTTCATAGACAAGTTTATTCATTTCGACATTGAAGTTTTTTCCACACCTCGGCTTATATTGGAAAGCCATATATAAGATGAAAATGAAAACTAATCTACACCACAGAAAGCAATCTTTGCAGTGACAATCTTTCCAAAGCATTCTTTGAAAAACATGGAAAGAGGTTGCCATGAGTACAGAGAAGGTGCACACATTTTTGGTTACAATGTTATCGTTTTGATTGAAATGAGCTAGCATTTTTCAGTTGTGATATTGGAAAATGTCAGACATAATTTCTTCATGGTTCATGGTACTCCCCTTTCTGCTTTAACTCTTATTTTATTGGGCTTCTACATACTGTGTTTTTCTTCTGAGTTTATTGGAACTTCTTGCTCTTTGCTTGAGGCACAGGACAAAGTAGGTAGCTAAAGCATGTTTAAATTGGTATTTCTTGTTCTACTTTTGCGCCCGTTGGCCATTTTGAATGCTGTGATAATGGAAGGAGTGAGTTTCCAGATTCTTCTCTAAATCTTAATTTAATATCTTCCAAGGGTCTCCCGTTCTCACAATTGTTTTGCTGCTGAACCTACGCATTCTTTCCCTCACTTTTTTCATGAATCACTTATTTGCAGGTTCAGCCCTGAAGCCTTAAACTGGCTGTTTGTCAAAGGATCGCTCGGCTGGTGTATGCAAGTAGCACTGCTAAAAGTAACATTAATGTCATTGGGTACTGGTGAGGCACCGTTGCTGGACATTGTGGCGTACGCTGGTTATACTTTCACCGGATTGTGCTTGGCAGTTCTTGGGAAGATTGTGTTGAGATACGTGTACTTTGTGCTGATGCCATGGACCTGCTTGTGCACGGGAGTCTTTCTGGTGAAGACCATGAAGCGAGTTCTGTTTGCGGAGGTGAGGAGTTATGATTCGAGCAGGCACCACTATCTGTTGCTCTTTATTGCCCTTGCTCAGTTTCCGCTCTTCATATGGCTTGGCAATATCAGTGTCAATTGGCTTTTCTAATTGATGAATCTTGTAGTATCATATTCTGAGAAGCAATGTAGAAAACGTCTCTAGCAGATTCTCAAGGGTTATAGAGGCTGGCAATCTAGCTGTTGCTTTAATTCATTTGGTTGCTAAATCTTGTTGTCTCTGTTGCTCCCTCGAGTATGATTTGCATTGGTTTAGTAGTTGTGCCACCTGATTGAACTGAAGCTGCGGATTCAATGGCTGTAGATAATTTCTTCAACTTCTTGGTTAGTGAAAGAGGAGACAAAAGCGTTAGTGATGTATTCTTAATCACGGAACATTGTACCAGAAATGATAGTACACAATTTTCCTCGGTCGTGATAGTGGACCATGTCGATATTGGAAAATCGTTTATATATTGGGTAAGAAAAGGGGCAAAGCCCGAGTATCACATTAACACGTGCCTAACAAATCTTAAACCAGACTGATCTCCTATAAATAGGGAACCTATCGTTAGCCTATCTAATGTTGGAATGGCATTTACATTGCAGGCTTAGGGTTGAATGATCCAATTTGCTAATCTTTTTTTTTTGTTGGTCCTACTCTATTTCTCACTCACGATACACACTCAGACTTGCGCCCCACCTTGCGTGGACGTCGAAACCTACATTTTAAACTACGCGGCCCCATCCCTATCCCCCTTACGAAAGTGGGGATTCGAACTCCCCACTTCCCCTTTCTCAAGTGAGAAGGGTGGCCACTGGGGTAAATTCTCAGTAGTTGATTCAATTTGCTAGTCAATCTACACAAATTTCCTTCCCTAAAAGTATGAAGGATTCTAACTTGTTGAAAGTATTTTTAACATTTCCAAATTCGAAGGGTGAGGATGTTGCCAAAACAGCGAGACATAGTTGTTTTCTTAAGTAGTGCAATTGTCGCTTGCAAGTCTACCTTCACTATTATTTTGGAAATGCCTAGAGAGATTGCCGTTTAAGGTCCAGAAGGACCTCAAAGTTCAGCTTTTAATGAAGAGCACACTGCTTCATGTTGGGCAAAACCAGCAAGTCGGTTGACTCATTGTGGAGAATTCCACCTACGGAAGTTGGACCCCGGTTGCCTTTAGAGGCTTCATCGGTGTCGAGCTCGATCCAACCAGGGGGAGAAGCTATTCAATCCACGTACATCTCTCTTCTATACCTCTAGGGAAATAATCTCTTTTCTGCCATTTGAGCCGAAAGGATGTTCTTTTTTTTTTTTTTATTGAACCGAAAGGATGTCCTTGACATAGCCCAAATTAAGGCTCTCAAAGGAGTGCCCCAAGAGTGAAGTCTATTTGAAATGGTAAAGCTACGCCAAAGACTGGCAGCCAATCATTCTCTTTTTCACCCGAATTGATGAAGCAGATAAGGTACACCGAGCAACTTTCTCTAAAAATGGTTGGTGGATTGACAGTTGGACATTAAAAAATAAAGAAGCAAGTTGAAGTCATTTCTGGTGGGCGCTGTCGACTCTTCCCGAAATGCTAGTTAGTTTAGATTGTTAAAACCAAGGAACGCAATTACCATTCTCAAACCAAGCATTATCATCATCTAGCAATGGTAAAAATTTCGTCCCCGAGTTCAAATAACAGTCAAGGATTATGTTGATGGAAAGAACTACTATTGGATGACTTTTAAGGGGTGAGATTTACACCAAGCAACTTTCAAAAACCAAACAAGATGGACCATTTGATTTGTAGTTCCAAAAGATCACAAAAAGGATATCACAAGAAGACCCAAAAAATGAGAGGACGCAGTAAATCCCCACATCACGAGACGATTCTCAATCTAAGGTTGCTTCATTACACATAAGTAGATGCCTACAAATATATGTAGATAGATACACATATTTCTGTGCAGAAAGGATGCATCGGTATCCCTTTCTCATCAGCCAAGATCAGGAACAGTGAAAAACTCATCGTCATCGTCTACGTATTCAATCCTTGGCTTCTTGTGAGGCATCTGGGATTTTGTGGTTCGGTATGAAGTGCAGTTGCTCGAGTATGGCAATGGGAGCTGAGGAACTTCAGCTGCTGCTAGGGCTTCTTGAGGAAGCTGATCAGCAAAGAGACCCATATCAGCGAGCCATTCTAGCTCACCAAACTCGAGTTGTTCCTTCTGCAAAAATAAAGGTTATTGTTAGTTTTTGGAGCCAGAACAATGTGAGAGGAAGATGTCTGCCATTCTCCAAGATAACATTAATTTCAATGATCCCACTTGCAACATAAATCAAATACTTATTTGAGACATGTATGTGATATAGCATATGATTTCCAACATAAGAAGGATGTAGTCCTGTAATTGAATAAACTTTGCTGTACTTGCTAAAGAAACATAAACTCGTTCTACATCTATAGCACATGCAATTCTACCCTCAAATCTCTCAAAGAAAATATCACACATTTGATCCAGTCATATGATAAACGCTTTCTGGTCCTCAAGCAAGAATTTCAATCAGTGGTCATGCTTATGACTCTTGCAGACCGCACAGTAGAGCAAAGAGAATAACGACGTGAACAAGAATTTCAAAGATTTTTGGGGGTTCATGATCATCAGACTGCAGGTTGTGGCTTTCCATTTGAGTAATTATAGGTTCTTTAGATAAAAATAAGACCGTGCAAGCACATGAAGGTCCAGTATTAACATTGTAATTCTTACCTTGTCAGAGGATTCAAAATCTGGCAACTGTAGCAGTTCATCAACAACACCCCATGAAGGCGTGATACTGGAAGCTTGCTGTTGGGGCGATTTCACCGACGTACGAGGTGCATTCCGGCTCGGTGGCTCAGATTGAATCTTCTCAGCATCTGTGGTGCAGCTAGAGCTAAGAGCGACTCTGATTCCAGTTGCCAGTAACCTCTGGTGATTTGCAGACAGGCTTCCGGCGGGATGAATTGGTTCATCGCAATCCTTGCAGAAGAGAGCTCTGTCTTCCACGCAGAATATGAAAGCTGGCTTCTCCTGTACAGCAATTTAGTCATGATGAGAGAGAGCACTAACAATAACCGACTTGCATCACAATCTTCTTTCAATTAATCGAAGACACTATATCAAATGCCATATTTCTAATTTGCCCCATGCTAGGTTTCTCATACACTCATTTGATGCTTGCTGTGATCCATTTTAGCGTATCTTCATGTTCCATTGATTCTAAAGCACATCAAACTAGCAACTAGTCCAATACATTTTTCTTCTTAAGGGTGAAAATGAGCATCTTCATGGTACCGTTCACTTTCTTCCTAAAAATCTTTCCATAACTGCCCTTGATGCACGAAGTCCAGCGATGATCCAGGGAAGGGTCGGACCACTTTGGGTCGGATCAATGTTTTGCTAGAGGCTGTTCCCCCCCAACTCGATCCAGTCCCAACTCGATCCAGTCACCTCCAGGTCCTAAAATCTTGCCACAATCAAACAGATATCCACTCTCCCAGAGCAGAAAGCGGATGATTCTGGCAAAAGATCGATTCGAGCTCGCGGTTTGCGCCGCTACTTCCCCCATACTATTCCTAGTCAAAGCATGACCTTCGATCTGGAAAACAGAGGAACCACACCGCAATCTCTCCTGCTTTCTGAGGCATAATTCTCATTTCTCTCCCTTTCTACGAGTATGTGGCTATAAAAAGGTTTCAACTTTGACCAACCTTTGAAATCAAACACACATCAACACTCGGCCCAACCATCAGAACACAACCCCCTGGGCATTATTACTCTGTTAAGCTGACGCTGATGCTGATCAAAAAACATCTTTTTAACCTATCAATGACCCAAATCAACTGAATCTACACATGACCCAGGTACCAAAACATGCTTGTGAACCCTCTTTCCTCAACAACAACCAGACACAGAGATCCCCAGTACAAGCTGTCTCATAGCTGGAGAGACAGAGAGAGAGAAGAAGAAGAAGAAGAAGAGAAGCAGAAGAAGAAGAAGAAGAAGAAGAAGAGAAGCAGAAGAAGAAGGAGAAGAAAGAAGGAGAAGAAGGAGAAGAAGAAGCAGAAGAAGAAGAAGAAGAAGAAACGATGCGTTCAAGGCATAAGTTTAGCAGCCAGAACATCGCCACGTCGCTCAATCTCATGCATGCTCCAACATGAACCACCCCAAAAAAGAAACGAAAAAAGAAAAAGAAGACGAATCGACAGAGAAGCCGAGAAATCGAACCGAAGCGACGGACTCACTTGGCAGATGTCGCAGACGGGGAGCTTCGCGGAGAGGGAGTGAAGGAGGAGCCTCTGGTGCTTGCTGGCGAGCTTGTTCGCGGCGTGGACTTCGACGTCGCACCTGGCGCAGAGGGCGGCCTCGTCGGCGCAGCAGATCACCGTCGCCGGGGCTCTCTCGCACACGTCGCACTGTATCTTCATCCTCCGGTTCTTGGTTTTTTCTCTTGCTTCCTCGGGAACTCCAGGAACGTAGGAGGGCCAAGAAGCAGAAGCAGAAGCAGAAGCCGAGCTATAGGGAAAAGAGCTCGGGGGTCGCTACCTACAGTGACGAACCAATGGCGGGTCACGGGAGCGATTGCAGAAGAAGAAGAAGGAAGAAGAAGACGAAGAAGAGAGGAGAGACAGAATAGAAACATGGGTTCCTTCAAGGATTTTGCCTAAAGTAGCCAAGAACATGGGAGAGAGAGAGAAGAGAGAGATTAGTTGACTGTTGTTAATTAACAATAATTAATTGTAGGTTCCCAAATTAAATAGTGGTTGAAATATTATTACAAGATGACAAAAAACCTGTCATCATGTCATTAATCTCTCATGCATTTTTATATTTTTACCTTTACAATAGTGTCTTCCATGGAATAACAAGCTCTAGTCAAACCCCCACTTTCTCTATTTAGATCTTCTTCTTCTCCTCTTTTTTTTGCTAATTTATTGAGAAAACGAATTATCATTTAGGCTCCGTTCGTTTCGCAAAAAATATTACATTTGTGAAAAATATTTTTACGAAAGTTATTTTCTTGAAAAATGACACAATTTTTTGGTATTCAATTGAAATCTAAAAAATATTCGAAAAATATTTTTTAATTTTCCCGAAAGTCATTAAAAAAATTTCCTTTTCTTTTCTTTTTTCTTTTTCTTTTTTTTCCTTCTTCTTCTTCTTCTTCCTCAGCCGGTTGCTAACCATAGCAGTAGCCGGCGTTCGGCTAGCTCGAGCCTCACCACAAGTTGGCGAGGCCCGAACTCCCTTGACCTGCCTTAGGTGAGCTCGCTCACGTCGGATCAGGTGATCCGGAGCCTCACTAGTCGCCGATTGCCGCCTTGGCTGGCGACCGGCTAAGGAAGAAGAAGGAAAAAGAAGAAGAAGAAGAAAATATTGAAAATAAATGGTGAAAGAAAAAGAAGAAGGAGAAAGATGATTTCCTCTTTTTAGAAAGAGGAAATCATTTTCCTCAAAAGTGAAGGTATTTTGTCTATAGGAAAGAAAATGTTTTCCGTGGAAAGTTATTTTCTGTGAAACGAGCACAAAAAAATCCCGAAAATATTTTCTCGAAAATTATTTTTAATGAAACAAACGGAGCCTTAATCTAAAACAAAATTATGATCATATGGCTTTCGACAAGACTCGTTGAATACAATTTTAGAAAGGCATATACTTCTTCTTCGAGGAAAAAAAAAGACCTACATTCCCTCAAAACTATAGATTTACAATTTTTGACCCAGTTTAACTTTTTTTCCCTTTCTTTAGTTAATTTAATCGTTGCATTAAGTAATTGTCAACGTGATGTATTATGCTTAGTCAATATGACCGGAAAAAAAAGAAGAAAAAGATAAGCTCCTTGTGACGTATTTCTTTCAATTTTAAAGTACTTTGAAAGAAAATATTCTTTTAAATACAGTCAACTAAATTAAAACGTAAGGACACCATCATTATTATTTTGGTCAGAGGAGTCATTAGTTGAATTTATTTAATGTACTAATGTAGAAGGGGAGTGCAGGGTGCATTATCTTTTTCATTTTTTAATATTTGTGTGGAACTGGGAAATGAAAATCAAAAAAATAATTTCCTGGTGCCGTGCCGGTGCCGCGAAGCACGGAGGTGATTGGTGCAGGAGAGTCGAGGCCCTGAAGGCTGAAGATAAGGCCTTCATGTCTCCTTCTTTTTTTTTTTCTTTTTTTTTATAATTAAATTATTAACTATTAACTATTAATTATTATTATAATTATTATTTGGGATTAGGATCTTCTCAAATCAAAACCAAGAAATCTGGTGGATCCAACCGTGCCACGGTGGGGGCCCAGCCAAACCCACGAGTGGCCACTGGCTGATTTGCAGCCGTGGGAAACTTGCGGCCACCAAAATTTCCCCCACCCCCCCTTGGTTTTTTTTGGTTGAATTTCCTTTTATTTATTCATTTCATCGCTTTTCAACAAGAAAAAGCTGCAAAAAGTAACAACAATCAATGGACGTAGTGCCAGTGCCACTTTCCCAATTTGACCAAGACCTACAATCTCATTAATGGGAGTTGGCTGACTTGTCGATTTTTTGGCATTTTATGAGGCGACCATGAATGATGCAACCCCCACCACGTCCCACGGCGTGTCGACATTTCATCCGTTCTGATCTCCAGCTCCTTTCGTTGCTGTTTTGCAATGACAGCGCCTGGAAGTTCAACATCAACTTGTGTAGGTATGTATGTAGACACGGCTTGGGTGGATGTGAACCACACGGGTCCCTTTCGTTAGATGTCTCGTCAATTTAAATATGTACAAACGAATTCGGAGATTACATCGAACCATTTAAAGATTTAAGGATCGAGTTGCACGTTAGAGCAAAATTCAGAGATCATATTACATGTTAGAGTAAAGTTCAGGGATCATGTTATATATTGAGCAAAGAACATTTTGTTGTTATCCATTTTGATTTCTTCCGTTCGGTCTCGAGCTTGTTTGGTCGATTTGCAGAGACTTGCGTGGAAGTTCACATCAAGGGAGTTTGGTGTGTAGGTATGTGTGTCGACACACAGCTATGGCGGATGTGAACCACACGAGTCCCTTTCGTTAGATTTCTAATCAATTAGGTGGCTTTTTAAGGGTGATATTGATCATCTCGGCATTCGATGAATTTAGTCATTTTGTATAATTTTTTATGATCTCGGACTATTAGGAGGAAGAGGGTATTGATAGTTTTTTGGAATTTTTCGCCATTCGTTTGACGTTGATCTAGAGATTTTTTTTTTATAGATCTTATCTTCCCGCCCAATGTGCAAACGAAAAATATCGATTTGGATCGTCGCTTCGGCACTACTTTGGCCCGTGACGCTGACGAGAATCAAAGTACTGGAAAATTGGGAAGCAAAAAAGGAGAGCTCAAACCCTCATGTGGAGAGAGAAGAGGGAGCGAAAGCGGGTGCCGCCGGCCAGGCACCAACAAGGGTGGTCAGGCACTTGCGATAAGAGGAGAGCTGTGGCGCAGCTGCAATTGCGGCACCAAGGCAGGAAGCAATTTGAATTGATGATTTTGAGGACCAATAGATTTTTTCAGCACATCGTTATTAACACGTGGAGTCTCATCAATCAAATGATTATCTTTGTGATCGGACATGCGACAAGCGACAGGGTCTGGGCTCCCGCGGACTTCGGCACAGAGGCAGCATTTCCGGCACGGGCTTGGACAATCCGTGTCGAATCGAACCTCGATTTCCTCAAAAAGAACATTATTATCTCGAACTTATGCATCGATGCATTCTATTTATTTTAAGACACACGTGAAGAGTGTAGAGGAGTCAGGTTCTCGCAATTCGAACTGCTTTGATGATCCTACCGATTATGATTTTGGAGCATGTAATTTAGGCGGAATTAAGAATCGGGTTCATTTTGAATGTGCGAGGAAACTCATCACAATATATTCTCGACAAGGATTGTGATTGGAAAAGCTGTAATTGGCAAGTGTTATCAATAGGAAATGACTACATTTTGGCAAATTGTATCCATCATTTATGACAACCGAACCGGGGGTTTAAGTCTAGGTTTGGCTAATTTAGCAAGCAAATCATGAAATAGACTTTAAAGTGTATGAACCATGAAGCATTACCGTTTTACTTCTTAAGTGTAGCATTTCATGGTAGATTATACTATTGCTCTAATGGGATGTTATCAAAGGGTTATGCGACGAGGGAAAATCGTTTACGTCCGGTTAACGTTAAAAAACACACTAATTTAAGGGATTTATTCTTTTTCTTAGGCAAAGTATCATGTTAATAATGATACTTTGGGCCCTAATCACCTTTTGTTGATGGAAAATCGTTTCGATCTCTCTCACATGTGCGAAAGAGGGAGGGAGAGAGAGTTTTGCTGTTTCGGAAAGAGTCCAGGACAATTCTCCAAGCGACAGGAGATTTAGAATAGCTGAACGCATCGTTACCGATAGGAGATGTAAGAGACGGTTTGGTTTTGGTGAGTTCATGATACTATGTCTGGTGCACCAGTACGGTACCATCTTGCTCAACACATTATCGAGGATCGATTTTATTGCATCCATCTTTTGTTTGATCCTATAGTATCGAACATGAACTTAGTCTCTTTACTTCGGGCAAAGAGAAAATAAATTTGAACTCGAGGCTATGAAAATCTTTCTACCTTTTAAACACTAATTTATAATGATTATACTCAAAATTCGGCAGATATACACTCTCAGAATTTAAACTTATCAGTTATACATCAGCTATTGTGTTACCTTTCATCTGCAGAATGATTGGAGACAAGTTGGTGATGTTTTTCCCGTCACTTGAATGAGCATTGAGCTAAAGCACTCCTTAGCGCGGTCCACTACATCAGTCATCGAGGGCCGGTTTCCAGCTTCTATCTGAACACAATCCACAGCGAGGTACGCCATATATTCCACTGTCATCATCTCAGAAGTGGCCGGAATTGGCATGTTTGGGTCCAGAGCCTTGCCAATTTCTTCCTCAACAATGCGTGGACACAATGCCATAGCCATACACAATGCTCTTAGTTGTTAGCCTATGGCTCGAGAAGTACTCTAGAGCTATAAAAGGGTAACTTTCTTATTTGATTAAGTTTCCAATTCGGATTAGATAATTTTTCTATTTGATTAGGTTTCCAATTCAGATTAGGTAACTTACCTATTTGATTAGGTTTCCTATTGTAATTAGGTTTAACCCCTATAAAAGGGTGTTTAGGATTTGTTTTGAAGACAGAACATTATTATCATCAATATTGAATTTCGAGATTTTTTTCTCTATGCAAGATTTTGCTTGAATTATTCGCGAAACGCTGCGTCATGATGGCTTTTGTACCCATAAACACCTCTGCCACCTCAAGCATGTCTGATTTAATACCTTCAACAGAATTTGTTCCCTTCAAATCCAAAGCGAACATAGATCAGGAGTCAATCACACTCAGAAAGACAAAATACTCTGTCCGTGTGTGCACTCTCACGTGCATGAAACAAGTTAGATACATCATAATAAATTCATAAGCATCTATAGGGTCCTCATGCAAGAACCTACATATATGCTATTAACAAGCCAATAACAAAGCGCCACACCACAAGTAATTGTAGTGTCATACCTCCAGTAATTTTTAAACAACATAGTTTTCAATAACATGTAAATACAGATATTGAAATGAAAAATTACTGAATTTTCCCGAAATACTCTCCAAATATCCTCATGATACCAGAGTCTGTTGCGCTTGCCAGGATTTTCAAGAGATTCTTGACGCATGATTTCTCGACCCATTTCTTGAAGCAAGTCATGCATCCATATCTTGTTCGAGTCCATATATATAAGTGATTTTTGAGAGAGAATTTGAAGCCCTCTGTCTGGATAAAAGTTACAACATTCAAGCAGCTTTGTTACATAATCTTTATCCTCCCCTTTAAAGAAACAAGCGATGTCAAGAAAGATAGCTTGTTCATTAGTTTCTAATCCATCAAAACCAATTTTCAGAATCTCATAAATTTGGCCGTCAGGAATGGCTCTCAATCTTTCTAATGTGCAGTTCCATTCATGTATACTCTTAGCACTCAAGAAAGATCCCAATACAACAAGAGCCAAAGGGAGACCTTTGGCATATTTGGTTAAGCAGAAGGAGATAAGCTGGTAATCTCTTCTAGGGGATGGTTTCTGAAAGGCATTCCAACTGAAAAGTTGAAGAGCATCATCATAATTCAGTCCACCGACCCTACAGATTTCTGCACTGTGAGCGACTAGTATTTCTTCACCTCTTGTTGTTAAAATGATTCTACTCCCCTGACTAAACCAACTTCTTTGACCCATTAAATCCCTTAGCTGAACTGTGCAATCCACATCGTCAAGAACTAACAGAACCTTTTTATTGCAAAGCTTTTGCCTTATCAAATTCACACCTGTCTGAATGTAGCCAACCTTTATGGTATTATCCCCCAAAATGTCATGAAGAAGAGCTTCTTGCAGTTTATATAGGCCATACTGCCGAGAAATTTCTCTGACATTTTCTAGAAAGCTACTACCTTTGAATTGATCAGCAATCATGTTGTATACAGCTTTAGCGATGGTTGTCTTGCCTATTCCGCCAATCCAGTAGATACCCACCACGTGAACACCATCATCCTCTGTATGCAATAATGTTCTTACAGCCTGTACATGTTTGTCAAGAGCAACGGGATGCTTTGCAACATTCAAGTACGGGCGATGCAGCTTGCTTGACACTTCTTCGACAATTTTCTGGATGAATTCAGATTCAAGACTGCCAATTGCAATTACCAATAAAAAAGTGTGACAGCCCGCTAAACCACAAAGCTAAACAAAAAAAATTGAAATTTACTTGTTAGATATCTTTTAAGAAGTACCACATATCCAAATGATGTATCTACAACAGCATTAGGTTCTACAAAGGTTAAGCTATTTACTCTAGCTACCCATATCTAGTACAAGTGTGCACATCCTCTGCTAATAATAAGCTGCTGATGAGGATTATCAGAAATAACACCTTCTTCCTGAACCGAGAACATATGAATCAATTAAGCTGCAAGAACTGGTTAGACTCCAGCCCTTGAGTTTGACTTTGACAGAGATGTACACAGTGAACACCATGGTAAGGTATACATGATTGGAAGCTAGCTGAGCAAATAAGAGACTAATAATTCTTGGTCATCAAAAAAAGGGGAAGGGACTTAGAATTCAACACCTTAAACTTCGAATCAACAAATGTTGGCAATTTTAGGAGCATGATGTGAATAAATGTCTCTCAATGCGTCCAAGTTATGTATCGGATCAAGGACACTGCGAAAGTGAGAATTCCAGTTCGAAACACATATTTCTGCTTCCTTCTACTACGCAGACTCAATTGAAACCCCATTTCTCAAACAATTCTGCCAAGTCTATGCAGCAAGCTTCATCTTTACCAATTCTAGCGAGTTCTAATCTGATTTAATCTAACAGAAATTCTCTACAAAACAAACAGCAATCAAGAGAATCCAGTCAATTAGCTGAGAGTGATTCGACAATTACCCGTGGCCTACATGCCATCCGGACAAATTAGCCGCTTCGCGGAGCGCGTCTCCCCACTTCTTCATTCTCTCCGAACCATCACCACCAAAGAACTCCTCGTGCCTCGCCATGATCTCCGCGAAGACGCCGGTCTGCTTCCGAACGTCGCTCGGGTCAACACGGAGGAACACTGGCCGGACAAGTTGCCCTCTCGAGCCCCGCATCTCGAGAATCTTGGTCAGCTCCTGCAAGCACCAGATGGAGGCGGCAAAGTTGGGGGAGAAGACGACGATGGCGATCCTGGAGCTCTCAATGGTCCGCTCGAGCGAGAGGGAGATCCTCTCCCCCCGTCGGAGCTCGTCGTCGATGAAGACGCGGGCTCCGACGCGGCGGAGGGCGCCGGGGAGGTGGCTGACGAAGCCGGCGCGAGTGTCGTCGCCTCGGAAGCTGAGGAAGACGTCGTAGTCCCTCGACGGCACAAGGAGGCGAAGATGAGGGTGATGATGCAGTCGCCATGGGAGACCGTTGGAGAGAGTAGCCATGGCCATCTCTTTACATGCGAGCCGCGCAAAGTCAAAATTTTTGTTTTGGTCACAAAAGTCAAATTGATTTGCTCCTTTTTCTTCGCTCCATTATTTGATTTCGTGGTGGGTCGGGTCGGGTTTGGATCAAGTGAAAATAATGCGATCCAAATAGACCTATTTAAAAAAATTTCATATAATGTAAATCTAATAATTCATACCCGATCTCACTCATATTACCGAAACATTTTCATATTTAACTTAATTTAGGAAACTCCATACTCAAAAAATGAGGGTGCAGAGTGAGTTAGCACGAGATTGAGTGAGAACGAAAAAGATGAGTTAAGTTTAAATAAATTTGAAATCTATTTAAGACCCATTTAACACCATTATATTCATTTATGATCTATTTAGTGAATATAACTAATTCATTTATGACCTAATAATATATGGATTAAGAAATGAGTTTATGACCCATTTTGATAGATCTAACTTAACACAATCCTTGCTGCCAATGCATATGCTCAGACAAGGTTGTTATCTGATAAGCATATGCTCAAACAAGGTTATTATTTAATAACTTTCAGTTAATCTGTTTTATCAATTTATAAATATGAGGAAAAGTCTCGCACTTTTGAGCTGACTTTCTAGATTAAAAAATAGGTCCAGAACCACCCAACCTTAGTCGGTACTTTAAACTGAGAGAGTCCAGGATAATTCTGTAAGCGACCGCTAGGCTATGTAAATTTGGAATAACCAGATGCGTCGTTACGGACAAGTGCTGTCAGAGACACTTTTGGTTTTGGCGAGTTCATTATATTCTGTCTGGTTCACCAGGGCACCCCTAGCTATCAAAACGGTAAGTGGAAACAGAGCATGGAACATGCACTTGTGTCTTTTTGCTTCGCGCAAGAAGATAAATCTCAACTCAATGCTATCAAAACGCCAAGTGGAAACAGAGTTCACTACCTATGAAAATATTTCTACCTCCAAACATTAGTTTACAATGATTATACTCAACACGAAGCAGATGTACATCCTCAGAATTTAAACTTATCAGCTATGCACGAGATTCTGGGTTACTTTCATCCGCAGGGAGTGATCAGAGACAAGCCGGTGAGCATTTAGCTAAAGCACTCCTTAGGGAGTCCACCACATAAGTCATTGGGGGCCGGTTTTCAGCTTCTGTGCGAACGCAATCCACAGCGAGGTACGCCATATCTTCTACTGCTATCATCTCGAACGGGGCCGGAATTGGCATGTTTCGGTCCAGAGCCTGGCAGATTTTGTCCTCCTCTATGCACGGAACTACAACCTCTGTGATGTGACCCAACGGGCCATCTTCATCCCTTTGGAATGCTTTGCGTCCAGATAACAATTCAAGCAACACAATGCCATAGCCGTACACATCGCTCTTAGTCGTTAGTCTATTGCTCAAGATGTATTCTGGAGCCAAATAACCCACCGTGCCGCCAAAAAAAAGCCCAGAGTCTGATACTTCATCCTCAGGAAGAAGTTTAGACGATCCAAAATCTGCAACTTTAGCATTCCAGCTCTTATCCAGCAATATGTTTGCTGACTTCAAATCTCCGTGCACTATTCGAGGACATGCAAATTCATGCAAGTACTCCATTCCCCTTGCGACATCTAGTGCCACCTTGATCCGTGTTGTCCGCGACATCAAAACTGAGGTACCAAAAGTGTGAAGGTGGTAGAATAATGAGCCATTGTTCATGTACTCATAGACTAGGGCGTGCTCACTGCGTCTTGCATGAAATCCCAACATCCGAACAAGATTCTTGTGATTGACATGACGGAGAGTTTTGATCTCGGCGATGAATGTGCCATCTTCAAAGCCTTTTCTGGTTAAATTTGTCCACTTGATGGCCACTTCCCGCCCATCATCCAATATCCCATGATACACTGAACCGGAGCTGCCTACTCCAATCTTATTATCATCGGAGAAATTATTAGTTGCATGAACCAGCTCAGCCTTTGAAAATTTTTCGAATACCTGAGACGCAAAATCTATCAGCAAGGATTCCAGTAAAATGAAATTATGAAAAACAAAGCCATCGAGATAATGAAAATATACCTGCAATAGCATATCACTCTCAGAATCTGCACTGGCGCTGTCAGAATCCGCGCTGTCATAATCTGCTTCACCATGTTTATGAGTATGACCCTTGCGTCTTTTGAAGCATAAAAACTGGGCAAGCTTAGGTGGGGTAGCCACAATACATTTAAAGTCTGGCAGAGCATCTCTGCAATTAATTTTACAGTTTCTTGATGCTGCACCTTTGCATCTAAATCTAAACATGATCTTTCTGATCTGACCATGACGTTTCCCATTCTTAGCAGGTTGGGTGGGACTGGAATCATGAATACTTAGTTGTGCAGGACCATAGCTCTCTGCAGTTGCTGGCAAGTTGTTTCCATGCACATCGAGCCACCTTATCTCATTTGAAAGATACTCGGGGCATCCAGATATATGTATGTTACGAACCAAAATCAGTCTAAGCCTTTTCATCTGCTTGATGGCTTTTGTACCCATAAACACCTCTTCAGGCTCAAACATATCTAATTTAATACCCTCAACAGAGTTTGTTCCCTTGAAATTCAAAGCGAACATGCAATCAGGAGTTAATCACACTCAGAAAGACAAAATACTGTGCCTGTGTGCGCACCCTTGTGTGCAGGTAAAATAGTTAGATACATCATAAATAGATTCCTAAACATTTGTAGTTCATGCAAGAACCTATGTATATGCTGTTAAATTGTCAAGTCAATGACAAAGCGCCATACCCTCGAGTAATTGTAGTTTCATATATCCAGTAATTTTTAAAAATATTAGTTTTCAAGCACAAGAAAATACAGATCTTATTGAACTGAAAGATTACCGAATTTTCCCGGAAGACTCTCCGAATATCCTCATGATACCAGAGTCTGCTGCGCTTGCCTGGATGTTCTGGAGATTCTTGACGCACAATTTCTCGACCCATTTCTTGAAGCAAGTCATGCATCCATATCTTGTTCGAGTCCATATATATAAGTGATTTTTGAGAGAGAATTTGGAGCCCCGTCTGGATAAAAGTTACAACGGTCTAGCAGCTTTGTTACAGTATCTTTATCTTCACCTTTGAAGAAACAAGCGATGTCAAGGAAGATAGCTTGTTCATGAGTTTCCAATCCATCAAAACTAATTTTCAGAATCTCATCAATCTGGTCGTCAGGAGTGGCTTTCAATCTTTCTAATGTACAGTTCCATTCCTGAATACTCTTACCACTCAAGAAAGATCCCAACACAATAAGAGCCAAAGGGAGACCTTTGGCATAGTGAGCAAGGCCGAAGGAGATAAGCTGGTAATCTCTTGTCGGGGATGGTTCCTGAAAGGCATTCCAACTGAAAAGTTGAAGAGCATCATCATAATCCAGTCCACCGACCCTACAGATTTCTGCACTGTGAGCGACTAGTATTTCTTCACCTCTTGTTGTTAAAATTATTCTACTCCCCTGACCAAACCAACTTCTTTCACCCATTAAGTCCCTTAGCTGAACTGTGCAATCCACATCATCAAGAACTAACAGAACCTTTTTATTGCAAAGCTTTTGCCTTATCAAATTCACACCTGTCTGAATGTAGCCAACCTTTATGGTTTTATCCCCCAAAATGTCTTGAAGAAGAGCTTCTTGCAGTTTATCTAGGCCATACTGCCTGGAAATTTCTCTGACATTTGCCAGAAAGCTACTACCTTCAAATTGATCAGCAATCATATTGTATACAGCTTTAGCAATAGTTGTCTTGCCTATTCCGCCAATCCCACAGATACCCACTACACGAACACCACTCTCCTCTGTATGCAATGACATTCTAACAGCCTGTATATGTTTGTCGAGAGCAACTGGATGCTTCGCAACATCCAAGTACGGGCGGTGCAGCTTGCTCGACACTTCTTCAACAATCTTCTGGATAAGTTCAGATTCAAGACTGCCAATTGCAATCACTAAAAATATGTGACAGCCCGCTAAGCCACAAAACTAAACGACAGCATTTAATATTTTACTTGTTAGAGCACTTTAGAAAGCACCAGATAAAAAGTGATGATAAGTATTCACGATCCTCTGCTAAACTGAAATAAATAAGCTGATGAGGAGGATTATCAGAAATAACACCTTTCTCCTAATCAGAGCCGCAGAACTGGTTAGATTCCAGCCCTTGAGTTTGACTTAAACATAAGAAGTGATGATAAGTATTACGTTGTCGGTTATCAGGTGCCTGACCATAGAGATTTATACGGTGAACACTAAGGGAAGGTATACATGATTCGAAGCTAGTTGAGCAAATAAGAGACCAATAATTCTTGGCCATCAAAAAATCAAAATGAGACCTACCATTCATCACCTTAAACTTCGAAGCAACACATGTTAGCAATTTCACGAGCATAAGGCGAAACGATGCCTCTCAAATGCATCCGTGCTATATAACGGAACAATGACACCCCAAAAGTCAAAATTCACATACTCTTGCTTCCCTCTTCTAAGCAGACTCAATTAAAACTCCATTTCTCAAACAATTCTGCTAAATTTAGGCAACAAGTTTCATCTTTACAGATTCTAGCGGGTTCCAATCTGATTTAATCTAACAGAAATTCTCTACAAAACAAACAGCAATCAAGAGAATCCAGTCAATTAGCCGACAACAATTCGACAATTACCCGTGGCCTAAATGCCATCCGGACAAATTAGCCGCTTTGCGAAGCGCGTCCCTCCACTTCTTCACTCTTTCCGAATCATCACCACCAAAAACCTCCTCGTGCTTCGCCATGATCGCCGCGAAGACGCCGGTCTGCTTCCGCACATCGCTCGGGTCGACGTGGAAGAACACGGGGCGGACCAGTTGCCCTCTCGAGTCCTGCATCTCGAGAATCTTGGCCAGCTCCTGCAGGCACCAGGTGGAGGCGGGGAAGTTGGGGGAGAAGACGACGATGGCGATCCTGGAGCACTCGATGGCCCGCTCGAGCGAGAGGGAGATCGTCTCCCCCCGCCGGAGCTCGTCGTCAATGAAGACGCGGACTCCGACGCGGCGGAGGGCGGCGTGGAGGTGGCTGACGAAGCCGGCGCGGGTGTCCTCGCCCCGGAAGCTGAGGAAGACGTCGTAGTCCCATTGAGGGACGGCGGCACAAGACGAAGACGAAGAGGAAGAGGAGGATGCAGTGGCCATGGGAGAGCGTCGGAGAGAGGGGCCATGGCCATCTTCTTAATGCGAGACGCGAAGTCAAGGATGACGCGGGAACGAGTCAACGGGGACGGCGGGGACGATCGAACCATGCGTGGACTACTTCCTCGCCGTCGACCCGACACACCATCATGTCTCAGACAGGGCTGCAAAGTGCAGGCAAATCGGTTGGTCGGGCTGGCTTTTCTAGGCCACCGACACAAACGGGAAAGTGGAACTTTTTGGGTCCAGATCGGACATGAGCCGCGTACATGGTGCGTGCAACACCGAGATTGCCCCTAGAGTCGCAATTAATGATGGCAAACCGTGAACTTTATGCTAGGTAGGTGCGTTTGAAAATTTTAGAACTTGCTATGAATGTATAATTGAATTTTAAAATTTTTAAAAAAGATAATCAATAAAATGACTTGATTAGATTAATTTGATAAATTTTGAGATTTATTTGCACTTCATGAAAATTTTAGAAATCGATTGAATTTTCGTGGTAAGTTTTAATACTCGACTTTTGATACACTTATCCTTTTATGTTTGATGGAATGAGAGTGAAATCTTTAACTAGAATTTTCTCTTTTAAACATTTTCAAGATAATGAAGGAAAAATCACCTAAAAAGGGTTTTTAGTAGATGATTGCTGGCTTTGGATATCATAAATCTCCGAGTTCAAATCAAAGGTCTCCATCTCAATATGACCTTTGAGGTCACGCCCACCACCTTGCAGGAGGAGCTAGCCTCACCCAATAAAATTTATGAATGTCCATAGTGTTTGGTGGTCTTGGGCCTGTCTCATCCCATGTTGGATAGTCTTAAACTTCTTTCGTCCAAAAGCTAGCTCAATAAGTGAGACTTTTCTTCGTACTTATAAACTGACCACCACCCCTTCCAATCTTAACAATCTCCCCCTCACACATCAAGCTGGGTCGGAGCTGCAACAACACGTAACTCTCCCCTGTGACTATAGATACCAGTATTGAGTGGTCTTTGACCTCTCTCACTGCAAAAGGTAGCTCAAATGATAAGACTTTCCTTCACACTTATAAACTGACCACCACTTCATTTCCATAATGGATGTGGGACAAGCTCAACATTCTCTCCCTCACACATCGGACCTGAAATCGGAGCCGCAACAATCCATAACTTTCTCGTGTGATTATTGGGTCAAAACTCTTTTATCCCATGTTGGATGGCCTTGGGACTTTCTCACTCTAAAAGCTAACTCAATAGGTGATGGTTTTTCTTCACATTTATAAACTGACCACCACTCCCTTTCACAACTGACGTGGGACAACCTCAACACGTAGATGCTTTCCTTACAATCCATGAATTTTGAAATGAAAAAAGAAACCTATCAAATTAGTCTTAAAGATGATTACAATGTCTGAAAATCGAGCATGGACGCCGTCGGTTAGCTTTCAAGTAGATCGTGTTCAAAGAAGATACAACTATTTGAAAGCAAGTGTCGTATTAATTAGCTTTCAACGAACGAGCTAGAATGCAACTGTGACCATTCCAAAACAAATAGCCATGCGAATCAACTTTTGGGCAAATAATATAAATTTTTTCTTAAATAGGTTCACGTAGATTTCACTATAACATATCTTGGTATTAGAACTACACTGATTCGGTGCATAGCCAAGTGCACACTCGAAGCATACCTCGTCTCTCTCTCTCGACATTGTTCGCCTTGTCCGACAAGGCACGTCTAGATATCGTCTTGTACATTTTTCTTTCATGTCAATACTAATTACATTTTTAGTTCTAAACTTGTCGTACATATTTCAATTTAATCATAAAACTTCAATTGAATCAACATAGTTCTAAATTTTTGAGTGAAAATGAAATTAAGTCCTCCCGGCCAACTGTCACGTGAAATTTCTAATGTGGTAGTCCAGTCATCACCGGTTATTCCATGTTTCACGACGGGCGATTTCATGTAGGCAACTTTACTCGATGCGAAGCGGTTCTTCCTCTAATTTTTTTTTCCTTTCTTCTCTCTTTTCTTTTTTTCCTCCTTTTCTTATAATGGTTTTGGAGCATGTTATTTAGATGGAAATGATACTTGGCTCACCATCCAATGTATAAGGAAACTCATCATATTCCATGCACGAAAAGAAATATGATTGGATAAGCTGTAATTGGCAAGTGTTTTCAATAGGAAATGACTCCATTTGATCAATTATATCCACATTTATGACAATCAAATAAGGGGTTCCTAAGTCTAGGTTTGGCTGATTTGGCAAGCACATCATGAACTAGACTACATATCCTTCAAGAAACTTTAATAAGTATCAACGACGAAGCATTGCTATTTACTTCTTAAGTGAAGCATTCCTTGAAACTTTTTATGGTAGATCAGACGATTGCTAGAATCGGATGTTATCAAGGGTTACGCGACGAGCGAAAATCCTTTCTATTTGCTATTACTACCATATAGGCCTCTATCTTATAACTTTTAGTTGATCCATTTGGTTAACGACCAAAAACACGCTAATGTAAGACAGTCATTCCTTTTCTTAGGTAAAGATTTTTTTGGTTAAAAATGGTATTTCGAACCCTAACCATGATTCGTTGACGGAAAATCATTTCAATTTTCTCTCACACGCGCGAGCGAGAGAGTTTTGCTTGTTTTGGAAAGAGTCCAGGACAATTCTCTAAGCGATGGCCGGGCTATTGAAAATTTGGAATAGCCAAACGCGTCATTAGCGACAGGAGCGGTAAGAGAGTTCGGTTTTGGTGAGTACATGATATTCATTCAGGTTCACCGGTACAATCTTAGCTCAACAAATCGTTAAGGACCGATTGTATAGTATCCATCTTTCGTTCGATGATATAGTATGGAACATGAACTTGTCTCTTTATTTCGGGCATAGAGAAAATAAATCTAAAACTCAAGGCTATCAAAACGAGAAGTGGAAACAGAGTCCACTACCTATGAAAATCTATCCACCTCTAAATATTAATTTACAATAATTATCACAATGTAAATCTCTGATGTCTTATTGTTTCTCGGCCAATGTCTTCTTCTAGCATCATACTAGAATTGCAAGATCCGTTATCTTCCCATTATAACTCAACTTGGATGAGTATAGACTTGAATTGCAAAAATTGTCATCTTCTGCGTCATTACTCAACTGAGATTAGTACAGCCTTGATTTGTAAGATCCGCTAGTTTCCATGTTATCACAGAATTCGGATGAGAATTGACCTAAAGCACTCCTTAGGCGTTCCGCTACACTAGTCATCGAGGGGCGGTCTCTGGAATATTCCTTAACACAATCCACAGCGAGGTACGCTATCTGTGCCGCTGCCGTCATCTCGAACGGGGCGGGAATTGGCATGTTTGGGTCCAGAGCCTGGGCAATTTCACCCTCAATGATGCATGGAACTACGACATCCACTATCCATCTCCTGCCATCTTCATTCATATCAAATGGTTTGCGTCCAGATAACAACTCAAGCAACACAATGCCATAGCCAAACACATCGCTCTTAGTCGTTATTCTTGAGGTATGGAAGTATTCTGGATCCAGATAACCATAGGTGCCTTTCACAAGATCCTCAAAATCATCTTCACCCTCAGGAAGAAGTACAGAGAGTCCAAAATCCGAAACTTTTGCAGTCCAGTTTTCATCTAGCAATATGTTTGCTGACTTGACGTCTCGGTGTACTATTCGAGGACCTGCAAATTCATGCAAGTACTCAATTCCCCTAGCGACATCCAGCGCCACCTTGAGCCGTGCCTTCCAGGACATCAAAGTTGAGCTTCCGATAGTGTGAAGGTGGTAGTACAGCGAGCCATGATTCATGTACTCATACACTATGGCGCACTCACTATGTCTTGCATGAAATCCCAACAACCGAATAAGATTCTTATGTTTGACATGACCAAGAGTTTTGATCTCGGTGATGAATTCATGAATTTGGTCTCGGTGAGTTAATTCTATCAACTTGATGGCCACTTCCCGCCCATCACCCAATATCCCCCGATACACTATACCGGCGCTACCTACTCCAATCTTATTATCATCAGAGAAGTTATTTGTTGCGCAAACCAGCTCTGCCTTCGAAACTATTTTAAATGCCTGAGAAGCAAAATCTATCAGCAAGCATTCCAGTAAAATAAAATGATAAATAAAGCCAATGAAAATGACAGGGATATACCGAATATTCCTCCAACAGCATATCCATGTCAAAGTCTGCTTTGCCAACGTTACGACTGTAACCATTGTGTCTTTCGAAACGCAAAAACTGGGGAAGCTTGAGTGGGGTGGCCATAATACCTTTAAAGTCTGACAGAGCACGTCTGCAGTTTCTTGATGTTGCACCTTTGAATCTAAATCTAGACAAGATCTTTTTGATCGGACGATGATGTTGCTCATTATTTGCAGGTTCGGTGGGACTGGAATCATGAATACCAGGTTGCTCAGGATCACAGCTCTCGTCATGAATACTAGGTTGCTCAGGATCACAGCTCTCCACCATTGCTGGCAAGTTGTTTCCATGCACATCGAGCCACCTAATATCTTTTGAAAGATACCCGGGGCATCCAGATATATGTATGTCACCCACCAGAAACAGCCTAAGCTCTTTCATCTGCTTGATGGAATTTCTACCCATAAACACCTCTTCAGGCTCAAGCATGTCCAATTTAATACCTTCAACAGAGTTTGTTCCCTTGAAATCCAAAGGGAACTTGCAATCAGGAGTTATTCACACTCAGTAAGACAAAATACTCTTATCTGTATGCCATCCTTAGGTGCATGGAAAGTAGTTAGATACATCATAAATAAATTCCTAAAAATTGGCAGGGTTTTCATGCAAGAATCAATGTATATGCTATTAAATTTTCAGGTCAATGACAAAGCGCCACACTCACAAATGATTGTAGGGTCATACATCCAGTAATTTTTAAAAGTTTTCAAGAACAAGAAAAATGAAACATTACCGAATTTTCCCGGAAGACTCTCAGAATATCTTCATGATACCAGAGTCTACTACGCCTGCCAGGATTTTCAGGAGATTCTTGCCGCACGATTTCTCGACCCATTTCTTGAAGCAAGTCATGCATCCAAATTCTGTTCGAGTCAATATATATAAGAGATTTTTGGGAGAGAATTTGAAGCCCCCTGTCTGGATAGTAGTTACAACGGTCCAGTTGCTTTGTTACATGATCTTTATCTTCCCCTTTAAAGAAACAAGCGATGTCAAGAAAGATAGATCGTTCATTAGCTTCCAACCCAGCAAAACTAATTTTCAAAATCTCATCAATCTGGCCGTCAGGAATGGCTCTCAATCTTTCTAATGCACATTCCCATTCATGAACACTCTTATCACTCGAGAAAGATCCCAATACAATAAGAGCCAAAGGGAGACCTTTGGCATAGCGAGTAAAGCCGTAGGAGATAAGCTGGTAATCTCCTGTAGGTGATGGTTCCTGAAAGGCATTCCAACTGAAAAGTTGAAGAGAATCATCATAATCTAGTTCACCAACCTTATAGATTTTTGCACTGTGAGCGACTAGCACTTCTTCATCTCTTGTTGTTAAAATTATTCTACTCCCCTCACCAAACCAAATTTTTTCACCCAATAAGTGCCTTAGTTGGGCCGTGCGATCCACATCATCAAGAACTAACAGAACCCTCTTATTGCAAAGATTTTGCCTGATCAAATCTACACCTGTCTGACTGTAGCCAACCTTTATGGTTTTATCGCCCAAAATATCACGAAGAAGAGCTTCTTGCAATTTATGTAGGCCATACTGCCTAGAAGTTTCTCTAAAATTTGCCAGAAAGCTACTACCTTCAAATTGATCAGCAATCATATTGTATATAGCTTTAGCAATAGTTGTCTTGCCTATTCCGCCAATCCCACTGATACCCACCATGTGAATGCCATCATCCTCTGTACGCAATAACATTCGTACAGCCTGTATATGTTTGTCAAGAGCAACCGGATGCTTTGCAGCATCCAAGTACTGGCGATGCAGCTTGCTTGACACTTCTTCAACAATTTTCTGGATGAGCTCAGATTCAAGACTGCCAATTGCAATCACTAAAAATATGTAACAACTCTCTAAACCACAAAACTAAACAAAATTAGTTGATTTTTACTTGTTAGAGCTCTTCAAGAAAATTAGTTGATATTGAAATGATCTTCCCATACAAGTACAGTTTTGCACATCCTCTGCTAAACTACACTAAATAAGCTGATGAGAAGGATTATCAGAAATAGCACCTTCCTCCTTATCCAAGAACTTATAAATCAATTAAGCCGCAAGAATTGGTTTGACAACAGCCCTTGAGTTTGACTTCGAATTGAAAAGTGATGATAAGTATTATGTTGTCAGTTATCAAAGTGCTTGAGCAAAGAGACATACACGGTGAACAGCAAGGTAAGGTATACACGAATCGAAGATAGTTGAGCATATGAGAGACTACTAATTCGTGGCCATAAAAAAAAACAAAAGGGAGATAGAACTCAACACCCTAAACTTCAAATCGACAAACGTTAGCAACTTCAGGAGCATAAGGTGAAACAACGTATCTCAATGCATCCCCGTTATAAAATTGAACAATGACACTGTGAAAGTGAGAATTCCAATTCCAAACCCAGAGTTCTGCTTCCTTCTTCTAAGCAGACCCAATTGAAACTCCATTTCACAAACGCTTCGGCCAAATTTATGCAACGAGTTTCATCTTTACCAATTCTAGCGACTTCTAATCTAGTATAATCTAATAGAAATTCTCTGCAAAACAAACAGCTACCAAGAGAATCCAGTCGATTAGCTGAGAGCATTTCAACAATTACCTGTTGCCTAAATGCCATCCGGACAAATTAGCCGCTTCGCGGAGCGCGTCTCTCCACTTCCTTACTCTCTCCGAACCATCACCAAAAACCACCTCATGCCTCGCCATGATCTCAGCGAAGACGCCGGTCTGCTTCCGCACATCGCTTGGGTCAACGTGGAAAAACACCGGCCGGACAAGTTGCCCTCTCGAGCCATGCATCTCGAGAATCTTGGTCAGCTCCTGCAAGCACCAGGTGGAGGCGGCGAACTTGGGGGAGAATACGACGATGGCGATCCTGGAGCTCTCGATGGCCCGCTCGAGCGAAAGAGAGATCCTCTCCCCCCGCCGGAGCTCGTAGTCAATGAAGACGCGGACTCCGCTGCGGCGGAGCTCTTTGTCAAGGTGGCTGACGAAGCCGGGGCGAGTGTCCTCCCCTCGGAAGCTGAGGAAGACGTCGTAGTCCCATCGAGGGACGGCTGCACAAGATGGGGAAGAAGAAGCCGACGACGCAGTGGCCATGGAAGAGGGTTGGAGAGAGAGTGGGCGTGGCCATCTTTTTATAGGAAGCGGGCAAAGTCGACGGAGACGCAGGCACGAGTGACGAGTCAGGGGAGACGGGGGAATGCTTCCTTCTCGGAATCTGCATGGAAATTGGTTCGTCTCTTCATGCGGGTATCGCTACTCGCAGAACCAGGCCGGCAAATTCTTTACTGAAAGCGATCCATACAGGTGGAACCACAGATACTAGTCGAAATTTTTGTCGATGTTCGTCTTTCCTTATACCATACATCCCAATTGAAGAATGATCTACTCCTTCCAAACTTCATAGTTTTCATCATTCAGCATAGAAAGACCATTCTAAAATTTACAAAAATTCACAGGTTATAAAACTGCATATCAAACATACATACATACTTATGTCACAAAATTTGAGGCAAATTAAATATACATCATGCTTTACCAATATAAAACATGAATCACATAACATAAAAACTGCTTGTAAGCTAATTTTCTAATTTAAATGGATTCATAATTATTATATGATGAAACTATAATCATAATCTTTTTTTTTATCCTTGTGGATAAATTGAGAAATATAATATGCTATTTCATTCTAATTAATACTATCAAAATAATAAAAAATTCCAGTGGTAAAAAATTAATTGTATTAATATGATTAATTACAAACAATGTCCTTCTATATATGTGATCCAAATCCTCTTAATATATATAATTTAAGATAATTAGAGATTTTTTTTTGATAACCCAGGGAACCCCCGCACGGCCGACAGCCGGGAAGTAAACAAAATTTAAGATAATTAGAGATGCCGTAGCTAATCTCTAATTAAACAAAATTGTATATGGATCACTAGACATTTATCACATGCACAAACATTCACCAAATTGCATGCAAGGGCAAAATGGTAAATTAATGTCGGCAAGGGAAAAAATATTAAATTAATTGACCAAGGGTAGAATCGTAAATTCAGAGAGGAGAGGGGGTAGAAGCGTAAAATCGCGGAGAGGGGCAAAAATGTAAGATTGCCAAAAGAGCATACTCGCCCCAATTATTTTTTAATACGCGGGCACGTACTGTGCATGCACCTGAGGCAGCGCATAGGCTTGTGTCACGTAAGCGCTTGAGGGCCAACATGAGTGCGTGCATGTCGCGGTTTTGCAATTGCTCGCATACTCGCTCTAGTTTCTGTTGCTTGGGTCTCCTCCAACAGCCCACCTTAGACCAAATTGAGTGGTGGGTTTTGGAGGCCGCACTGGCGCGACCACATAGGTCCAAGAATTGGCGAAAACGGCCAAGACATCGGCCCAAATCAAGCAAAATTCTACCAAAACGCAAACCCTAACCACCGCAACTTCCGCCTTGCAATTAGCCTCTGGCGATTACCAATATGCCAAATCAACTTAGGATTTTCTTCCTCATGGTGGTACGACCGTACTGGTTGGAAGCCAGGCAGTGGACAGTTGGAATTTGGCCAGAATCAACAATTTCTCTCTTGGCCCCAAATTGCCCGATCGATTTTACAATTCAGTCAAAATCTCACAAAATTCATCAAGACAGAGATTTAACCACACTATGATACCAAATGTTGGAAATACTAAAGACCGAAGAGCCTGATTATTCATGAATGAAGAAAACTCATGTATAATCAAAATTGATTGTGAAAACGTGAAGGTTCTTTATTAATCTCCTGCCATTAATGTAGTTGGATTGATAACTTGAATCGTCGAGCGTTAATGTAATCTCTAAATTTTTGGTACATGTTTAATTTAATTTCCAGACTATATGAAAATGTTCAATGTTGTTCCTGATATTGAATTAATGGAAGGAATTTGAACATTTTTATAGTTCAAGGATTACATTGAAAATATACTAAAAGTTTAGGGACCACATTGAACAAAAGAAAACTTCAGGAATCACATTCACTACAAAAAAACTGTAATTTAGCTACAACATATTTGCGACGACAACAGTATCGTCGCTAATTAGCGACGACAAAAGGCAAATAGTCGCTACGTGGCGACGAAATTAGCGACCAAGTTAATTTCGTCGCCAATTACCGAAAATAGCGACGGCAACAGACAATTAGTCGCTAATTCGTCGCTAAATAGCCACGAGATAAAGATGTCGTCGCCAATTTGTGACGATCACGCTTTTCTGTCGCTAAATAGCGACTACATTCAGCGACGGCATTTTTATCATAGCTAAGTAGCTACGAAAATACTAGGTAGTCGCAAAAACACAGTTTAGTGACGCATCGTAATTACTTCGTCGCTAATGTGATCTAATGTTACATTTTACGTTTCTTGATCTCTGGACAGTTTAGCGACTAAGTTGTCGCAATCTCGTCTCAAATTAGCGACGATATTAGTACCGTCACTAAATAGCTACTATATTTACCTACGACTTGTGTTTAGTCGCTGAATAACGACTATCTTTAGCGACGATTTAATTATTAGTCGCTATTTAGCGACGAAATAAATATATTTCGTCGCTAAATATAGCTTATATCAGCAACAAAACAGACGATTCATTCATTTCGCAGCACTCGGGGACATCATTAGCGACGGATCACATATCTTCGTCGCTAATTGGTGACGGGGAGCGCATGTCGTCGCTAAAAGTGGCCATGGCGTTTTAGCGACTACTTGGTCGCTATACCGTCGCAATTAGCGACGGAGGTTTTAAATTGGTAGCCAATTAGCGACGAGTCGCAATTATGCCGTCGCTGAATCACGATAACCTAAGTTCGAAATCGATTTTCCCCAGTCTGTCTCTCTCTATCTCTCCTCTACTCTCGCTCTCCCTAAAATAATTTCCGGAGTCGAAGTCGAAGGGAGGAGGAGATCCGCCCCGGAGCGATTCCGCATTCCGCCGCCGCCGCCGCCGCCGCCGCCGCTCCTCCTCCGGTAGGCTCCCTTCCCCCCCCCCCCCCGCTCCCTCCTCCTCCTCCTCCGCCGACGCCGCCTCCGGCGGCCGCGTGTTCCGGCCTCCGCCGCGTCCCGAATGCTTGGTAGGCCGGTGGGTGCCGTGGGTGTTGTGTTGTGGTTAGGAAGATTCGGGGAGATGATTGTGTTGTGGTTGCTGCGCTCGAATCGAGTTTGGGGGCTGCTGAGGGCTGCTGATTGCGCGCCCCCGCGCGCGCGCTTGGTGGGTTCGTTAAGTAATTGCGCTCTCCGTCTTGGGTTCCTTGCTTTGGATATAGTCGATGAGGTTGTTCTTGGATCTGCACTACATTGGAATTAGCTAATGGCGCGGAGACTTTAGAGGTCAAAGAGGCATGCTCTTTGTGCTTCTCTCGAGTTTTCTAGTGGGATTGGGGGGGTTCTCTGGCGTTGTTCGGTGTCTTGATCATGGCGATTCATCGGTATAGAGCCGGGCCTGCCGGCTCTCCATGCGAATAAAATCTAATTCAGGGCTACCGTGTTTGTGTAACCAGGCGATGCATAGGTGACTGTCGAGATGGAGGCTGAGGAAAAGAGAACTTTTTTAGAATTTTCTGAAGAGGCCATTGAACGTTGGAGTGGCTTCAATTTTAATGCCTTTGTTTCGCATCTTTCTTCCGTGTCTATAGTTCAGACGGATCAGGCAGAATGATGATGGACTGATCTGTTTGTTTTGGCCGGAGACATATATGATTGATCAGCATCTGGTAATTTTAGCTGAACAATTTCTCCTATACACAAGGTCAAAGTTCTATTGCCCAAAAAGATTAGGAACCAATTTGTGCTTTGGATTTATGCTCCTCTTCTTGTTGAAGGAGAGGGCTTGTTTTATGCTTCAGATTTGCTGCTCATATCGTTACTATCGAGCTGATGCAATTGCGAGATTCGTTCTTCTTTTTCTTTTCCATTTTCTTTAAAGTGTGTACGTAGGAAAAATTTGATGAAATGCTTGCATCTACGGCGGGTGTCGGGGGTAGTGGCAGCGGCGAGGATACAGAAGGGACGTCGCCCGCGATTGAAATGTCGCAGGCCGAGCAGGAGAAGCTGTGGTGGCAGGCATCTGCAGCAGTGAAGAAAGGGAAGGTGTACGGGTTGGGGTCGTTAGCCCGGGACAGCATGAAGTCGGTAGGCACTTCTTCTGCTGGAACGAGTTCAAGGCGCAGCGCAAGAGAGAATGAGCTGGAAAAAAAAGTGGAAAACCTCGAGAATCTACTTGCAGAGAAAGACGAAAAAATGAAGAAGATGGAGGAGAGACTAGATGCCATAGATGCCAGAGATGAGGCAATGCGCATCATGCAACAACAATTGAGTATGCTAATGAGACAACAGCATGGTCAGCATTCGCAGCAAGACGATGAGGATGAAGCAGCCGAGCAGACTGGACTTCCACCGGCACCCCCACCCGATGAAGACCATGAAGAGTAGATACATTTGCTGAACATTTTTGATATGTGCGAATGATAATTGTTTAGATACATTTGCTTAACATAATTGCAATATATACATTTTAATTTTTTTGATATGGGTACTTTTCTTAGATATTTACTTTTTGCTTCTATATTTCGTTTTGCGTTGAATGTTATGACTTATCAGGTAGAATTGAACAAAAAACAAAAATTACATATTAATCGTTCAAACAGCTTTAGCGACGCTACGATATACTATCGTCGCTATTCTGGACGATTTAGCGACGAACAGTTGCGTTTGTCGCTAAATGGCGACGACTCGGCGACTACCTTGTCGCTAAAAGTGGCCGAGTGATACCCATTTTGCATTCGGGACAACGTTAGCGACGGACAATCTAATCGTCGCTAATTAGTAACGGAAGAACACATTGTCGTCGCCAAAAGTGGCCGACACCTATTAAATTTACATTCGGGGACACTTTTAGCGACGGGAGAAAACATACCCGTCGCCAAAAGTGGCTGGACATTTTTGCGACTACAAGGAAAATATCGTCGCAAAAATTTGCGACGATCATACTCTTGTAGTCGCTAAAATATTAGCGACGCCAGGTGTAGTTCGTCGCTAAATGGCGACTAATGGTGTGTCTAGTCGCTAAGTTGCGATATCTGAGTTTTGCGACAGATGTGTTAGCGACGAGTCAGTTTGTCGCTAATTAGCGACGAATTGCCATATGTTTCGTCGCTAATTTAGCGACATGGTTTTTCGCAACGAAATTTGGTTCGTCGCAAAAGTCGTCGCTAAAAAATTATAGCGACGAAAATTTGTGGTTGTTCGTCGCTAATTGTCGTCGCTAAAATGCAGTTTTTTTGTAGTGATTATATGTTGGGTTAAAGTTTAGGGACCGTATTGAATAAATTAAAAGTTCATAGACTATTTGTTTCATTATCCCTAAGTATCATGTTATTAGTTATTAAAGTACTTACACAAAGAGATATACCGGGTGAACAGTAAGGTAAGGTATACATGATTCGAAGCTAGTTGAGCAAATTAATAATTCTTGGCCATAAAAAAAACACAAAAAGGGGCTTATAATTCAGCACCTTAAACTTCGAAACAACAAACGTTAGCAACTTCAGGAGCAAAAGGTGATGATGCATCCGCGTTATATAATTAAACTATGACACTGTGAAAGTGAGAATTCCAGTTCCAAACGCACAGTTCTGCTTCCCTCTTCTAAGCAGACTCAATTAAAACTCCATTTCTCGAACAATTCTGCTAAATTTAGGCAACAAGTTTCATCTTTACCGATTCTAGCGGGTTCTAATCTGATTTAATCTAACAGAAATTCTCTACAAAGCAAACAGCAACCAAGAGAATCCAGTCAATTAGCTGACAGCAATTCGACAATGACCCGTGGCCTAAATGCCATCCGGACAAATTAGCCGCTTTGCGAAGCGCGTCTCTCCACTTCTTCACTCTCTCCGAACTGCTTCGCCATGATCGCGGCGAAGACGCCGGTCTGCTTCCGCACATCGCTCGGGTCGACATGGAAGAACACCGGGCGGACCAGTTGCCCTCTCGAGTCCTGCATCTCGAGAATCATGGCCAGCTCCTGCAGGCACCAGGTGGAGGCGGGGAAGTTGGGGGAGAAGACGACGATGACGATCCTGGAGCACTCGATGGCCCGCTCGAGCGAGAGGGAGATCGTCTCCCCCCGCCGGAGCTCGTCGTCAATGAAGACGCGGACTCCGACGCGGCGGAGGGCGGCGTGGAGGTGGCTGACGGAGCCGGCGCGGGTGTCCTCGCCCCGGAAGCTGAGGAAGACGTCGTAGTCCCATCGAGGGACGGCGGCACAAGACGAGGAAGAAGAGGAAGAGGAGGATGCAGTGGCCATGGAAGAGGGTTGGAGAGAGAGGCCACGGCCATCTTCTTTATGCGAGGCGCGCGAAGCGAAGAATGACGCGGGAACGAGTCAACGGGGACGGCGGGGACGACCGAACCATGCATGGATTTCTTCCTCGCCGTCGACCCGACGCATCATCATGGCTCGGACAGCGCTGCAAAGTGCAGACAAATCGGTTGGTCGGGCTGGCTTTCCTAGGCCACCGACGCAAACAGGAAAGCGGAACTTTTTTGGGTCACGATCGAACATGAGTCGCATGTACATGGCACGTGCACGACATCGAGACTCCGCGAGGAAGCCACATAGATACATAGGCGACGCCTTTCACGCTCAAGTCACGTCGAGGTACTGCAGGCCATCATCATCTTCTATGAATTTGCATTAAGTTTAGTAACTCACTTTGCCCTCGCTCTTTGAACGAGGGATAATCAGTTCCCGGTCAAGTTCGCTTCCGAGTGAAACCTGAAATCAGACCGGGAGAGCCGGTTCTCAATTTTGGGAACCGTGGACCACACCGTTTGGTCCTAGGACCGGTTATTTAGGATTTAGTTTTTTTTTTTTTATCAAATACTTAGGGTTTAGTTTACATTTTATTAATTTTTATCAATGAATTTATATCAATGAAGTCCATTTAGAGTTTAGTTCACATTTTACTAATTTTTATCGAAGAATTTATGTCAATAAAGTTCATTTAGGATTTAGTTTACATTTTATTAATTTTTTTGAAGAAAAAATATGTCGGTCCGGTCCGGTCGATCCGGTCCAGTCCAGTTCCCCCTTAGAACTGAGAACCGGACCGCTCGGACACCGGTTCCATTTTTAGGAATCGAAAACCGGACTGGCACCCCTTAGAACCGCCCAAATAGTGTCGGTCCGGTCTGGTCCGAGCGGTTCCCGGTTCGGGCGGTTCCGTTTGCACACCCCTACTTCGAGAGCAAGACCCATGAATTGTATTATCCATCGTGGCCAATGGCCAAGCAACGAGAAAATTGCATTTTCAATTTTAAATTTAAACTTTAATTGAATCAATGTAGTCTCAAACTTTTGAGTGAACATAAAATTAATTTTTCCTGACCCAGTGTCACTTGAAATTCCTAACGTCACGGTTCAATCATCACTAGCCATCTCATAATTCACGACAGACGATTTCATATTGGCAATTTTACTCGATGCAAGGTCATTTTTCTTCTATTTTTTTTTTTGCTTTCTTCTCTCTTAGCTTTTTTTTTTCTCCTTTTCTTGTAATGGTTTTGGAGCATGTTATTTAGATGGAAATGAGACTCGCCTTAATTTCCAATGTATAAGGAAACTCATCACATTCCACGCACGAAAGGAAATATGATTGGAAAAGCCGTAATTGGTAAGTGTTTCTCAATAGGAAATGACTCCGTTCGGTTAATTATATCCACATTTATGACAACCAAATAGGTTTGGCTGATTTGGCAAGCACATCGTGAACTTGACTACATATCCTTCAAGAAACTTAAAGTGAGTATCAATGACGAAGCATTGGTACTTACTTCTTAAGTGAAGCATTTCATCAAAGGGTTATGCGAAGAGGGAAAATCGTTTCTATTTGATATTACTATTGTCATGTAGGCCTCTATCTTATAACTTTAAATTGATTCATTTGGTCAACGACCAAAGTGCAGACAAATCGGTTGGTCGGGCTGGCTTTTCTAGGCCACCGACACAAACAGGAAAGTGTAACTTTTTGGTTCCAGATCAAACATGAGTCGCATACACGGCGCATGCAACATCGAGACTTCCCGAGAGTCGTGATTAATGACGGCGAACCGTGAACTTTACATTGGATAAGTGCGTCGAAAGTTCTAAAATTTGCTATGAAAGTAAAATTGAATCTTAAAACTTTCAAAAAAGATAATTAATGAAAAGACTTGATTGGACCAATTTAACAAGTTTTGAGACTTATTTGTACTTTATGAAAATTTAAAAAATCGATTGAATTTTCGTGATAAGTTTTAATACTCGACTTTCGATACACTTATCCTTTTATTTCTGATAGAATGAGAGTGAAATTTTTAACTAGAATTTAAAGTATGCAAAGCTTTCTCTTTTAAACATTTTCAAGATAATGAAGGAAAAATCACCCAAAAAGGGTTTTTAGTAGTTGATTGCTGGCTTTGGATACCATAAATCTCTGAGTTCAAATCAAAGGTCTCCATCTCAATATGACCTTCGAGGCCGTGCCCACCATCTTGTAGGAGGAGCTAGCCTCACCCAATACAATTTATGAATGTCCGTAGTGTTTGATGATCTTGAGCCTATCTCATCCTGTGTTGGGTAGTTTTGAGCTTCTCTCACCCCAAAAACTAGCTCAAGGGGTGAAACTTTCCCTCATACTTATAAACTGACCATCACCCCTTCCAACCTTAATAATCTCTTCTCACACATCCGACTCATAACAACTCGTAACTCTCCCGTGTGACTATGGATACTAGTATTGAGTGTTCTTTGACCTCTCTCACCACAAAACGGTTGCTCAAAGGTCAAGGCTTTCTTTCATACTTATAAAAATTACTACCACCCCATTTCACAAAGGGATGTGGGACAACCTCAACATTTTCCTCCTCACACATTGGGCCTAAAATCGGAGCCGCAATAACCCGTAACTCTCTTGTGTGTGACTATTGGGTCAAGACTCTTTTACCCCATGTTGGATGGTCTTGGGCCTCTCTCACCCTAAAAGTTAACTCAATGGGTGAGGCTTTCCTTTACACTTATAAAACTGACCATCACCCGCTTTCACAACTGATGCAGGACAACCTCAACATGTAGATGCTTTCCTTACAATCCATGAATTTTGAAATGAAAAAAGAAACCTATCAAATTAGTCTTAAAGATGATTACATTGTCTGAAAATCGAGCATGAACGCCATTGGTTAGCTTTCAAGTGGATTGTGTTCAAAGAAGATAGAACTATTTGAAAGCAAGTCGTCGTATTAATTAGCTTTCAATGAACGAGCTATAATGTAACTGCAACCATTTCAAAACAAATAGCCAAGCGAATCAACTTTTGGGTCAATGATATTAATTTTGTCTTAAATAGTTTCATGTAGTTTTCATTATAACATATCTTGGTATTAGAACTACACTGATTCGGTGCATACCCAAGTGCACACTTGAAGCTTACCTCCTCTCTCTCTCTCTCGTCATTGTTTGCCTTGTTTGACAGGGCATGTCTAGATATCCACTTGTACATTTTTCTTTCATGTCAATACTAATTACATTATCAATTCTAAATTTATCATACAAATTTAAATTTAATCATAAACCTTTAATTGAATCAATGTAGTTCTAAACTTTTGAGTGAAATGAAATTAAGTCCTCCTGGCCAACTATCACATGAAATTTCTAACGTGGCAATCCAGTCATCAGAGGCTGTTCTATGTTTCACGACAGACGATTTCATGTTGGCAACTTTACTCAATGCGAAGCAAATCTTCTTCTGATTTTTTTTCTTTCTTCTCTCTTTTTTTTTCGTCCTTTTCTTATAATGGTTTTGCAGCATGTTAGTATAAGGAAACTCATCATATTCCATGCACGAAAGGAAAGGTGATTGAAAAAGCTGTAATTGTTTTCAATAGGAAATAACTCCATTTGGTAATATCACAAAAAATCTTAAATTGGTACACCTAGACAAATTTATTCAAAATTAATTTTTTGACCACCAAAAACTTCAAATTGGTACATCTGTCATAAATTTGCCCCTAATTAGTTTCTATTAAATTTTACTGTCAAACTATTTAATTGGATGATACGTGATAGTTGACTAGTGTATCGGTTTGAGGTTTTAGTCACATGTTTACTAATTTGTGATATTTTGTGGTATTAATCAAATTTAGCGGAAGGTGTGCTTGTCACAAGTGTATTGATTTGGGATTTTTGATGGTAAAAAAATTAATTTTGGGTAAATTTATCATAGATGTACTAGTTTGGGGTTTTTCGTGATTTTAACCATTTGGTTAATTTGAGCGGGCAGATTGTGACATAATTATATCCACATTTATGACAACCAAATAGGGGGTTCCTAAGTCTAGGTTTGGCTGATTTGGCAAGCACACCATGAACTAGACTACGAATCCTTCAAGAAACTTATAAAGAGAGTATCAACGACGAACCATTGCTATTTACTTCTTAAGTGAAGCATCCTTGAAGCATTTTATGGTAGATTAGACGATTGCTAGAATCAGATGTTATCAAGGGGTTACGCGACGAGCGAAAATCGTTTCTATTTGCTATTACTGTCATATAGGCCTCTATCTTATAACTTTTAGTTAATCCATTTGGTTAACGACCAAAAACAAGCTAATTTAAGACGTTTGATCTTTTTCTTAGATAATTTTTTTTTGTTAACAATGATATTTCGAACCCTTATTGCGAGTTGTTCATGGAAAACCGTTTCAATTTTCTCTTACGCGCACAAGCAAGAGAGTTTTGCCTGTTTTGGAAAGAGTCCAGGACAATTCTCTAAGCGATGACCGGGCTATTGAAAATTTGGAATTGCCAAACGTGTCATTAGCGACAATAGCTGTAAGAGATGGTACGGTTTTGGTGAGTTCATGATATTCTGTCTAGTTCACCGGCACAATCCTCGCTCAACCCATTGTTAAGGATCGATTGTATAGCATCAATCTTTCGTTTGATCATATAGTATGGAACGTGAACGTGTATCTTTATTTTGAGCGAAGAGAAAATAAATCTAAAACTCAAGGCTATCAAAATGAGAAGTGGAAACAGAGTCCGCTACCAATGAAAATCTTTCCACCTCTAAATATTAATTTACAATAATTATCACAATGTAAATTTATGACGTCTTACTGTTTCTCGGCGATATCTCTAGTAATGTCTTCTTCTAGCATCAGACTTGAATTGCAAAATCCGTTATCTTCCGCGTTATAACTCAACTGAGATGAGTATAGACTTAAAGTGCAAGATTTGCCATTTCTGCATCATCACTCCACTGAGATGAGTATAGCCTTGATTTGTAACATCCGCTAGTTCCCATGTCATCACAGAATTCAGATGAGAATTGAGCTAAAGTACTCCTTAGGCGGTCCACTACACAAATCATCGAGGGGTGGTCTCTAGAAAATCTCCGAACACAATCCCCAGCAAGGTACGCTATATGTGCCACTGCTGTCATCTCGAAAGTGGCCGGAATTGGCATGTTTGGGTCCAGAGCCTTGCCAATTTCGCCCCGAAGGATGCGTGGAACTACGGCATCCGTGATAAGACGCACCAAGCCATCTCCATCCCTGTCTACTGCTTTGCGTCCAGATAACAATTCAAGCAACACAACGCCATAGCCATACACATCACTCTTAGTCGTTAGTCTTCCGGGCAAGAAGCATTCTGGATCCACATAAGCCCAGGTGCTGACAACAGAATCCTCAATGTCATCTTCACCCGCAGGAAGAAGTAGTGAGAGTCCAAAATCCGAAACTTTAGCAGTCCAGTTTTCATCTAGCAATATGTTTGATGACTTGACGTATCGGTGTACTATTTGAGGACCTGCAAATTCATGCAAGTACTCGATTCCCCTAGCGACATCCGGTGCCACCTTGAGCCGTGCATTCCAGGACATCAAAGTTGAGCTTCCGATAGTGTGAAGGTGGTAGTACAGCGAACAATTCTTCATGTACTCATACGCTAGGGCGCACTCACCATGTCTTGCATGAAATCCCAACAACCGAGTAAGATTCTTATGTTTGACATTGTTGTAGACAGATGCGGAAAAACAAAAGACAGAACACAGGAATTTTACGTGGTTCGATCACAAGGTGATCTACGTCCACGGACGAGGCAAGACAAAATTCCACTATAATCAAAAAGAGCATAAATTTCAGAAGTTGAAACAACGATAAAACCTCACGGCTCATGAAAACTCTTTGAAAACAAAATTCTCTCTACAACAATGAGAAAACCTAACCGCAGTATAAAAAAAGTGCTCCCAAAATTTTCCTCGGGGGTTATGCCGCCGAACCCCCCAAGACATTGGTTCGCTTACTCCAGCTTGGGCGGTCCGCTATAGAGATTTGTTTGCTTGCTACGGATTGGGTCTATCGACCCAATCCTTCGCGTCGCGAATCAAATCTCAATTTTCTCTTCACTTTCGGATCGCACAAAAAATATGACGAGTCGGGTCATGAACTGGACTGAGTACATAAAATTCGAGACATATTTAATAGACATGACGAAGAGTTTTGATCTCGGTAATGAATGCGTGAGTTTTCCTCTCGGTGATGAATGGGCTGTCTTTTCTGGTTACATCTATCCACTTGATGGCCACTTCCCGCCCGTCACCCAATATCACGCGATACACTGTACCGGTGCTACCTACTCCAATCTTATTACCACGGAGAAGTTATTTGTTGCGCAAGCCAGCTCTGCCTTCGTAACCATTTTAAATGCCTGAGAAGCAAAATCTATCAGCAAGCATTCCAGTAAAATAAAATGAGAAATAAAGCCATTGAAATGACAAGGATATACCGAATATATTTTCGACAGCATATCCCTGTCAAAGTCTTCTTTGCCATTGTTACGACTGTAACCATTGTGTCTTTCGAAACGTAAAAACTTGGGAAGCTTGAGTGGGGTGGCCATTATACTTTTAAAGTCTGAGAGAGCATCTCTGCATTTTCTTGATGCTGCAGCACCTTCGCATATTAATTGAGGCAAGATCTTTTTGATCGGATGCTTCTTGTTCTTAGCAGGTTTGGTGGAACTGGAGTCATGAATACTAGGTTCCTCAGTGCCAAAGCTCTCCACAGTTGCTGGCAAGTTGTTTCCATACACATCGAGCCACCTAATATCATTTGAAAGACACTCGGGGTGTCCAGACATATGAATGTTATGAACCACAATCAGTCTAAGCCTTTTCATCTGCTTGATGGCTTTTGAAACCATACGCAAGTCTTCAGGCCCAAGCATGTCCAATTTAATACCTTCAACCGAGTTTGTTCCCTTCAAATCCAAAGCAAACATACGAGCAGGAGTTAATCACAAATGATGGCAACGAAAACAAATTAGATACATCATAAATAGATCAAAAAACATACAGATTGATCTTGTTGAATAAAAAAATTACCAAATTTTGCCGTGACACTCTCAGAATATCCTCATGATACCAAAGTCTGCTGCGCTTGCCAGGATTTTCCGGAGATTCTTGATGCACAATTTCTCGACCCATTTCTTGAACTAAGTCATGCATCCATACCTTGTTCGAGTCCATATATATAAGTGATTTTTGAGAGAGAATTTTAAGCCCACTGTCTGGGTAGAAGTTACAGCGGTGTAGCAGCATTGTTACATAATCTTGATCTTCCCCTTTAAAGAAACAAGCGATGTCAAGAAAGATAGATCGTTCATTAGTTTCTAATCCAGCAAAACTAATTTTCAGAATCTCATCAATCTGACCGTCAGGAATGGCTCTCAATTTTTCTAATGCACATTCCCATTCATGAACACTCTTACCACTCAAGAAAGATCCCAATAAAACAAGAGCCAAAGGGAGACCTTTGGCATAGTTAGTAAAGCCGTAGGAGAGAAGCTGGTAATCTCTTGTAGGTGATGGTTCCTGAAAGGCATTCCAACTGAAAAGTTGAAGAGCATCATCATAATTCAGCTCACCGACCTTATAGATTTCTGGACGGTGAGCGACTAGTACTTCTTCTTCTCTTGTTGTTAAAATTATTCTACTCCCCTGACCAAACCAACTTCTTTCACCCAATAAGTCCCTTAGTTGGGCTGTGCTATCCACATCATCAAGAACTAACAGAACCCTTTTATTGCAAAGATTTTGCCTGATCAAATCTACACCTGTCTGAATGTTGCCAACCTCTATGGTTTTATCGCCCAAAATATCATGAAGAACAGCTTCTTGCAGTTTATGTAGGCCATACTGCTTAGAAGTTTCTCTAACATTTGCCAGAAAGCTACTACCTTCGAATTGATCAGCAATCGTATTGTATATAGCCTTAGCAATAGTTGTCTTGCCTATTCCGCCAATCCCACAGATACCCACCACGTGAATGCCATCATCCTCTGTACGCAATAACATTCGTACAGCCTGTATATGTTTGTCAAGAGCAACCGGATGCTTTGCAGCATCCAAGTACGGGCGATGCAGCTTGCTTGACACTTCTTCAACAATTTTCTGGATGAGTTCAGATTCAAGACTGCCAATTGCAATCACTAAAAATATGTGACAACCCGCTAAACCACAACACTAAACAAAATTAGTTGATATTTGCTTGTTAGAGCTCTTTAAGAAGTACCAGATATCGAAATGAGCTTCCCATACAAGTACAGTTGTGCACATCCTCTGCTAAACTATACTAAATAAGCTGATGAGGAGGATTGTCAGAAGTAGCACCTTCCTCCTTATCCGAGAACATACAAATCAATTAAGCCGCAAGAATTGATTTGACAACAGCCCTTGAGTTTGACTTAGAATTGAAAAGTGATGACAAGTATCATGTTGTCAGTTATTAAAGTGCTTGAGCAAAGAGATATACACGGTGAAAATTAAGGTAAGGTATACGCGAATCGAAAGATAGTTGAGCAAATAAGAGACTATTAATTCGTGGCTATCCAAAAAACAAAAGGGACTTAAACGTCGAATCAACAAACGTTGGCAACTTCAGGAGCATAAGGTGAAACAACGTATCTCAATGCATCCCCGTTATATAATTGAACTACGACACTGTGAAAGTGATAGTTCCAGTTCCAAACACAGAGTTCTGCTTCCTTCTTCTGAGGAAACTCAATTGAAACTCCGTTTCACAAACAATTCGGCCAAATTTATGCAACAAGTTTCATCTTTACCAATTCTGGCGTCTTCTAATCTAGCATAATCTAATATAAATTCTCTACAAAACAAACAGCAATCAAGAGCATCCAGTCAATTAGCTGAGAGCAATTCGACAATTACCCGCTGCCTAAATGCCATCCGGACAAATTAGCCGCTTCGCGGAGCGCGTCTCTCCACTTCCTCACTCTCTCCGAGCCATCACCACCAAAAACCGCCTCGTGCCTCGCCATGATCTCAGCGAAGACGCCGGTCTGCTTCCGCACATCGCGCGGGTCAACGCGGAAAAACACCGGCCGGACAAGTTGCCCCCTCAAGCCACGCATCTCGAGAATCTTGGTCAGCTCCTGCAAGCACCAGGTGGAGGCGGCGAAGTTGGGGGAGAAGACGACGATGGCGATCCTGGAGCTCTCGATGGCCCGCTCGAGCGAAAGGGAGATCCTCTCCCCCAGCCGGAGCTCGTAGTCAATGAAGACGCGGACTCCGCTGCGGCGGAGCTCTTTGTCGAGGTGGCTGACGAAGCCGGCGCGAGTGTCCTCCCCTCGGAAGCTGAGGAAGACGTCGTAGTCCCATCGAGGGACGGCGGCACAAGACGGGGAAGAAGAAGCTGACGACGCAGTGGCCATGGAAGAGGGCAAAGTCGACGGAGAGAGAGAGAGAGAGAGAGCGGGCATGGCCATCTTTTTATAGGAAGCGGGCAAAGTCGACGGAGACGCAGGCACGAGTGACGAGTCAGGGGAGACGGGGGAATGCTTCCTTCTCGGAATCTGCATGGAAATTGGTTCGTCTCTTCTTGCGGGTATCGCTACTCGCAGAACCAGGCCGGCAAATTCTTTACTGAAAGCGATCCATGCAGATGGATAGCCGGCATTTGCGCTGATGTTCGTCTTTTCCATACACCCCAATTAAAAAATGATCCGCTCCTTCGAAACTTCATAGTTTTCATCGCTTAGCAAGGGAAGATCATTCTAAAATTTAGAGAAATTCACGTGTTATAAAACTGCATATCCAATATACATAGTTATGTCACAAAATTTGAAGCAAGTCAAATATACATTATGCTTTACCAATGTAAAATATGAATCACATAACATAAAAACTGCATGTAAGCTAAGTTTGTAATTTAAATAGATTCATAATTATTATATGATGTAACTATCATCATAATCTTTTTTTTTATCCCTGTGGATAAATTAAGAAATATAATATGCTATTTCATTCTAATTAATAATATCAAAATAATAAAAAATTCCAGTGGCAAAAAATTAATTATATTAATATGATTAATTACAATCAATGTCCTTTTATATATGTGATCCAAATCCTCTTAATATATATATAAGTTAAGATAATTAGAGATGGCGTAGCTAATCTCTAATTAAACAAACTTGTATACGGATCACTAGACATTTATCACATGCACAAACATTCACCAAATTGCATGCAAGGGCAAAAAGGTAAATTAATGTCGGCAAGGGAAAAATATTAAATTAATCGGCCAAGGTAAGAATTGTAAATTCAGAGAGGAGAGGGGGCAGAAGCGTAAAATTGCAGAGAGGGGTCAGAAATGTAAGATTGCCAAAAGAACATACTCATCCCAATTTTTTTTTAATATGCGGGCACATACTGTGCATGTGTCACGGTCAAGAGGTTTTCAACACTAAGGACCGTGACACATCAATGAAGACCCGTTCAAAACCCAACAAGTTTCCGGAATCTTCCCAAGGACGGGCGAGACGGTAATTGTGCCGGGGTTCTAGAGAGTTCTCGGCATAAATGCCGGTAGTTGGTAGCTCTCGGAATAAATGTCGGTAGGTGGTCGACGAAAACGATACGATCTCGGCCACTCATCTAGAAATCGATCAATGGTTGTAATCCGAGGCCCTCTACTATATAAAGGGGTGTCCTCCTCCTCATTTGAAACATCCAAAAACAACAAGAAGCAGTTGCTTTCTCTTCCAGAGCTTCTCTCTCTAGATTCTCTCTCTACGATCCGAGTGTCCGAGCAAGTGAGTGACCGGGAAATAGGCTTGGCCTAGGCTTTCCAACGATCCAAGGAAGCCTAAGTCGCCGCACGGGTCGTTCCCAAACTAATCGGCCCGTGACAAGTGGTATCAGAGCAAGTAGAGAGTCCATCCAAGGAGATCGAGGAGCACACCAACTGGTCAAGAGAATGTCGAACGAACAACTCGCTTCGGTTGTTGTGGATGAAAGGGCTCCTAAAGAACCGGTTCCCAATGAGCCGGATGCCCAACCAAAGACTCGTGGAAAATCCAAGAAAAGGGATGCTTCGTCGAACGCCATAGCCGCGATCGATGAGAAGCTCACGAGAATGAGAACAACAATGTTGGAATTCATCGAAGAAATCGACGAAGTTAAAAGGCGGATCGACGAGGGTGAAGAAAGTCTCCGCCATGAATTCACAAACGTCGTCAATCGCACGATGGCCCCTTTGTTCGATAGGGATGATTACCTCGAAGCATCCATCGAGGCCCTAAAGCTTGAAGTCGTGGAGCTCAAAGAAGGCAACTCCTCCAAGATCGAAGTCGAAGGCTTGAAGATGGAGGTGCAAGAGCTCAAGACCGAGCTCATCCTATGTAAAGCAAGCATCGCGAATGGTGCTTTGCCCATCCATGCGGCACACAAGCTAGAGGTGCCAAAACCAAAAGAATTCAAAGGCAACCGGTCTGCCAAAGAGGTAGACAACTTCCTATGGAGCATGGGACAATACTTCGACGCCATTGGAATCCAAGAAGATTTGGCCAAGGTACGAACCGCTTCCATGTTCTTAGTCGATAACGCCATGCTTTGGTGGCGAAATAGATGTGAAGAGACAAAACAAGGTGCCGACCCCATCACTACTTGGGATGGATTTGTCGAAGAATTTCGGGATTATTTCTTTCCCGAGTATGCTAAACAAGAAGCCCGTAGCAAGCTCCATCGCCTTGAGCAACGAGGCACGATCCGAGAGTACGTGAAGGAATTCACCGAACTCAAACTCCAAGTTCCCAATCTTGGGGAAGAGGAGGCTCTCGGGGCGTTCATGGATGGATTGAAGCCGTGGGCACTACTCGAGCTCAAACGAAGGGACGTCAAAAGCCTTTCGCGAGCACTGGTCGCGGCCGAGTCTCTCGCCGACTTCACCAAAGAAGCCCCAAAAACAAGAGGAAGCGGGTGGAGATCGGATCGCCACCATGATGAAGAAGACCAAGCTGCTCGTGGTCGAAAAGACTCCGACAATAGTCCCAACCGTGGCCGAAGAGATCATGGTGGACGTGAGAAGACATGGGGAGAAGGATCGTCCAAGTCAAGCGATCCCAAGTGGAAGCAACCCCAAGGGGAATACAAGAGTAAGTTTGATACTCCACCACCGTCTCCGTGCTTCATTTGCAACGGTCCTCATTGGACACAAAAGTGCCCAAAGAAGAGTAGGATCAATGCTATTCTTGCCGTAGAAGAGGATGAAGAGCCAAAGCAAGAAAAGGAGAAGCGCGAGGTGCGACTTGGGATCGTGAAGGTTTTCAACTCAATCAACTCCGTGAAGGACAAAGCTCCGCCAAGGGAGAAGCCGGCACATTCGCACCTCTCATTCGTTGAAGTCAAGGTAAATGGCGTACCCCTCCTTGCCTTGGTCGATACGGGTGCCACGAGCTTGTTTTTGTCAAGCGAAGTGGCCAAACACTTGGGACTTCATGTGGAACCGACTCGCAATCGTTACAAGACGCCCAATTCTAACGAGATATCAGGCGTAGGCGTGGCCAAAAATGTGAAACTCCAAGTTGGTACTTGGGAAGGCAAACTTCCGTTCGAGGTAATTCCTCTCGACAATTATGATCTCATTCTAGGCCTTGAATTTTTCGATGCCGCGAAAGCCATGATAGACCTAAGGAGCAACACGGTTATCATCACCGACTCGGAGTGCCCATCCATGGTTCCGATGATTAATGGGGTGACCGAAGCCAAAGTCCTCTCCACAATCCGAAGAATAAACAAAGAACCAAGAGTTGAGAAGTCCGTGCCCGAACTTTGCACCAAGCCAAAGCCGAAGGTGGATCATCCTCTTCAACACAACATGCCGATCCATGTTCTATTCCCGGAGGTAACAAACCTGCCGACTGACATGGAGAAAGTCAAATCAAAGGAGCCAAATGCCCGACAAACTGAGAAGCCGAAGAAATCTCGGAAGAGTCGAAGGCGCTCCAAAAAGCCAACAAATAAACCCCAAGCCAAGAGCGTCGAGGACGTCGCTCGAATGAGTGGGGGAGAATGTCACGGTCAAGAGGTTTTCAGCACTAAGGACCGTGACACATCAATGAAGACCCGTTCAAAACCCAACAAGTTTCCGGAATCTTCCCAAGGACGGGCGAGACGGTAATTGTGCCGGGGTTCTAGAGAGTTCTCGGCATAAATGCCGGTAGTTGGTAGCTCTCGGAATAAATGTCGGTAGGTGGTCGACGAGAACGATACGATCTCGGCCACTCATCTAGAAATCGATCAATGGTTGTAATCCGAGGCCCTCTACTATATAAAGGGGTGTCCTCCTCCTCATTTGAAACATCCAAAAACAACAAGAAGCAGTTGCTTTCTTTTCCAGAGCTTCTCTCTCTAGATTCTCTCTCTACGATCCGAGTGTCCGAGCAAGTGAGTGACCGGGAAATAGGCTTGGCCTAGGCTTTCCAACGATCCAAGGAAGCCTAAGTCGCCGCACGGGTCGTTCCCAAACTAATCGGCCCGTGACACATGCGCCTAAGGTAGCGCATAGGCATGTGTTGCGTAAGCGCTTGAGGGCTAACGCGGGCGTGTGCATGTTGCGATTTTTCAATCGCTCGCATACTCACTCCAGTCTCTGTCGCCTGGGTCTCTTCCGACAACCCACCTTACACCAAATTGAGTGGTGGGTTTTGGAGATCACACCAGCGCGACCACATAGGTCCAAGAATTGGCGAAAACGGCCAAGACATCGGCCCGAAAAAAGCAAAATTCTACCAAAATGCAAACCCTAACCACCGCAACTTCCGCCTTGCAATTAGCCTATGGCGATTACCGATATGCCGAATCGACTTAGGGCTTTTCTTCCTCATGGCGGTACGATAGTACTGGTTTGAAGCCAGGCGATGGGTAGTTGGAATTTGGCCGGAATCGACAATTTCTCTCTTGGCCCCAAATTGCCCGATTTTACAATTCAGTCAAAATCCCACAAAATTCATCAAGACAATGATTTAACCACACTATGATACCAAATGTTGGAAATACTAAAGACCGAAGAGCCTGATTATTCATGAATGAACAAAACTCATGTATAATCAAAATCGATTGTGGAAACATGAAGATTCTTTATTAACCTCCGGCCATTAATGTAGTTCGATTGATAACTTGAATCGTCAAGCATTGAATGGTCGATGTTGTATCTTTAGCCAATTTGCCCTATGAATGTCGATGGTGTATTTTTTCATTATAAGATGGTTTAGCTTAGAAAACCCTTTTATATCCATTCACACCCCTTCATATAATATCTTGATGGACGACGTTGTCGTGACTTTTGGACGGTCACCACATTCTCAGATGTGGACAATAAACATTAATGAAATAAACTGAATGTGAGATTACATTATTAATATTATAGCACGGTTTGGATATGATGTATCTCATGTTCAAATCAACTACCCTCACCATCTTGCTAGAGGAGCTAGCCTTGCTCAGTAGAGTTTATGAATGTCCGTCAATGCTTTCGCTGCAATCCACGAATTTTGAAATGAGAAAACATAATCAGTAATAAGACATTAACATTGTCTGCAAATCGAGCATGAACGCCGTTCTAATTAGCTTTCAAGTAGATTGTGCTCAAAGAAGATGGAACTATTTGAAATCAAGCACTGTATGAATTTGCTTTCGATAAAGAGAGTTGGAATGCAACTAGAACCATTTCAAAACAGTTCTCTATTGATTTTGTCTTAAATAGGCTTAAATGGTCTTCGTTACAATGGATACAAAAATATACAAAAATTACACAATTCTCTATTCCACATTATTTCTATGTTGATATTAAAGCTATTTGATGTACACCCAAGTGCACACTTGATGCACATCTCCTCCACATTATTGGAGGCAAAGAGAGGACTCGAGATGCAAGCGCATTCAAAATCTCCTTTAGATCATCTAGCTCTAACGCTAAGAGGAAAGAGTTGGGTAATTCATGTATGTTCTTGTATATAGTAGAATAAACATGAGCCTATTTATAGACTTTATCAAATAACTATCTAAGGTATCTAAATCAATCAAGATAAGCATAATCAAAGTGAAATATGGAAAATCTCATAGATATATGCACATCATGAGAATATGAAGAATCAAGGCAGATATCCTAACTATTTCTAATAGAGAAATTCAATATTTTTTTATTTAGATAGCTCAAGTGAAATTATACTTCAAAGTTGAAAACTATATTTTGCTGGAATAAATTAATAGTTCTTTTATAGTAAAAGATCGCTTAGTTGTACTTTACATTTCACATTCTTTCTTAAATAGCAAAAATGGGGAACTTGAAATTATAGTAAAGACAAGCTGGTGATGTTTTGCTGTCATGTGGATGAGCATTGCGCTAAAGCACTCCTCAGGCGGTCCACTACACAAGTCATTGAGGGTCGGTCTTCAGCACGATGTTGAGCACAATCCACAGCGAGGTACGCCACATCTGTTACTGCCCCCATCTCGAACGAGGCTGGAATCGGCATGTTTGGGTCCAGAGCCAAATCAAATTCGCCCTGGGCAATGCATGGAACTACAGTGTCCGTGATATGACCCATTGAGCCATCTTCAGCCCTATGTAATGCTTTGCGTCCGGATAACAATTCAAGCAACACAATGCCATAGCTATACACATCGAGCTTAGTCGTTAGTCTATTGGTGACGTAGTATTCTGGATCCACATAACCCCTGGTGCCCGTAAAATTTCTGGCGTCGATGCATTCTGGACCCTGAGAATTAAAGGTGCCAACAGCAGCATTCAAGTATGATTCTTCCTCCAAATCAGAACCATCCTTAGGAAGAAATCTGGACTGTCCAAAATCCGCAACTCTAGCAGTCCAGTTTTTATCTAGCAATATGTTTGATGACTTCACATCTCGGTGTACTATTCGAGGACCTGCAAATTCATGCAAGTACTCAATTCCCCTAGCGACATCCAGTGCCACCCTGAGCCGTGCCTTCCAGGACATCAAAGTTGAGCTTCCGATAATGTGAAGGTGGTAGTACAGCGAGCCATGATTCATGTACTCATAGACTAAGGCGCACTCACTGCGGCTTGCATGAAATCCCAACAAGTGAACAAGATTCTCATGATCCACATGACGGAGAGTTTTGATCTCATTGATGAGCATGCAGTCTTTAAAGCCTTCTTTGGGTAAGTTTGTCCGCTTGATGGCCACTACCTGTCCATCATACAGTCTCCCGCAATACACTGAACCAGCGCTGCCTACTCCAATCTTATTGTCATCGGAGAAATCATTAGTTGCTCGAACCAGCTCTGCCTTTGTAAATTTTTTGAATACCTGAGAAGCAAAATCTATCAGCAAGCATTCCAGTAAAATGAAGTGATGAGAAACAAAGCCATCGAAATGACAAGGATATACCGAATATTCCTCCGACAGTATACCACTGTAAATATCTGTTTCGCCATTGTTATGACTATAATCCCTGTGTCTCTTGAAGCGTAAAAACTGGGCAAGCTTATGCGGGGTAGCGACAATACATCTAAAGTTTGACAGAGAATCTTTGCAATTAATTTGACAGTTTGTTGATGCTGCAACTTTGCATCCAAATCTAAGTAAAATTGTTTTGATCAGACCATGATGTTTCTTATTCTTAGACGGTTTGGTGGGACCGGAATGATGAATACTAGGTTGCGCAGGACCATAGCTTTCTACAGTAGCTGGCAAGTTGTTTCCATGCACATCGAGCCACCTTATGTCATTTGAAAGATACTCGGGGCATCCAGATATATGTATGTTGCGAACCATAATCACTCTAAGCCTTTTCATCTGCTTGATGGCTTTTGCACCTACAAACACCTCTTCAGGCTCAAGCATGTCCAATTTAATGCCTTCAACCGAGTTCGTTCCCTTCAAATCGAAAGCAAACATACGAGCAGGAGTTAATCACACTCAGTAAGACAAAATACTCTGTGCGCGTACCCTTAAGTGCAAGACAACAAAGTTAGATAAGTCATAAATTGATTAATGAACATTTATGGGGTTTTCATGCAAGAACCTATGCTATTAAATTGTCAAACCAACGGTAAAGCGCCACACATCATGTAATTGTAGTGCCATACCTCCAGTAAAATTTAAACAAGAAGAAAATACAGATCTTATTGAATGAAAAATTACCAAATTTTCTCGCAACACTCTCATAATATCCTCATGATGCCAGAGTCTACTTCGCCTGCCGGGATTTTCAGGAGATTCTTGCCGCACGATTTCTCGACCCATTTCTTGAAGCAAGTCGTGCATCCATATCTTGTTTGAGTTCACATATATAAGTGATTTTTGAGAGAGAATTTGTAGCCCCCTGTCTGGATAGAAGTTACAACGGTCAAGCAGCTTTGTTACATAATCTTTATCTTCCCCTTTGAAGAAACAAGCAATGTCAAGAAAGATAGCTTGTTCATGAGTTTCCAATCCATCAAAACTAATTTTCAGAATCTCATCAATCTGGCCTTTAGGAATGGCTCTCAATCTTTCTAATGTACAGTTCCATTCCTGAATACTCTTACCACTCAAGAAAGATCCCAATACAATAAGAGCCAAAGGGAGACCTTTGGCATAGTGAGTAAAGCAAAAGGAGATAAGCTGGTAATCTCTTGCAGGTGATGGTTCCTGAAAGGCATTCCAACTGAAAAGTTGAAGAGCATCATCATAATTTAGCTCACCGACCTTATAGATTTCTGCACTGTGAGCGACCGGTACTTCTTCGTCTCTTGTTGTTAATATTATTCTACTCCCCTGACCAAACCAACCTCTTTCACCCAATAAGCCCCTTAGCTGGTCCTTACTATTGACATCATCAAGAACTAACAGAATCCTTTTATTGCAAAGCTTTTGCCTGATCAAATCTACACCTGTCTGAATGTAGCCAATCTTTATGGTATTATCCCCCAAAATGTCACAAAGAAGAGCTTCTTGCAGTTTATCTAGGCCATACTGCCAGGAAATTTCTCTGACATTTGCCAGAAAGCTACTACCTTCAAATTGATCAGCAATCATATTGCATATAGCTTTAGCAATAGTTGTCTTACCTATTCCGCCAATCCCACAGATACCCACAACGCGAACACCATCATCCTCTGTATGCAATAACATTCTTACAGCCTGTATATGTTTGTCAAGAGCAACTGGATGCTTCGCAACATCCAAGTACGGGCGGTGCAGCTTGCTTGACACTTCTTCAACAATTTTCTGGATGAGTTCAGATTCAAGACTGCCAATTGCAATCACTAAAAATATGGGGCAGCCCGCTAAGCCACAAAACTAAACAATAGAACTTGATATTTACTTGTTAGAGCTCTTTAAGAAGTACAAGGTATCCAAATGATGTATCTTACAACAGCCATAAGGTTCTCCAAAGATTAAACTATTTACTCTGTCTTCGTTAATCTGGTACAAGTGATCACAGCCTCTGCTAAACTAAACTAAATAAGCTGATGAGGAGGATTATCGGAAATAGCACCTTCCTCTTGATCCGAGAACATATGAATCAATTAAGCCGCAATAATTGGTTAGACACCAGCCCTTGAGTTGGACTTAGATAAGTATCAGGGAAAATGATTCAAATGGTTCATGAACTTTTGTCCAATGTACAATGCGGTCTCTAAACTTTTAATTTGTTTAATGTGGTCTCTGAACTTTAGCCCAATGCCATGTGGTTCTTGAAATTTTAATTTATGTAATGTAGTCTCTGAACTTTTGGTACATGTTCAATTTAGTTCCCAGACTATATGAAAATATTCAATATTGTCCCTGATCTTGAATTAATTGAAGGAATTTGAACATTTTCTTATAGTTCAAGGACTATATTGAAAATGTACCAAAAGTATAGGGACCTCATTAAACAAGAGAAAAGTTCAGGGATCACATTGTATATTAGGTTAAAGCTCAGGGACCACACTAAATAAATTAAAAGTTCATAGACCATTTGTTTCATTATCCCTAAGTATCATGTTATCAGTTATTAAAGTGCTTACACAAAGAGATATGCACGGTGAACAGTAAGGTAAGGTATACATGATTCGAAGCTAGTTGATCAAATTAGAGACTAATAATTCTTGGCCATAAAAAAAAACACAAAAAGGGGCTTATAATTCAGCACCTAAAACTTCGAAACAACAAACGTTAGCAACTTCAGGAGCATAAGGTGATGATGCATCCGCGTTATATGATTGAACTATGACACTGTGAAAGTGCGAATTCCAGTTCCAAACACACAGTTCTGCTTCCTTATGCTAAGCTGGCTCAATTGAAACTCCATTTCACAAACAATTCGGCCAAATTTTTGCAACGAGTTCCGTCTTTACCAATTCTAGCGACTTCTAATCTAGTACAATCTAATAGAAATTCTCTACAAAACAAATAGCAATCAAGAGAATCCAGTCAATTAGCTGAGAGCAATACGACAATTACCCGTTGCCTAAATGCCATCCGGACAAATTAGCCGCTTCGCGGAGGGCGTCTCTCCACTTCCTCACTCTCTCCGAACCATCACCATCAAAACCACGACAAGCATCCTCATGCCTCGCCATGATCTCCGCGAAGACGCCGGTCTGCTTCCGCACATCGCTCGGGTCAACACGGAGGAACACCGGCCGGACAAGTTGCCCTCTCGAGTCCTTGATCTCGAGAATCTTCGTCAGCTCCTGCAAGCACCAGGTGGAGGCGGCGAAGTTGGGGGAGAAGACAACGATCGCGATCCTGGAGCTCTCGATGGCCCGCTCGAGGGAAAAGGAGATCCTCTCCCCCTGCCGGAGCTCGTCGTCAATGAACACGCGGACTCCGATGCGGCGGAGGGCGGTGTGGAGGTGGCTGACGAAGCCGGCGCGAGTGTCCTCCCCTCGGAAGCTGAGGAAGACGTCGTAGTCCCATCGAGGGACGGCGGCACAAGACGGGGAAGAAGAAGATGACGACGCAGTGGCCATGGAAGAGGGTTGGAGAGAGGGAGCGGGCATGGCCATCGTTTATGGGAAGCAGGCAAAGTCGACGGAGACGCGGGCGCAAGTCAATGAAGACGCCGGGACGATCCCTGTTTCTTTTTGCCCTTCCGTTTTTTGATCTCATAATGACATCCGACGCGGGTACAGCTGTTCGCAACTCTACCATCACGGTCGGAAAATTCTTGATCGAATGCGATCCATACAGATGGAGTCCATTCCCCCTCAGACAGGATTGCGACTGAGGCTGCAAACAAGTCACGGCCGGGCTGACTTTTCTGTTGCCTGTACGAGTGCGACATCGAGAGTGACACATCAGTGTACCCGAGAGTCGCCATTAATGCCAAATCGTGAATTTTACGTTCGAGAGTGAAATCTTCAACTGGAACTTGGAAGCATACAAACATTTCCAAGATAACAAAAGAAGGTCACCCAGAAAGAGTTTTTGAGTGGTTGATTGCTTGGCTTGGATACGATGTATCTCGTGTTCAAATCAAAAGTCTCGCTCTCAATACGACCTCGAAGAGGAGCTAGTGTCCCTTGGTACAATTTATGAATGTCAATCCATGAAATTTGAAAAGAGAAAGGAAAATTAGTGGCAAGACAATAATATTGTCTGCAAATTGAGCGTGAAAGCCCTTTGAATTAGCTTTCAAGTAGATTGTGTTCAAAGAAGATGGAACTCTTTGAAAGCAAGCGCCGTATGAATTAGCTTTCAATATACGGAGCGAATATGATATTATTTTTGTATTAAATAGGTTTGTGTAGTTTTCATTATAATGTATACAGAAATAAATGGAAATTCTACATTTCTCTATTCCGTATTTTTCCCATCTTGGTATCAGAGCGGTATGATCCAATGAAAATTTGAATGCACTGAGTGCACATCGCATCTGATGTGCATCCGAGTGCACACGTGAAGCACATCTCCTTCACATTATTTGAGGCAAAGAGAGGACTCAAGAGGCAAGTGCAATTAAAATTTCCTTTAGATTGTCTAGCTCTAAAACTAAGAGGAAAGAATTGTCTAACTCATGTATATTCTTGTATATAGTATAATAAATATTACATAAGCCTTTTATAAACTTTATCAGATAAGCACAATTAGAAATATGGAGACAAATGTCATGAGAAATATGAAGAATCAAGATAGATATCCTCATTATCTCTCATAGATAGATTGCATATTTTTTTATTTAAATAGTTAGAGTGAAATTATATGGGAAAATTGTCCAAAACGTGCTAAATCTATTGTATTTTGCCAATTGAATCCATCTTATCAATTTCGGCCAGAAATCACTGAAGTGGACTTGGCCGTCCTACGTGATATAGCCAACGTAGGACACCTGACGGTGACGTTCATGATCTTTTGTCTGGTTCACCAGTACATTCGTAGCTCAACGCATTATTAAGGATCGCTTCTATTGCATCCATCTTTCGTGTGATCGTATAGTTGGGAACATAAACTTGTCTCTTTATTTCAGACAAAGACACAACAAATATGAACTCAGGGCTATCAAAATGAGAAGTGGAAACAGAGTTCGGTACCTCTGAAAATTTTTTCACCTCTAAACATTAATTAACAATGATTATCACCACGTAGATCTCTAATGTTCTTATTGATTCTTGGCGATTTCTCTGTTAATTTCTTCTTCTAGCATTAAACTTGATATGCGAGATCTGTTGACTTCCACATTATTAAACAAGGGGGATGAGTATAGACTTGATTTGCAAGATCCGCTAGTTTTCATGTCATCACAGATGAGAATTGAGCGAAAGCACTCCTTAGGTGGTCCACTACACAAGTCATAGAGGGTCGGTCATCAGCTCGTTCCTGAACACAATTCATAGCAAGTTATGCCATATCTGCCACTGCCATCATCTCGAACGGGCCCGGAATTGGCATGATTGGGTCCAGAGCCTGGCTAATTTCACCCTGAACAATGCATGGAACTACTACGTTTACAATCCATCTCCAGCCATCTTCATTCCTATCTACTGCTTTGCATCCCGATAACAACTCAAGCAACACGGTGCCATTGCTATACACATTGCTCTTTGTCGTTACTCTTCTGGTCTTGAAGTGTTCTGGATCTGAATAACCCCAGGTGCCAACAACAGAATCCTCAAAGTAATCTTCACCCTTAGGAAGAACTATAGAAAGTCCAAAATCCGAAACTTTTGCGGTCCCATTTTCATCTAGCAATATGTTTGATGACTTGATGTCTCGGTGTACTATTCGAGGACCTGCAAATTCGTGCAAGTACTGGATTCCCCTAGCGACATCCAGTGGCACCTTGATCCGTGCATTCCAGGACATCAAAGTTGAGCTTCAGATAGTGTGAAGGTGGTAGTACAGGGAGCTATTGTTCATGTACTCGTAGACTAGGGCACACTCACATCGGCTTGCATGAAATCCCAACAATCGAATAAGATTCTTATGATTGACATGACGAAGAGTTTTGATCTTGCTGATAAACATGCAGTCTCCAAAGACTTCGTAGGGTACATTTGTCCACTCGATGGCCACTTCTCGCCCATCATCTGGTATCCCGCGATACACTGAACCAGCAATGCCTACTCCAATCTTATCGCAGAAATCATTAGTTGCACGGACCAGCTCTTCCTTTGAAAAAATTTTGAATACCTGGGAAACAAAATTTATCAGCAAGCACTCTGAATCGATGAGAAAATAAAGCCGTTGAAATGACAAGGATATACCGAATATTCCTCCAACAGCATATCACTGTCAAAATCTGCCATGCCATTGTCGTGAATACTAGGTTGTGCAGGACCATAGCTCTCTACAATTGCTGGCAAGTCGTTTCCATGCACATTGAGCCACCTTAAATCATTTGAAATATACTCGGGGCATCTGGATATATGTATGTTTCGAACCATAATCAGTCTAAGCCTTTTCATATGCTTGCTATGCTTGGCAGGGTGTTCCGGAGATTCTGGACACACGATTTCTCCACCCATTTCTTGAAGCAAGTCATGCATCCATATCTTGTTCAAGTCAAAATATGTAAGTGATTTTTGAGAGAGAATTTGGAGCCCCCTATCTGGTTAAAAGTTACAACAGTCTAGCAGCTTTTTTACAGTATCTTTATCTTCCCCTTTGAAGAAACAAGCGATGTCAAGAAAGAAAGACTATTCATGAGTTTCCAATCCATTAAAACTAATTTTCAGAATCTCATCAATCTGGTCGTCAGGAGTGGCTTTCAATCTTTCTAATGTACAGTTCCATTCCTGAATACTCTTACCACTCAAGAAAGATCCCAATACAATAAGAGCCAAAGGGAGACCTTTGGCACAGTGAGTAAAGCCAAAGGAGATAAGCTGGTAATCTCTTGCAGGTGATGGTTCCTGAAAGGCATTCCAACTGAAAAGTTGAAGAGCATCATCATAATTTAGTTCACCGACCTTATAGATTTCTGCACTGTGAGCAACTAGTACTTCTTCATCTCTTGCTGTTAAAATTATTCTACTCCCCTCACCAAACCAACCTCTTCCACCCAATAAGCCCCCTAGTTGTCCGTACTATCCACATCATCAAGAACCAACAGAATCCTTTTATTGCAAAGCTTTTGCCTGATCAAATCTACACCTGTCTGAATGTAGCCAACCTTTAGGGTTTTATCCCCCAAAATGTCTTGAAGAAGAGCTTCTTGCAGTTTATCTAGGCCATACCGCCAAGAAATTTCTCTGACATTTGCCAAAAAGCTACTACCTTCGAATTCATCAGCAATCATATTGTATACAGCTTTAGCAATAGTTGTCTTGCCTATTCTGCCCATCCCACAAATACCCACTATGCGAACGCCATCGTCCTCTGCATGCAATGACATTCTAAAAGCCTGTATATGTTTGTCAAGAGCAACTGGATGCTTCGCAACATCCAAGTACAGGCGGTACAGCTTGCTTGACACTTCGTCAACAATCTTCTGGATAAGTTCAGATTCAAGATTGCCAATTGCAATTACTAAAAATATGCGACAGCCCGCTAAGACATCAAAACTAAACAACAGCATTTGATATTTTACTTGTTAGAGCTCTTGAGAAAGTACCAGAAATCCAAAATATTTTACAACAACCATAAGATTCTATAAAGATTAAACTATTTAACATGAGGTGGGCACATCCTCTGCTAAACTACACTAAATAAGCTGATGAGGAGGATTATAAGAAATAACACCTTCCTCCTAATCAGAGAAGATATGAATCAATTAAGCTGTAGAACTGGTTAGATTCCAGCCCTTGAGTTTGACTTAAACATAAAAAGTGACGATAAGTATTATGTTGTGGGTTATCAAAGTGCTTAACCATAGAGATATACACGGTGAACACTAAGGGAAGGTATACATGATTCAAAGCTAGTTGGGCAAATAAAATGAAACTTCCAATTCATCACCTTAAACTTCACAAGCATAAGGCGAAACAATGTCTCTCAATGCAAGCGCGTTATATATCCGAAAAAGGATACTCTGAAAGTCAGAGTTCCAGTTCCAAACACATAGCCCGCTTCCTTCTTCTAAGCAGACTCAATTGAAACTCCATTTCTCAAACAATTCTGCTAAATTTATGCAACGAGTTTTATCATGATCAATTCTAGCGAGTTCTAATCTGATCAAATCTAAGAGAAATTCTCCACAAAACAAACAGCAATCAACAGAATCCAGTCAATTAGCTGAGAGTAATACGACAATTACCCGTGGCCTAAATGCCATCCGGACAAATTAGCCGCTTCGCGGAGCGCGTCTCCCCACATCTTCACTCTCTCCGAACCATCACCAAAAGCCTCCTCATGCCTCGCCATGATCTCCGCGAAGATGCCGGTCTGCTTCTGCATGTCCCTCGGGTCAACACGGAGGAACACTGGCAACACGGGCCGGACAAGTTGCACCCTGGAGTCTTTCAACTCGAGAATCTTGGTCAGCTCCAGCAGGCACCAGGTGGAGGCGGCGAAGTTGGGGGAGAATACGGCGATGGCGATCCTGGAGCTCTCGATGGCCCTCACGATCGATAGGGAGATCCTCTCCCCCCACCGGAGCTCGTCGTCAATGAAAACGCGGACTCCGCAGCGGCGGAGGGCGGTGTGGAGGTGGCTGACGAAGCCGGCGCGAGTGTCGTCGCCTCGGAAGCTGAGGAAGACGTCGTGGTCCCATCGAGGGACGACGGCACGAGGCGAAGAAGAAGAAGAAGATGATGATACAGTGGCCATGGAAGAGCGTTGGTGAGCGTCGGGACGGCCATATTTCATGGGAAGCGAGCAAAGTTGACGGAGACGCGGGCACGAGCCAATGGAGAAGCAGGGACGATCGCTGCTCGGAATCTGCACGGAAAATGGTTCGTTTCTCTTTTTAAACTCCATTATATGATCTCTTGGTACACCGAGTGTCACGATCGAAGGTGACGGAAGTGAAGTCCTTCACATTTCCGAGATAATGAAGAGAAAAGGGGAAATGATTATACAAATGACCACCCGTTTTCTCCCCGAAAAAGAGACGTTGCCTTCTCTTGCGTTTAATTTTGAAAAAATGGCAGAAATAATCCTTAAATTTTGACTCAATATATACTATAATTCTTAAATTTTTAATTTATTTATTATAGTTCCTAAACTTTAACTCAATGTACAATGTGGTCTTGTAACTTTAATTTATTTAATATCATCTCTGAACTTTTGTATATATTCAATTTAGTCCTAAACTACGAGAAAATATTTAATATAGTCATTCTATTAATTCAAGTTCGAGAACTATATTGAATAAATTAGAAATTCAAAAACTATATTGCATATTAGATCAAAGTTCAAGGACTATTTTTATAATTATTCCTTTAATTTTCTCAAGGTTTGGGAAAATTGGAATGAAATCTCGGTTATTGGGATTTCCTACAATCCCTCTAAGTAAGATTTCTTAAATATGAGTATAATAAAAACAAAATAAGAGAAGTGATAAACTTGAAGAAAATCCTCAAACATCCACAATAATGCAAAAAATATGATTTGTAACTACTCATGACAACCAATTGAGTTGCCATGATAGCGAGCTTACATCGAGCGGCCATGGCCTCGAGCTTCTCAACTCGAAACTCCAATTGTTGTGGTCGTCGCGACCATGGTTGCTGCAAGCTTATAGCTTGAGCTCGCAGCTATGGCAGCTGTGATGGACCTCCATCTCTCTCTCAATTTTATTTTCTCTTACATTGTTAGATGTGATGCCTTTTTGGTTCATAATAATTTTTAGCAAATCATAACATGACACGTGATTTCGATTGGACATGCGTATTCACTAGAGTGTGTCATTAATTCTATGGTACGTGTCAACAAAAATCGATCTGTAAGTACAATGGAAGACTATGTATTGACATTTTCCAAAAAGTCAAGGGACATTTTTTAACCCAAAACAAATTGGAAGGATTATTTTGATTTTCAGACAAAAATAGAGGAACAATGGTGATATTATTCCTTAAATAAAATAAAAAAAAATAAAACCTTCATTCCGCGGTATGTATTTTTTTTCTAGCTTCTTTCTTGAATTAATTAAGGTTAGCAAATATAACAATGTATATGTTTAGATTCCAACAAAAGTTCAATCGGTTTCCCATTCCTTAGAACCGGAAAATGCGGCCCACAATCTCTGTGTTTGAGTCGCTATAAAGTGTTATAACTTGTATGTTTTGCAATACCTATTTTAGAGGTGCAACTTTTAAAGTTGGTGAGATGATTTTACCAAAGTTGCCATATGTTGTATAGCTTTAGAGGTGCTGTGTGTATTTACCAAACTTTTTATAATAGCTGCTATATCCGTATTTATAACTAAAACTGCCACGAAAAAGCTATCACAAAATAAGAGCAATACGTAATTCGGACAATCACACAATACAAATTAGATATTATGGAAATATCACGCAAATACAACAATCTCAAAGCATGTAAATTTAGTCAATTCACGTGGGTTTGCAATGAGTCCATTTTTTATATGAAAAATAGTTTTTATTTGTCAATTTGTAGTAGGAGTTAGGCCCTTATTCTTTTGGATCGTTAAATTAGCTTTTTATCTGCATGCATTTGCAGGGAAAAGTACCAAAAAAATCCTAAACCTATTGCATTAGTACCAATTCAATCATAAATATTTTAATTAGACCAATTTAGTCTTAAATAATTTCACATTGGTACCAATTGAGTCTTTATTTGGTACTTTTCCCTACATATGTAGTTAAATAATTGAGCCCGGAACCTGATCGGTGAGAACCTATAGATTTTAGGTTCTAAGGTATGCAAGGCACATTCTAGGTTCTAGAAATTAGAAACCTATTTCAACGAATAAGTCCCAAGTTCTAGGTAGGTAGAATCTGAAAGCTAAAACTTTAAATAAGATTTTTTGTATTTTTTCTTGATCTTTGTCTTCGCTTGATCTCACGGTGTTCAATAAATGTTAGATGATGAGTGTATAATTTGGAACCACTAGTCTAAAATTTCATTTGTTTCTAAATATAAGTTATGGTCAGTGGATCATAACAGCAAGTAGTGGTCATTAAAGGTAATGATTTACCATAATTATTCAATTAATAATTCATGTGGAACCAGGATATACACTGGAACTGAATTTGAAACCTGTGACAAAATAGGTTTCAGATTCTAAAAAATGATAAAGTTGTTTATATGGGTAGATTCCAGGTTCCGAATAGGAATTTGGAACCACTCACCCCTATTTCTGATAATCTGATTTGGCTGCCAATTACTTTTTTTTTTTTTTCGGATTCACGAGACTAGCGTATTATTTCAAGGGTTTAGAATTTATGAACCTACAAGATAGACTTTCTTGTGACAAATTATTGATAGAACATATACTGATATTTCTCTCAACAACAGCACCATAGGCAATGCCATCATCTATTAATATGCATTATGTTCGTAGCTCCCTTCTCCTTTACTTTTTGGGGGCAAAACTCATAAATTATGTTAATCAATACATCTTTTTCGACTTTTTCTAGTTCATAAATGATAGGGATGAACGGTTCTAGATTTCTTATAAGTTCCACTAGAAACCTGGAACGTACCTTCGGGTACAAGTTCCTCATTTTTTGGAACTTAGAATCTACTTGTTGGAACCTGAAATCTAACACCTATCCTGTCACATGTTCCAAGATAAGTTCTAGGGTCTAATAGGTTCTTTTATTTATTTATTTCATTTTTAGTTAAACAAAATGAACATGAACGTAACAATATTGAACAAGCTTGTCATTCACCAAATATAATACAAAATACTAGTTTTTTTTGTCATTACGATTCAAATAAATACAATGAAAATGAGAAGTCATTGTATGATTCGATGTTATGGGTGGGGGGCTTCATATTTCGTGTAGGTTTCACCTAGAATCCACCCATTATAATAGGTTCCTCAATTTTTACAATATGGAACTTACCATATCACAAGTTTGAGGGTCGGTTATAGGGTCTATCCAGGCTCCAATTGTATTATTAATTGAACAATTATAATGAATCATCTCTTTTAATGATCACTACTTGCTGCAATGTTCTACTGAATACAACTTATATTTAGATACATGAAGAGTATGAAATATTAACGAGTCATAAAATGAAAGCACAGACTAGTAGTTCCAGATTATACATTCATCATCTAACGTCATAAAACACTGCAATTACAGGTTCTAGGTTTCGCCTATCTAGAACCTTGAGTCTACTTGTTGAAATAAGTTTTCTAATTTTTGAAACCTGAAATTTACCTTGCATATCTTGGAACCTGGAACTTGGAACCTACATGTTCCTACCAATCAAGTTCTTAGGTTCCGAATTATACCCTAGAGCCATGCTCGTCCCTAATAAATGACACTATTTAATGGTCTCTACTGGTGGCGCACTCTCTCTTTCAAAACTCTGTTTTGGTAAAAACTAGGAACAAAAAAATATACTATATACCACTCACCTGGGTGGCGCTACTGGAGCGCGCACTCTTTCTCTCGCAAAATGTTGAGTGTTTGAATCCCGGGCACCGTAAGGTGACTTAACTGGTGGCACGTGTGTGGTGGCTAGCACGTGTCGCCCCCAGGGTTTGCTCCCCGGCTGTCGGCCGTGCGGGGATTCCCTGGGTTATCAAAAAAATGTACTATATAAAAGAAAAGGGCAAAGTGACCAATACCTCGTTTTACTTAAAGCTGCCAACAATATTTCTTTTTTTTTTTTGGTCAGATCCAACAATGTTTCGAACACTAGTAATTTTATCTTGTAAACTGAAGCAAGTCTCAACCTTAATCTTACGTCAACAGTAATTTGTTCCACAACGTCAATAGATATATATATATATTTCTCATTGTACTAAAACAACTTCACGCTCGGAGTAAACGTTCGATCATTCAAATTCAGATTAGCATTGGGGGCAGAAGTCTCAAGCTCGATTCCACGCATCTCGCGAAGCCCCAGCCCAATCAGAATCTCAATCACCAATTCCTCTCCGATTGTTGCATAATATCATTGTAGGATGTACAAGGCCCAGATGATTTTTGAAGAAGAAGAATATCATAAAATGGGTGATTTCAAGTTTCAGAAACATTAATGCAACCACCAAATCCATGTATAGAATTTCCACTTCTTTTAGTAATTTATATATGTAAATGATATCCTAGGGTTGGCAGTAAAGAGAATATATTATTCATCTATGTCCTACTAGACTTAATTAGCAAACGGTCCTTCATCTGGCTGCCTTACAGCTAGACTCAAAGTTCCAATTTTTCAACACTGAGGAAGGTTCTTGAAAATAAGGCTTGGTCTGAAGTACTGTCTCATTTTGTTTGATAGAAATTACCCTTAACCTGTCTAATGTATCGTCGACAAAGTGGGAGAAAATGCATTGGACCTCTAAGATATGTAACCTCAATAAATGTCGTACTGTGATCGGCTTTATCCATTGTTGAACTTTGAGAGCATGCACGCACCTAAAAGTCATTGCTCTCTCTATCTCTCGACCCAACGGTCGTTATTAGAAGTTCCATTCTGTGCCATCTTACGCCTCCAACTAGCAACAAATCCAAATCTCACATTCCAGCTTTTGGCTACAACTTACATGATCAAACCTGAACTCCTACGAAGGCCATATTCAAACACCCAAGGATGAGGACAACGAGTTCTTGTTTGCCTTGGAAAGAGCGTCGATGATAAGCACGCCGGTGGCCTTGAAAGCTGCCATCGCGACGGGCATTCTTCAGACCCTGGCTGGACGCAGACTGATCGCGCCTCTCTCCTCGAGAGATTGCATCGAGCCTCTCCATCAAGGGAAGCTCTAGTCAAGATTGACAGGATCTTGCGGCTCATCGCTAGCTTTGGCGTCCTCTCGTGTGATCTTGTCTACGGCAAAGGCGATGACGGGGGGTGCGTGGAGAGATTGTACGGTCTAGGGCTAAAAGGCAAGTGCTTCATGGGTGATGGGCATGGAGGCTCTCTCGCTTCATGTTGCTTTTCGTGTTCGACAAAGCTAGAATTGATGACTAGTGCCCTAAACTAATTTTTTGACCACCAGAAACCTTAAATTGATATACTTGTGATAAATTTAGCCTCCGTAAAATTGGATTAATACCACAATAAATTACAAATTAGTAAACCTGTGACAAACGAAGGGTGTATAACTTGAAACTTGTACACCCGTCGACTGTTACGTATTATCTAATTTTGCAATTTAAAGGTAAAATTTAACGGAAACTAATGGGGGTAAATATGTCACAGATGTACCGGTTTGAGATTTTTAGTAGTCAAAAAATTAATTTGGAGTAAATTTGTCATAAGGGTACCAGTTTGAGGTTTTTCGTGATATTAATCCTACCATTTTATCCTTTTTCTTAAGCCAAGTTTGTACTTTCTTTTTTCTCTTTAAAACCAAATTGCATTACTATATTAGAGTAACAAGTGAATGATGGCAATATTAAAAATTTAAGAGTGACTAAAAGGGGGAGCTTCGATATAGAGATGTCATAGGAGAGATTAATCGGGGAAAGCCTCTAAAATTATTACAATATTGGACCTTGGACATATAATAGTTCCGAATTGAATCTTCTATATAGGCATCTGTTGGGTTTATTAATTTAGAGTATTAGGTATTAGCAAGTTGGGGTTATTTGTGTAAATGTATTAGGCTTATTCCTAAGCCTATAAATACTCTTTGTTTATCTCTGAAATAAACACAATAACTCTTTTATCATTAACATGGTATCAGAGCCAAAATTAAAACCTAAACCCTAAAATTAACACTACTCACAGCAAACCCTAGCCACTACTGTAGATCTCGCCGGCGACCCACTGTAGATCCCTCCGGCGACCTCCGTTCGGCGTCGCCCAGGGCCGGCGAACCTCCGACCGGCGTCGCCCAGGGCCGGCGACCTCCGTCCGGCGTCGCCCAGGGCCGGTGACCTCAGATCCCGCGTCCCCCAGGGCCGGCGACCTTTCGTCCGGCGTCGCCCAGGGCCGGCGACCCTCCGTCCGGCGTCGTCCAGGGCCGGCGACCCTTCGTCTGGTGTCGCCCAGGGCCGGCGACCTCGGATCCGGTGAGATCTAGGTCCGACGACCTCAGTCCAAGGTTGTCAGCTCCAGCGAACCCAAGAATAAGGCTACTGGAACTCATCTAGGTCAGAAATCAGTATTGTCTGACCATTAATTCACTCGCCTCAGATCTCTCTCTCGTGTTTTTTGATGTATTGAAACTCAGAAATCGATGTTATCAGAGGAGTTTCTGAGGCTGAGGGTTATGTGGAAGTGATGTTTGGCTGGCTGAATTAGAGTAGCTGAATGTGGAACAACTGAATTAGTGTAGTTGAATTGAATTGATTGAATTAGTTGGAGTGACACGTGGGGTATGTTATTTATTACATACGCGTGTCAAGTTTCCAGTGATTAGTGGTTTGTGAGGATGTCTACTGGTTCATCTAATTCACCGTCTATTACTTCGGGATTGGGCTCCTCTAGTACTTCTTCGAGTTCAGTATCTTTTGGTTCATATTATAGTATGACTAATCTGCACAATACCTTGGTCAAGTTGGATGGTACCAATTACCCTTCTTGGTCGATGGCTCTTTTGACTTTTATTTTTTCTAATCGCCAATCTAGATGGCTTGAAGAAGAACCACCTACAGATTTAACTAGTCTAGAAGAATGGAAGTACGTAGATGCTACTTTGCGTACACTTTTATGGGGAAGTATGGCTGAATCTATTCGTCATCTTTTCATGGATTGTACTACAGCCCGTGAGATATGGACAAAGTGTGCTTTACTGTATTCTGGACAGAATAACATGAGTCGAGTTTGTGACATGTGGGAGGCTTTATTTGAAGCCAAAATTGGTGACACTAGTTTGGCAGAACATTATGCTCGTTTTGCATCTTTGTATCAGCGCCCCAAGTCTTATTTTCCACCTACTACCACAGTTACTCAGATGCAGCAACGAGAAGCGGACATGATAACCGTGCTCTTTCTTCGTAGCCTTGGTCCAGATCATAGTGCTCTTCGTCAACAGATTACCTCTCAGAGCACTCTTCCTTCCATTGAAGAAGTGTATTCTCGAGCTGTTCGTTACACTTCTAATTCTAAGACTTCAGCAATTTCAGATAGTAGTGCTATGGTGGCTCGTGGAGGTCAAGGGACTCGTGGTTGTATTAACGGCCGTGGACAATGGAATTCTAATAGTTCTTACCGTGGCCGTGGTCGTGGTTTTCAAGGCCGAGGTACCATTCGTGGTGGTAGTGGTAGTAATACTTCTAGAGGAGCACGTGGTGGTGGTCGAGCGAACCGTTTTTGCACTCATTGTCAGCTTTCTGGGTACACTGTTGATTATTGTTATGACCTTCATCCTGAACTGCGGGGTCTACATGCTTCTATTGATACCGAGCCTTGGGCTCCTTCCCTTGGATCTTCTTCTGGACAGGGTACAGTACAGTTGACCTGTGCAGAATATGATGAGTTGGTCAGAGCACGACAGAGTGAGAGTGGTGATGTCTCTGGTTCTACTGCTACTTTAGCACAGCGTAATGATCCTACATGTCTATTGTCCAATACAGCTCCTCGTTCTTGGGTTATTGATTCGGGTGCCACTCATCATATGACTGGTGATCCTCGTCTTCTCACATCCACCTCATCTGTTCCTTCTATGTCAGTCACCTTAGCAAACGGTTCTCAATCCAAAGTTACTGGTACAGGTTGTGTATTATTGAGTTCCTCTGTCTCCTTACCTTTTGTTTACCATATTCCACATTTTCCTTACAATCTATTATCAGTCAGTTCTATTACTCGTGATCTTGATTGCGACATTATGTTTTCTTCGTCTTCATGTGTTCTTCAGGATCGGAAGACTGGACGCCGAATAAGTGGTGGGCGTGAAGCTGGTGGATTGTATATCCTGGAACCCGAGATTATTGCTGCTGCTACAACACTTCATAATAAAGTCGTGGATGATCCTTATCGATTACATTGTCGTCTTGGTCATCCATCAGCAGACGTACTCCGACGATTTCCTTTCGTGTCTAGTTCAAGTCTTCATTTTAATTGTGAAACGTGTCAGTTAGGTAAACACCATCGTGAGTCTTTCTCTCCTCGTGTTTTGAGTCGTGCATCACATCCATTCGAGTTAATTCACTCCGATGTGTGGGGTCCTAGTCGAGAGTCTTCGTTTGGTTTTCGGTATTTTGTCACTTTTATTGATGATTGTACTCGTACAACTTGGTTATATTTAATAAAAGATCGTACTGAAGTTTTTCATTCTTTCTGCCAATTTTATCATGAAGTACGTACGCAATATGATTGTTCTATTAAGTGTTTACGTACTGACAATGCTCGTGAGTACTTTTCTTCATCTACCTTTGTTCCGTTTTTCAAATCTCATGGTATTTTACATCAGAGTTCTTGCGCTCACACTCCACAACAAAATGGAGTTGCTGAACGTAAGAACCGTCATTTGTTGGATGTTGCTCGTTGTCTTCTTCTTCACACTCATATGCCTAAATCATTCTGGAGCTATGCTCTACTTACAGCGTGTCATCTTATTAATCGTCTTCCGTCCTCCGTGTTGAAAGGAGCTATTCCTTATGCTCTTCTTCATCCTGATCGTCCTTTATGGTCTGTTCGCCCTCGTATCTTTGGATGTGTCTGTTTTGTTCATTCTTTGTCTCCTGGATTAGACAAATTATCTCCTCGTGCTGAAAAATGTATATTTGTTGGTTACTCTCGTACTCAAAAGGGATATGTTTGTTATAATCCTACTCGTCGTCGGGAGTATGTTTCTGCTGGTGTAACTTTCTTTGAGGATAAAGCATTCTTTGGCGATGATAGTCCACAAACACCATTAACCTTGGACCTTCTACCACCCTTTGCACCTACATCTCCGCCGGAGCTACCATTTGTTACTTCTGATGCTGCTCCACCGGATCCAAGCTCACTAGCACCAACCCCTCTTCAGGTCTATACACGTGGTTCTCGTTCTGTTTGGGGTAATACATCTTCACCAGCAAGCGTTCCACCACCACCACCAACTTCGGTCCAGGCTTCCGATCCTCTTCCACCGTCTCCTGACAGTTCTCCTATTGCTCACCGTACTCGATCTCGGTATCCTCTTTCTAATTTTGTGTCTTACCATAACTTAAGCCCTCAAATGTCTGCCTTTGTATCATCTCTTGCTTCTGTGTCTGTGCCTAGTAGTGTCCAGGAGGCTTTGGCTCATCTAGGGTGGGCTCGCGCTATGGAAGAGGAGATGGATGCTTTACATCATAATGAGACTTGGGAGCTCGTTCCCTTGCCAGCTCATAAATAATTGGTAGGTTGTCGCTGGGTCTTTGTTGTCAAACACCATCCAGATGGTTCAGTTGAGCGCTTAAAGGCACGTCTTGTGGCAAAGGGCTATACTCAAACTTATGGTATTGACTATGATGAAACTTTTTCTCCTGTTGCCAAAATTCCTTCTGTTCGTATTATTATTTCCTTGGCTGCTCGGTCTCAGTGGACTCTTCATCAGCTTGATGTCAAAAATGCCTTCCTTCATGGTGATCTTCACGAGGAAGTATATATGGAGCAACCACCTGGTTTTGTTGCTCAGGGGGAGAAGGTGTGCCGATTGCGAAAAGCTCTTTATGGGCTTAAGCAATCTCCTCGTGCTTGGTTTGGCCGGTTCAGTGATGCGGTTATTACTTTTGGCATGCATCGGTGTAGTGTGGATCACTCAGTATTTAGTATGTCATCTTCAAAAGGATGTGTTATTCTTGTTGTTTATGTTGATGATATCATTATCACAGGCAGCGATGTTGAAGGCATACGACGACTCAAGCAGTTTCTTCAAAAAGAGTTTAACACTAAAGACTTAGGTCATCTGCGATATTTTCTTGACATTGAAGTTGCCTATGCCAATGGTAGTATTGCTCTCTCCCAGCGGAAATATGCTCTAGACATTCTTAAGGAGGTTGGTTTACACGATTCTAAGCCTAGTGACACACCTATGGATCCTGGAGTAAGGCTTGACAATGAACAGGGAGAACTTCTTCATGATCCAGAGAAGTATCGTCGGTTAGTAGGCAAGTTAAATTATCTTACCATTATCCGTCCGGATATTTCATTTGCTGTTAGTGTGGTGAGTCAGTTTATGAGCTCTCCTCGTACTAATCATTGGCAAGCTGCACTACAAATTGTTCGATATTTGAAGAGAGCTCCAGGTCAAGGACTTGTGTTCCATAATCAAGGTCATCTTCATATAGCTGGTTATTCTAACCCTGAATCTTTGGAGGTGATAGGATTTTCTGATGCAGATTGGGCTGGTTGCCCTATGGATCGCCGATCTACTTCAGGATACTGTGTATTTCTTGGTGGTAATCTTGTGTTATGGAAAAGTAAGAAACAGTCTGTTATTTCCCGATCTAGTGCAAAGGCCGAGTATCGTGCTATGGCTAATGTTACCAGTGAACTTCAATGGGTTCGTATGTTGTTAGCTGAGATTGGACTACCTATGACCGGATCATCTATTCTGTGCTGTGATAATCAATCTGCTATTCATATTGCTAGCAATCCAGTGTTTTATGAGCGAACGAAGCATATAGAGGTGGATTGTCATTTTGTTCGAGAAAAGGTGAACTGTGAAGACATACGGTTGGTACACATGCGTTCTGAAGAGCAACTAGCAGACATTTTCACAAAGCCTCTTCGACGTGGACGAGTTTCATATATTTGTCATAAGTTAGGACTTTTTGATATGTACGCTCCAACTTGAGGGGGAGTGTTGGGTTTATTAATTTAGAGTATTAGGTATTAGCAAGTTGGGGTTATTTGTGTAAATGTATTAGGCTTATTCCTAAGCCTATAAATACTCTTTGTTTATCTCTGAAATAAACACAATAACTCTTTTATCATTAATAGCATCGATATATTTTCTTAAGAAAATATGTGCAAGTAATGTCAGAGCTATTTATATATTCATATTTGCTTGAACTTGGAGTCACTAATGACAAATTCTACCAAAAACGAAAAATAAAATAAAATAAAGCTTTCTATCACTAATGTTCTTCATAGAAATGTATTGCGATTGCACCAGAACCTTAGAATAGGGTGATTGTAGCAAAGGAGTTCTTGTTTAGCAAGGGTTAAATTTCTTTTTGAGAGTTTACTGAAAAAATTTTACTTGTTACCATTCGTCCCAAGAGTAGATAGAGGTGCAGTTTTGCATGTTGCTTGTTCGAACGGCAGACATAGTAACGCAATAATACAAGAATGTATATTATTCACAAACTGAAGGAAGTTACAACAGTTTCCATCATTTGACATATAGACCTACGCTAAAGTGATCAAATTTCTTTGCTTGATGTCAGTGGGTACTTCATAACTGGAGTGACGACCTGTGTGTGAAGCTGCTGAGAAATTACTGGAAGGCGTTGCAGGAGTTCGTAAAGCTTGTGATAGTCGATACAGTATTGCCGGAATATCCTGAGACAGACGTCCTTTCCAGGAGCATATTCATCTCCGATGTCGTGATGTTGAGCTATCTCCCGGGGGGAAAATAAAGGAAGAGGAAAGGATTGGAGATCTTGGCAAGTCTAGCAGGTTTCCGACTTCCGAAAATCATTTGTCGCGTCTGCAATCAATGGGCGTACGAGTTTCACAAGAAGATCTGATGGAGGGCTCGCTCGCTCGTCCCTAAACGAACATCTCCAAATCCTCTCTGTTGGAGAGACCATCTCCCTCTAGTCCCCCTAATTTCCACCTCTCTTGGTTTAACTTCCCTTTGCTTAATAAACATGCTATGCAATGATACATTTGCTTATGTAATAAGTTTTCAGGATCGAATTGCTCCCAAGAAAAGTAATGATGATATTGTGCTCTCTCTTGTTTTGGAAGGCAAACTTAATCTCAATCGTTAAAATCTCATGAGAAAATTGTCTAAAATGTTATAAACCTATTTTACTTTTTCTAATTTAGTCTTGTTGACACCTAAATTTTTGCTCAAAGATTGTGTTTACATATTTTGGAAAAAATTGGAACTTGTTTTTTCCACAAAAATATTTCATGTCAAATTCTTGCATATAGATTTACCTAGGCATTTAGTATATTTTTCGATGGAAATATATTTCTCAAAATCTACTTTCCAATAAAAAAGAGAGAGTTGGGGGCAAGGTCTGGATGTGACTAGCCACAAGCCCTAAGGGGGTCGGATTGCAATTCAAACATCAACTTGGGGCCAAAATGCAATTTCCAAAAGTTGGGGGACAAATTTGCAAATTTTACAAAATTCGCCCAAGCCCTTAAATCATCATTTTTATCATTTTGGCCTCTAATTAAGGTTGAAATTGAGCTTGGGCCAGGTCCAATTGATCAAATAAAGCCAAAAGGACCAAATTGAATCAAATTGGTCATTCTTGGGCAAGAAAATGGCCAACTTTGAGGGACTTTCTTGCAAAGTCGGATGGAGGAAATTGCAAAGTATGATCAGAAACTTAAAGCATTATACATGAACTTGCCAATTGATTAAAAAAAACTCCAGCAAAATTGATGGATTAAAGCACTCAAATCAACTACCAAAACCCAGTCCACGATTTTGTAACAATTAGAATCTACTGAATAAGCAACTTGTGGCCCCACTATATCCAATTCAGCTGTCCAATAAGCCTGATCACTGGTTGAGGTGGAAGGCGACCATTAGATGTGCAAATAGACAAAAAATTGGCCATGGAAAAGCTGTCGAAGGGGTGCGAAAATCTCAACCAAATCAGCCAGCTTAGCAGCAGTACAAGTTCGAAAATCTAAGTTAAAGAGAGTTGGTGGCAGCATTGGTGGGTAGGCAACGACCCACCGAAAGCTTGTTTAATTTAGTGGATAAGCTTTCCGAAGCATGCTCTTTTGAGGCATAAAAGGTTGGAGACAAGAGGCACTTGAGAGAATTGTCCACGGCCTCCAAAAACAACTCAAAGAAACAACTTCAGCACATAAATTTTAGACTGACCCTTTGAGAGGAAAGTGAAATTTTCACAAACTTTTAGACAAATTTAGCAAAATCCTTTAACTAGAGAGTGTAAGTAAACTCAAAGATCTTTCCTATTATAGGTGTCACATCCCAAATGGAGATTGGAAGGCCTCCTAAAGCTCCCCAAACAATACCCATTTCGCGGGCAATGGAAGACGTCTCAAAGTCTTCTTAGTGTTGGAGGATTGGTCACGAGCCTGGAAAGTAGTGAGCTTTTGAAAGAAACACTAGAATGTTGAACCAAAAAAAATTACTAGCGGTCAAAGTAGGAATGTTCTAACTTAAGAAAAGCTTGGCTTTATCCCTTGATCAGCTCTAGATTTGTTCGCATTAAGGCGAGAAGAATGCACTGGAGTAAGCCCATAAACCTAGAAAACCCATAAAGTTTTTGCAGGTGTTGAGCTCAGTTGGTTAAGTGGAGGGCAAATTGAAAATTTTTAGAAAAATGAGGGACATCTGAGGAAAAACAAGACTTGGGAGTGAAACTAGAATAGATCTAGTCGGTGTTGGTGTCAATGGAGTGGACAAACGAGGTCCTAGATTTTGGTCTTGGAGACCAACAAGGCAACAAAAACCGTCGTCGTTAGCTATTTTGCTTTGCAAATCCCATTTCCAACTCGGAGGAGCCAAAGGACAATCTCATGGCTTCCTCGGTCAAGAGCCACTTCACACATTTCTAAAAGTTTTGCATGTTTGACTTGGTATGCCTTTTTTCATGCACTACCTGTCTTTGTGAGCTTGACGGATGGTATATGGATTACAAATGATGCCTAGGTCAGCTTAGTTTGGTCTTCATATTCCTGTGTGAACCATGAGATCGCTTAATTAGAACTTGAGCTAAAAATTTAGTTGATCCATACTGGTTCATGGCTAGCTAGAGTGAACCCTGTGAGTAGGCTACTTTGAGAGGATGGTTCAAGGTGTTTAGTTGGTCATTGTCCGATCTACTTGTTGCAATTGAAGGTCCATGTCACATACTTGTATTTATATCTAGCATATATTTCTTGTATGTCATATGTGATAATTATTTGGACTTGAATTGGGGCAGGCAACCTGCCTGCCTAACCTGGGTTCAAACCCAAATTTTCAAAAAAGTCAAACTCGTGAATTTGAGGATAATTTCAATTGTGTTAGTGTGTGTTTTAGAATGAAATTACTTGTTAATCTCGTTCCCTCTATGTTTTAGTATAGCATTGATACTTTATTTCTGCTTAAGATCTTCTATAGATCAAGATTGAAAGCCATAAACATGGCTTGAGGTTAATAGTGTGGGTAATGTGACGCGCACCCAGTGTTTGACAAAATGCCCAAACCAAGTTTGAATCTTGAAAATGTTGATCTGAGCTTGGGTATTGTGATATTCATGTTCTGATTTGGTCTATGTTCATGTAAATCAAGTATAGATCGGTTTAATAAATTTTTATTTTAAAAAATATATATAACGAAATAAAAAATAAAAAAGGGAAATTCTCCAAAAAAATGTAGATTAGTGCTAAATTAGGGAAAAAATTTCATCTGTAGGCCTTGGTCCACGGCTAGCGAGGGCTTGTAGGTCCTTTCCCAGTGGTCGACGGCCCCTTGCCAGCCTTAACAATAAAAAAAAGAAAAAAAGTAAAGAAGAAGAAAGAAAAGAAACGAAAAATAAAATAAAAAATATATTATTAAAAATTGTTCACGTCAATGCCGGTAGTGCCACGTAGGACGACAAGCATCCACATCAGCGATTTTCATTCAAAATTGGCATGATGGACTCAATTGGCAAAACGTGAAAGTGTTTATGATTCAATTAGTACAATTAAAAAGTTTAAAACTGAATTAATATAAGTGCAATAAGTTTAGGATTGATACTTCCCCACTATGACACTTCTGTGATGTCTAACATTGTCTTCATTCTTGGCCCTTTTACACAATATTAATATTTACATGAATACTTCTTAACAATTGGAAATATGAATGCTACGACCACTTTTCGATTCTTTGAATTTACAATGTTTGATTAGGGATTTAATCGGTACTCACTCCGCCAGAATCCCTCTCTTCTTTTCCTCACCAATTTCGGCCGAAATCCCCTTTTGTTTCTTTCCTTGTTTGGAGTGATCCATAAGTAGCAGTTACAAACGCCATTTCGGCTTAAACAAGGGAGAGAGGCCGAGCTATTGGAAGCTCAATCTTGAAGGTTGAGACAAGTTTATAGCCCTTTTCGAATTTGGGATCGGATCGTATGTCGGGCCAATAAAAAAAAATTCATAATCTCGCCTATGTTTATATTCAATGGTGAAAGCAAAACCACACGCAAAATAAACTAGGGCAGAAACTGACTCTAATACCATATTAGAAAATTCAACGTAAAAACTTAAAGGGTTAATACTATAAAAAATCTCAAACCGGTAAACTTATGACAAATTTCTCTCAAATTAATTTTTTGATCACAAAAAACCCTAAACTTGTACATTTATGACAAATTTACTTTTCGTTAAATTGGATTAATACCACAAAAAATCACAAATTGGTAAACTTGTGACAAACAAAGGGATAAAATCCCAAACTAGTATCTTACCAAAAAAAAAATCCCAAACTAGTACATTCGTCAATGGCCATGTGTCATCTAACTCAATAATTTGATGGTAAAATTTAACAAAAAATAACGAAGGGTAAATTTATCACAGGTATATTAGTTTGGGGTTTTCGTGCTAATAACCCAAACTTAAACTATTAGGTGAAGGGAAACAACTGTATATAAAGCGCATAAAAACCCAATAGTCAAATGATGTGGGATATTTCAATAAGATCATATATGGTTAATATTTTTGTTGAGGGGTTAAATTCCGTTTTCTCCCGGAAAAAGAGACGTTGCCTTCTCTTGCATTTAATTTTGAGAAAATGACAGAAATAGTCTTTAAATTTTGGCTCAATATGTAATAAAATTCTTGAACTTTTATTTTATTCAGTATAGTTCCTAAACTTTAACTCAATGTGCAATGTGGTCTTGTAACTTTAATTTATTTAATATCATCTCTGAACTTTTGTATATATTCAATTTAGTCCTAAACTACGAGAAAATATTTAATATAGTCATTCTATTAATTCAAGTTCGAGAACTATATTGAATAAATTAGAAATTCAAAAACTATATTGCATATTAGATCAAAGTTCAAGGACTATTTTTATAATTATTCCTTTAATTTTCTCAAGGTTTGGGAAAATTGGAATGAAATCTCGGTTATTGGGATTTCCTACAATCCCTCTAAGTAAGATTTCTTAAATATGAGTATAATAAAAACAAAATAAGAGAAGTGATAAACTTGAAGAAAATCCTCAAACATCCACAATAATGCAAAAAATATGATTTGTAACTACTCACAACAACCAATTGAGTTGCCGTGATAGCGAGCTTACATCAAGCAGCCATGGCCTCGAGCTTCTCAACTTGAAACTCCAGTTGTTGTGGCCGTCGCGACCATGGTTGCTGCAAGCTTATAGCTTGAGCTTGCAACTATGGCGGCTATGATGGACCTCCATCTCTCTCTCAATTTTATTTTCTCTTACATTGTTAGACGTGGCGCCTTTTTGGTTCATAATAATTTTTAGCGAATCATAACATGACACGTGATTTCGATTGGACACGTGTATTCACTAGAGTCTGTGTCATTAATTCTACAGTACATGTCAACAAAAATCGACCTGTAAGTATAATGGAAGACTATGTATTGACAATTTCCAAAAAGTCGAGGGACATTTTTTAACCCAAAAAAAAATTAGAAGGATTATTTTGATTTTCAGACAAAAATAGAGGGATAATGGTGATATTATTCCTTAAATAAAATAAAAAAAACAAAACTTTCATTCCGCGGTGTGTATTTTTTTCTAGCTTCTTTGTTGAATTAATTAACGTTAGCAAATATAATAATGTATATGTTTAGATTCCAACAAAAGTTCAATCGGTTTCCCATTCCTTAGAAACGGAAAATGCGGCCCACAATCTCTGTGTTTGAGTTGCTATAAAGTGTTATAATTTGTATGTTTTGCAATACCTATTTTAGAGGTGCAACTTTTAAAGTTGGTGAGATGATTTTACCAAAGTAGCCATATGCTGTATAGCTTTGGAGGTGCTATGTGCAGAGATAGCCACGGTTTGGAACCGGCTGGTACCGGTTCGTGATCATGTTTGAACCGATTGTTCCGACCAGTAAAAATTAAAAAATAAATTATGAAATCAAAAAAATAATGAATTATTAAATTGTGAAATAATTAATTATTCAAAATAAAATGTAATTAAAATGTACATTGTAATCAAATTTATAATAATTTTTTTTGGAATTGGGCCCGAAATCGGCGGTTTCGAGCCGGTTCCAAAAAATTTGGAACTGGAATCGGGCCCGTAGGCCATGGGCCGATTTCGGTTCCGAACTGCGGGCCTGGTCAACGAGCTAGTCCCAGGTCGAAATCGGCCCGTGGCCATGTCTAGCTGTGTGTATTTACCAAACTTTTTATATTAGCTGTAATATCCGTATTTATAACTGAAACTGCTGCAAAAAAGCTATCACAAAATAAGAGCAATACGTAATTCGGACAATCACACAATACAAATTAGATACTATGGAAATATCACGCACAGTTACCAAAAAAGGCCAAATAAGACAAAAAAAAACACTTGAATTTATGCCTGTGACAAAAATACCACGACTATGAGAAAGAGCCCAGAAAACCCACAAACTTTACTCAATGAGCAAAAATATCCACAATTAAGGGTGAGTTCGTTTCACAGAAAATGAGTAATTTGAAAAATATTTTCCGAAAAATAATCATCTATATATCGTTTAGAAATATAAATAAATGAAATTTTTTTCATTACACACGAAAATAGTTAGACATAGTTTATTATTAATGATGAAAATAATTTCCGCCGACTAATTTTTCTAAATAATATAAGTACTCATTTTTCGGAAAATGATTTTCAAATCACTCATTTTTCACGAAATGAACATGCTCTATATTTCTATCCAAGCAAGCTGATAATGTGGCTGATAATGACATTTTACAGAAACAGATTACTAGAGAAAAGAGCTGTGGCAATCTCTTGAAACACAAACGAAGCATATCATTCCCATTTTAAAGGAAGGGTTAATATCATGAAAAATCTCAAGCTGATACTCCTATGATAATTTTACCCCGAATTAATTTTTTTATCACCAAAAACCCTAAACTAGTATACCTGTGATAAATTTATCCCAAACTATTTTTTTGACCACTAAAAACCCCATAATGATACACTTGTGACAATTTTACCTCAGACTAATTTTTTGATCATAAAAAATCTTAAACTAGTACACCTGCGACAATTTTATCCAAAACTAATTTTTTTTATCACTAAAGCCTCCAAACTGGTACATTTGTGATAAATTTACTCTTCATTAGTATCCATTAAATTGGACTAATATCACGAAAAATCATAAATTAGTAAACTTGTACAAACAGAGAAGTAAAACTCCAAATTGGTACACCCGTCAACTATCACGTGTCATCAAACTTAGCAATTTACTAGTAAAATTTAACGGAAACTAACGGAGGGTAAATTTGTCACAGGTATACGAGTTTGGGGCTTTTAGTTGTTAAAAAATTAGTTTGAGGTAAAATTATCACATGAGTTTTTGATAGTTAAAAAAATAGTTCGGGGTAAAATTATTATAGATGTACCAGTTTGGTGGTTTTTATGGTTAAAAAAATAATTTGGGGTCAATTTATCATATGTTTATCAATTTTGAATTTTTCATGATATTAATCCTAAAAGGAATTAGAGATGACCACGTTTTTTAGAAGCCATGTCGTCTGGCTTTGACAAACGTGTCTGCAACGTCTTTTGCTCTTGCTGACATGTCCTTTTTGTACACGTTGTCGCTGTTAGCCACTTCATATTCCACGTCGGCTTGCATTGGACTAAAAACTTAACGGTTGGTACTTTTGTCCCCTAGAACGTTTGTGAGTTTTTATTAGTCATTTGAAAAGTTGAGGTAGTTTTTGTCTCCGTTGTTGCTGTTAGCCACTTCATATTTCACATTGGCTTGCATTGGACTCAAAACTTAACAGTAGGTACATTTGTCCCTTAAAACGCGTGAGTTTTTGTTAGTCATTTGAAAAGTTGAGGTAGTTTTTGGACCACCAAAAAGTTGAGATTGGGCCAGCAATTCCACAAAATATGCAATTAAACAGGTTGAGTTTAAGATAGATGGATTTGTGCCGGTAGGACACAGAGACACAATAAATACTCATACTTAAAAACTCTCTTTCATCTTTACAAGTTTATAAAAGTAACTCCAATTTCAAAAGGAGTAAATGGTAAAATAAAAACCATATTTTCATACAAGAGTCATTAGACAAATACTAATTTTACAGTACTCCTTTAATTAATGTGATGTAAACGTGTTTTATGTATATATGGTGTACACAGGTCAACATATATTTATAAATAGATTAATCTATTGTATCCTATCGACGAACATATTCAAAAATTATTTAGTCATGTCGCGACATTTAACTTGCTTTAGTAGGCATGTAATATTTGTGTCGAGATAGTTCAACTTTAATAAAGCATTGTGTTCGAATTACCCATAATCATATTATACTCCTATTTCGACACGACACACATCAAGGGTAAATAGTAATGGGTACAAGTAAACTGGATACTGAAGGAGCGATTACGATGTTACTCTAGGATCCCCGGAGGAATGGAAACGGATGGTTGTGATAGCCCCTGAAACTGAGAGCACATCGATACTAATTTGTGTTGCATGCTCTGTAGGCACTGCCTGACAGATGCAGTTAAGGAAGGAGGAATAGATCTCTTCACCCGCACGCACGGCATGCACTTGTTTGATTACGTGAGTGGAGGCCGAGACCCGAGATTCACCGACTTGTTCAACAAGGTGATGAGGGCTCAATCGGCAATTTACTTGCCCAAGATCGCTCAGAATTACCGCGGGTTCTCAAAGGCGAAGACGGTGGTTGACGTGGGCAGTGGCATTGGCGAGACCCTGAAGATCATACTCTCCAAGAACCCCCACATCCGTGCCATCAATTATGACTTGCCTTATGTGATCGCAGCTGCTCCTCCAATTCCAGGTAAAATCGATCCCAAAGATTTGGAAGGTTTTGGTTGTGCACGCAAACCTTTTTGAGAACTCACCCAACAAGTTCTTTCTCCTCCTCAAAATAACTTCTCCTCCTCTTCCCAAAGATTTGGAAGGTTTTGTCTCGATTGGAGCCATGTCGTCTACCTTTTTGTGTTGTGTCACACAAAACCTTGAATTCTTTCTTTTCGGGTTTAAGGTCTTTTCTTTTTCGTTTGCAGGCGTTGAGCATGTTGGAGGGGACATGCTGAAGGCCGTTCCCAAAGCAGATGTCCATTTCCTGAAGGTTCATTGTTTTCTTCTTCCAATCATCAAATCGTCTTGCTATTTAAACTTAGCTTTAGCGCTAGTTTATCCATTTGACAACAATTATAACTCGGACACGAGAATTTCTAGTATCGTGAAAACCCAATAAGTGCAATGTGTTTTAAACGAATCTAACATTTAAATTTCTTGTTTTAATAATTACCAGCGCATTATCCATGGCGGGGACGACGACTTCTGCATGAAGGTGCTTAGGAATTGCTGGCAGGCGCCGACGCCGATGAGTAAAGTGGTGATCGTGGAGGTGGTGATCCCAGAGTATCCTGGGACTGATGAGCTCTCGCAGAGCATGTTCTTGATGGACATGAACATGCTTAGGATCACCCCTTGCGGGAAGGACCGGACTCAGAGGGAGTAGACGGAGCTTGCGAGGGCCTCAAGGTTCCACGACCCGAAATTCGTTCTGCGCGTGTACAACATGTGGGTGATTGAGCTTCACAAGAAGATCTGATGATCGCAAATGGTCCATCGCCTAATTTCAGTTTGATGATGGTTTCATTATGTTAACAAAATGAATTTCCTATGGTTCGAGTGTTTGGGTAGTTGATGGAGAGACCATTCATATGTTGACAAGCAATGGTCTGGTGCTTTGAAATAAAATGAGAGACGAGAATAATGCATAAAATAGGTTTGAGAAACTTTCTGCATATTTCGATATTTCTAATTAAAAAGTACATGACACTATTTATATGCTTTATTAAATGACTATCTAAGTTAATCAAATTAAGTACAATCAACAAAAAAAGTTAAGAAGGAAAAGAGAAGAAAAGAACAAAAAATTGATAAATGAAAAAAAATTAATAGAAAATTTGAAAAAAAATTAAAAATTATTCACGTCAACGCCGATCATGCCACGTAGGATAGACGGCATCCACATTAGTAATTTCTAGTCAAAATTGGCCGATTGAACTCAATTGGCAAAATGTGAAAATCTTTAGGACTTAATTGCTATAATTGAAATGTTTAAGACTGAATTGATAAAAATATAATAGATTTAGGACTTTTTACATAATTTTTCCTAAAATTACCTATTGGATTCGTACATTGCGCATATAGGTGTTAGTGTTTGAATTATTATTAGATCCACCATCAATGTCACAAAATACTTCCACAGTTCTCAAATGAAAGGTACCCTCATACATCAGTAACATGGCCTATAAGATGGTCCCAAAGACAAATATATTGTGGATGGCGTCATTTACTTGAAAAACTCTGTTTATGCATTCTCTTGCCAAACGAAAGGGGGATCTCATAATTTGCCAATTTTCTTGATATAGTTACTGAATCAACAATAATACTATGGTATCAACTTGATAGTATAAAAGACCAAGTTTAAAGAATATAAAGTATGATAAAAAATAGCCAGGAAAGAGAATGATTGGGTGGCCGACCAACACCTACGTCGACCTGTGTGATAGGGTCGACGCACCTTGGTCGAGACCTTAGTTGCATGACATAGGTCACTACCTAGAGAAATTGGCCTTAGGAATCTGATCGGAGGTCACAATTAAGCAACTCTTGTTCGCATGACTAAGGTAAATCATACCAATTGAGAAAAAAACCTTATATGAATATTTAATGGGTCATGTTAACGAGTGTCGTTAGGCGCTTGCTAAATATAATAAATGTGACAAACGGTACTTTTTCATAATTGTGATGGCATAAAACACGAGACTGACTTTGCATTGGAATTTGTAAAATTTTCTTAAATAATTATTTAACAAGCACACCTTCGTTGATAAAATCCACATTTAATAACAATGTATTGCTAAAAAATCACCTCTTTTGATGCCACCTAAGATTTTAGATAACTAAGAAAGCCTTCTAAGTATTGTAACATAGGATTTGCTGCATATATTTAGTACTCATTGTGCAGCATTTGTTCTGACCTATTGACTTTAATGACTTGCATCTGATTATAATTAATTATATTTAACTGCTCAAATTTTCTCAATAATTGTGTCTTTATATAAAGAGCAAACGGCTGCCCAAATTTTCTTATTGATAATTATTTGTTATAGGATAAAATAGCTCTTTTTTTTATCATTTATTGTTAAGCAATGGCTCTTGAGGTCTCACATATTGATTGCGAGGCATGACACGTGAAAACGATTTTCTTGTGAAATTTAAATAAAAAGCAAAGACACAAGACGTGCACGTAGAGAGAGAGAGAGAGAGAGAGAGAGAGAGAGAGAGAGAGAGAGAGAGAGCACTCCCATGCCATCATTGAGAAAAATTCCAATCGTCCCACTAAATTGGAGACCTTTACCACGTATTTTTCTTCTTGTTTCCTTAGGAATTCTAGGTAAGAATTCTTGAATTATACAGGAATTGCGGAAGATGGAGAAATTAACAATTGGTACAAGGTGGTAATACAATAATTAGTAAAGATTGAACCCCGAAAGATATCAATCAAGGTGGATAAATTGGTCGCATTTTTCATGCTTTAACGTTGTATGACCTTATGGCCAATCCAATGCGTTGTCGCGAGGTTGCTCTATGTGCCTTAGCCAAGCATGGGACATCAGATCCTTACCGATTCTAGGTCTGGAAGCACAACCACTCTGCCTCCTCTTTCAACCTGACCCCTCTCTCTCTCCTTGCCTCTCGTCTCTCTATCCCTAGAGTTTGTTTTTCATTTTGGTTAATACTATGAAATATCCTAAATCAATAAATCTATAGTAATTTTATTTCAAACTAAGTTTGTGACAGCCAAAACTCTCAAACTGGTACATTTGTAACTAATTTACCCTCAATTAGTTTATGTTAAAATTTTACCGTCATATTGCAGAGTTGGATAATACGTGACTGTTGTAAAATTTTAAATTCGACTCACTTTCGTGATCAATGAAATAGATATATATTTCTCATTTTATTTTAGTAAGTCTAGCCCAGAACTGATTATTCTCGGGATACTGACCAATAGGGAATAACTAACTAGGAAAACGGTACGTGGACCCAAGAACTTGACTGTGAATTGAGTCCGATTCCGAAAAACGATGAAGAAATATTTTGTGCCAATGTGGACCGGTCCGAGGAAAGTGACGGATTTGGTTTGACCAACAATGTACGATCGGACCGCGGGTGAATCCGCACGATCAAGAGTACGCGTGGCGAACGATCCCGAACTAATTCCGAATAATCGCAATCCCTGGAACTAGTAATAGATCCTCGTGTTCTCTGGGAGATCGAGATCGTCATGACTTGAGTAACCCTAGGTCAATATGTAGAACCCCTAAACAATCGCCCATTAGTGAGAGATGCTAAAACTGCATTTGAGCAAAATCGATCGTAAAATTGAGTCTAAACTTCGGTGTCGAATTTCACGGGCGTACACGACTATTTTTGCAAGGACAACATCATATAAGTGTGGCCAATTATATTTGAGATCGGTAGAGTCGAAAATTGAAAATTTGACCTGAGACCGGAAAATTACCATTTGCCATTGTGCTCTAAGCCTTGTATTACGAATGTGGAGTTTTAAATTGGATTAATTATCCCCCAATAATGTTGGAAATTATCGTCTAGATTGCCCTTAGATATTTAGTCTAGATTTAATCCTAGCCCTTGGTGTAAGGGTAAGATGGACATTAGTTGAGGGTTGACCAACCACCCCACTAGCTAGATGTGTATATCTCTCCCAATCTCTCTCTCCTCTCATTTCTCACCTCACCAGCAAGCCACTCTCCCCTCTCCTCCCCCTCTCATCGATTCTCTCTCTCTCTCCCCCTCTCAACCGTGTGAGGCTGCCTGTCGAAGCCGAAGCCGGCGCCGCCGCCGTCTGCCCGTCTCGCCCCACCGTTCCATCCCGTCTCACCTCTCTCTCTCTCTCTCTCTCTCTCTCTCTCTCTCTCTCTCTCTCTCTCTCTCTCTCATCTCGTCACCCCTTCACCTTCGCCAATCAGCCTCCCTTGGCCGTGAACCGCCCGTTGCCACCATTGCCGTTCACCGCTGCTGAGGAAGTTGCCATCCGCTGCCACTAGAGCCTTTGTGATCTAGCTTAGCCGGCCTGTTTTCCCCCTTGCTTAGCCTTAATTGGAGCTTAGGAGCCTAAGTGAGTATTAACCCTAAACCCTAATTAGGCTAATTAGCATTTCTAGATAGGATTAGAGTAATTTAGAGGTTAATTAAGGTGGTTTAGGGTTGATTATTGGGCTGTTGATTAGTTGTGAATTATGTGATGATTTGGGAATCTAATATGTGGATTTCAATGTGGTTTAGTGCCCTAGAATGGGCTGTTGACGGTTGGAATTATTGCAATTAATTAGCCCCGGTTCGGTGAATTTAGGGTTTAATGGTGGAAATTTCGAGCATGCTTTGTATTGACCGATTGGTGGTTGAATTATGCTCGATTGTTATCCATTTCATGATGCCATCTCGCGTGCTTATAGTGGCTGAGTATGAAGTGGCAAGTGGGCCTTGAGTGTGCAAGTTTGCATTGTGCTAATTGCATGAATTATGTGCCAATTGTATGCCGGAGCCTAATTGTATTGAGTTGTTTAAATTGGGCATGTTAATGCGTTAATTGGGCATGTCGTGACTGATTTGAATAGAGTGATTCATTGGGCATGCTAAGTGTAATTGAGCACGTCTTGAGGTGAATTGAACATATTGGAATGCACGTTGAGTTTGGCATAAGTTGTTGATGTGCATATGTGAAGTTGAGTGCTCATTGTACGTCATGTTGTTGCCCGAGTGCCAGACTATATGGCCACGCATTTCGCATGCTGAGCATTGGCTTGAGATGAGACTTGTGCGAGTATGGGTGCCTGACATGAGCATGTGATCACCTAATTGCCCTGATGTATCTTACGTGGGGTTCGGATAAAAATTGATGTGTGTATACATGTGATCACTATAAGCCCTGATGCTTGTTACGCGAGGTATTAAACCCATCCTGATGCATTTTATGCGGGACGATACCTGGATTGCCGGAAGACGGCCAACCTGATGCGTTTTATGCAGGTTCGGTTCGTATATGGAGATCGGTGTTGCGCCTGATGCGTTTTACGCGGGCTAGAGACACTGGGCCTGATGCGTTTTATGCGGGCTAGGAAGTGTTGGATATTGATATAGACTTGATGCTTTTACGCGGGTCAGACCTGATGCGTTTTACGCGGGTCGTTTAACAAATGAGCAATTGGCATAGTGCAAGTGTGCATAATTGAGCCAGATCATGAGCATGGCATATTGATGGCATATGTGTGCAATAGTACATTGGCAAGTGTGCAAGCATGTGAGTGTTGGTGACTCGTGTGCAATGCAGGCATTAATAAGCATGAGCATGTGTATGACGTACGTATGACTAAGCCCGTCGCGTAGGTGCCATTATTATGATTATTATATGCCTAACTTGCAGAGTCATTTGTGTGCTCAATCTGGACCCGAGGGCCTAGGTAAATTGATTTTGATCTGTGCATGTGATTGTTTGCCTGTCAGGAGGTGCATGTTAGCCTAGTTTAGGTTTAGAGGGTTTTACTCGCTGAGATTCGTTCTCATTGTCGTTAAAACCCAACTTTTTAGACCCCCGGCCCTAAAGATGTCTGAGGTACCTATACGTTTTGGGATTCCGTCTCGGATAGATCGGAACGTGACCGAGTACCCCGTAGGAAATGTGGATACATATATTAGACACTTTACCACGGTATGGGTTGATATGGGCAAGCAGCATTTCCAGGCCCACGAGTACATAGCCTGGTGTTTTAGAGACTATTCTGAGACTTTTGAGCCCCTTAGGACTTTTGACATTCCGTTCAACGGGCTAGGTGAGGTAGATCGCCAATGTCAGGATGGAGACCTAGCGAGCCCCGAGTATATGTCCGAGGGGAGTTCCAGTTCTAGCCGTCGGCCTGTTATCTGGGATTAGGGTTAGCCTTAGCTTTAGATAGGTCAGGCCATTACCCTTTTGACCGGAGCCTTTCCTTAGGTTAGTGTTAGTTTGACCGCCTAGGCCATCTATCCCTTTTTGTCAGTAGTGGTCGTTGACCGCTTTTGATTTTTGTGCTGATGTTGTAAATGGATAATGTATATATTCTCCCTAGCTAATGTAAGTGTATATTCATATTGGTGTTTGTTGTTTGTGCTACCCTTGGTCATGTGTTTAATTTGTACGAGTGTTTTTAATTGCTTCCGCATGTGCATTGATCTGTGTGTTGGGTGTTGGGTCAATGACGCGTCCTAGGACGTCGCACAAATTCAACCTCGGTTGGGATGCTTACGCTTCATAGGATTTAGGGTGTGACATTCCCCGTTGATTTGGTATCAGAGTAAGTTCAGCTCTATTCAATTCGGTCGAAACTTGGAGTAATAAGAAGCAATGACCTTGGGTAGCTAGTAGGGAGATTTTGTGTGCTACGTGTACCTCCTGACTGTTTGTGTCTTAATTGACTAGTTGTTTGAATTGACCCATAAAGTGCAGGTGCGGTAGGACCAGAGGTGAGTACGTGTATCTCCTTGGTTGAGGTCTTATGCTGCTTGTGTTAGGCCGCATACTGAATGATTGATTATTGTCGTGTTAATTCCCTACTTAGGACCTTAGACCAGTTTAGCTTGGTTTAGGTCTCTAATTCTTGAATGGAATTATAGCAGGTAGGTGAGCGTGCGAGTTGGGACGATGAGTAGCCAAGGAAGAGATAGAGGTTGAGGTCATGAGCAAGACCGTGTAGAACCGCAAGTGAGGGTTGCAGAGGATCTAAGGGTAGATGGAATTTTGAGGGTACTCAAGGAAGTAGGAATACTAGAGGTAGGCAGAACCAAGAGAGAAATGCCACTATTGTCGCTGCTGTAGGGGCCGCCATTGCTGATGCCAATGGGAATCAGGGGAATAATGAGAATCCAATTCCAGGACTGGTAAATGTGATCAGGTCGATGTCTAAGTTGTTCGAGCAATTCTTGAAATTAAAACCACTGAAGTTCAACGGGAAAGGTGACCCCGAGGCTGCACCGCGTTGGGTAAAAGAATTAGAGAAAGCCTTCGATGTTTTGTGGTACACTGAGACCGAAAGGGTGATGTTGGCGATATATCAGCTACAGGATAATGCAAATAACTGGTGGAAGGCCACCAAGGGCAAAGTATTTCTAGAGGACACTGCCCAGACTTGGGCTGTGTTTACAGAGAATTTTTATGAAAAATATTTCTCAGAGAATGTCCAGGAAAGGAAACTAGAGGAATTTATGAGGCTCTGCCAAGGACAGATAATTGTGGATCAATATGAGCAGAGTTCGCTAGATTGTCGAGATTTGCACCTAGGATGGTGGAGAACCCGCAGGATAAGGTTCAGATATTTCGAGACGAATTGAAGCCGAATCTTCGAAGCCAAATGATATCTTTGAATATTCGGGAGTACAAGGAGATGTACGAACAGGCTCAAGCCATAGAACGAGATCAGTTGGAAAGGGCAGTCGCTTCTGAATCACGATTTGCCCTGGCTAGAGACAATCGTCGTCTTAGGAAGAAGCTGATGGCGGGAAACAAGCGATTCATCCCATCGATTAGAAAGAATATCGGAAAGCCGAACCTCCCGCAAAATAGATTTGGGGCTTGTTTCAAGTGTAGGAGTTCAGAGCATTAGATTAGGAATTGCCCCCAACAGCACCCCATAGGACCACCGATGCATCTTCAACAATCCCGAGTTGGGGATCAGGCTGGAAATCCTCCGCCAGCTAATTTGAATAGGCCGTCGGCACAAGGACGGGTGTATGCCATGACGCAAAGAGAAGTAGAGAATGCGCTAGGCGTGGTCACAGGTATGGTTTCTCTGTGCTATCATGTCACGTATGCATTATTTGATCTGGGAGTATCGCATTCATTTGTATCTACACAATTTGTTGAATTGGTTGGACTAAAACCTGTTTTGTTAGAAGTCTGGTTATGTGTGACTACGCCATTAATGGATAAGATATGCTTATCGTTAGGATGCTCTAACTGTGAGATAGTGATTGGTGGCATAGAAAGCAAGAAAGATTTAGCTGTTTTGCCAATGTATGATTTTGATATGATTGTGGACATGGATTGGTTAGTAAGACAGAATGTTGTGATGGATTGCAATAGTAGGGTGATTCAGTTTAGTCTGGCTGGACACCCTAGATTTGAGTTTGTAGGGAGTCGAGGAGGAACCTCGATCCCTTGGGTTTCATCAGTAAAAGCAACCAAGTTGTTGGATGAGGGATGTCAAGGTTACCTGACAAGTGTAGTTGATTCAACAGCAGGAGAAGTGCGACTAGAGGATATAGTAGTGGTGTGCAACTTTTCTGATGTCTTTTCCTAGGAATTGCCTAGATTGACATCAGAAAGAGAAGTGGAGTTTGTTATCGAGTTGGCCCCTGGAACTGAGTCAATCTCAAAGCCGCCTTATAGGATGTCGTTATCAGAATTGAAAGAATTAAAGGTTCAGATGTAGGAACTGCTGGACAAAGGTTTTATCCGATCGAGTGTGTCTCCATGGGGAGCGCCAGTCTTGTTCGTAAGGAGGAAGGATGGGTCGTTGAGACTATGTATCGATTACCGCCAGATGAATCAGGTGACAATCAAAAATAAATATCCTCTTCCAAGGATTGACGACTTGTTTGATCAGTTACAAGGAGTCTCGGTATTTTCTGAGATTGACCTAAGGACAGGATATCATCAGTTAAGGACCTAAAAGGAGGATATCCTAAAGACGGCATTTAGGACGAGATATGGGCACTATGAATTCACTGTAATGCCGTTTGGGCTGACTAATGCGCCTGCTGCTTTCATGGACTTAATAAATTGGATATTCAGAGAGTTTTTGATCAGTTCATTGTTGTCTTCATAGATGATATTTTGGTGTATTCAAAGAGCCTCGAGGAACATGAGGTATACTTGGAAAAGGTTTTATGAACGTTAAGAGAGCATGCACTGTAAGCTAAGTTTAGCAAGTATGAGTTTTGGCTGAACCGAGTTGCGTTTCTTGGCCATGTAATTTCCGGAGAAGGAATTTTTGTGGATCCGGCAAAGATTGAAGTAGTGATGGATTGGCCGAGACCAACAACAGTTACTGAGGTTCGAAGCTTCTTAGGTCTGGCAGGTTACTGTCAACAATTCGTGGAATGATTCTCAACGATAACCACTTCATTGACAAGGTTGCTTAAGAAGGAGACAAAGTTTGAATGGACGAAAAAGTGCAAAGAGAGTTTTCAAGAGTTGAAGCAGAGATTGACGACTGCGCCAGTATTAACGATCCCTTCAGGACTGAAAGGATATGAAATTTATAGCGATACTTCGCTTAAGAGATTAGGATGCGTGATAATGCAACATGAAAGAGTGGTTGTTTATGCATTGCGTTAGTTGAGATCTCATGAGATGAACTACCCAACTCACGACTTGGAACTAGCAGCAATCATTTTCGCACTTAAGATTTGAAAGCACTATTTATGTAGAGAAATGTTCCAAATTTACACGGACCATCAGAGCCTCAAGTATTTATTTTCGCAGAAGGAATTGAATATGAGGTAAAGGCGTTAGATGGAACTTTTGAAGGACTATGATTGTGACAATTTGTATCATCCTGGAAAAGCCAACCAGGTAGCGGATGCCTTAAGTCGGAAATCAAGCATCGTGCAATTAATAGTGAAAGAGTGAATTTTATTGGAAAGAGCGCGAGACTCAGAGTTTAAGTTTGAGGTAACACACCTTTCCAGTTTGATGGCAACGTTAAGGTTTGAACCGAAGGTGCAGACTAAGATCAAGGCGTTGCAGTCTACGGACTTTGAGATACAGAAGATTCTAGAGATGGATGGCACTAAGAGGAAACCGAACTTCCAAGTGTCCGAGGACGGAATTCTTAAGTTTTGAGAACGTTTGTGCGTGCCGGACGATTTGGAGCTTAAGGAAGAGATTTTATTGGAAGGTCATAGGAGCAATTATAGCATTCACTCGGACAGCACAGAGATGTACCAGAACCTTCGACATCATTATTGGTGAAACGGAATTAAGGTGGATATGGCCAAGCATGTGGCCAAGTGTTTGACGTACCAACAAATGAAGACACAGCACTATAAACCTAGTGAAATGTTGCAGCCGTTAGAAATCCCATAAAGGAAATGGGAGCATGTTACGATGGATTTTGTAACGGGATTGCCAAGAAGCCAGAGGGGACAAGACTCTATTTGGGTGATAGTGGATAGATTGACCAAGTCAGCGCACTTCTTGGCAGTGCGAAAGGACTCAAGCTAGAAAGATACGCAGATTTATATGTGCAGCAGATAGTCCGTCTTCATGGAGTACCGGTATCAATCACTTCGGACCGTGATCCTCGGTTTACTGCTTATTTTTGAAAAAGTCTACAATTGGCCATGGGATTAAAGTTGCAGTTCAGTACGGCCTATCATTCGCAAACGGATGACCAATCTAAGAGAACTATTAAGACTTTAGAGGATATATTAAGAGCATGTGTATTAGATTTTCAGGGCAAGTGGTAAGAGCAGTTGCATTTGATTGAATTTGCCTACAATAACAGCTTTCAGCAAAGTATTGGGATGGCACCATTTGAAGCACTTTCTAGCAGAGCGTGCAAAACACTATTGTATTAGGATGAAGTGGGAGAAAGAAGTGTAACAGGTCCAAAGTTGGTTCAGCAATCGATGGAAATGGTAAAGATTATCCGGGAAAGGCTAAGGATAGCTTAGATCCGTTAGAAGAGTTATGCAGATCGAAGGCGTAGACCGTTCGAGTTTCAGGTTGGTGACCACGTATTTCTTAAGATCTCGTTGATGAGAGGATTATCTCGGTTTGACAAAAAAGGAAAGTTGAGTCCAAGATATATAGGGCCACTTAAGATTTTAGAAAGAATTGGAACGTTGGCTTATCGTCTCGCCTTGCCATCGAATTTGTCGTAGGTTCATACCGTCTTCCATGTGTCAATGTTAAGGAAGTACAAACCAGATCCGACCCACGTGTTGTATCATAAAGTAATAGACGTGGACGATAGGGTATTGTACGTGGAGAGACCGGTGTGAATCAAGGATAGGAAGGAGCAGGTTTTGAGGAATAAGACAATCCCGTTGGTCAAGGTTGTTTGGAAGCATCACGGGATAGAAGACGCCCATTAGGAAAGCAAAGAAGTAATGCAGCGTTAGTACCCCCATTTATTTGAGTAGTCGGGTTTGGATTATAAATTTCGGGGACGAAATTTTTGTAAGAGGAGAAGAGTTGTAACGTCCTGAATTTGACCCACTTTCGTGATCAATAAAATGGATATACATTTCTCATTTCATTTTAGTAAGTCTTGCCCGAAACTGATTATTCTCGGGATACTGACCAATAGACAATGGTTAACTAGGAAAACGATACGTGAACCCAAGAATTTGACCGTGAATTAAGTTCGATTCCGAGAAACGACGAGAGAATATTTTGTACCAATGTGGGCCGGTCCGAGGAGAGTGACGGATTTGATTTGGCCAACGACGTACGATCGGACTGCTGGTGAATTCGCACGACCAAGACTACGCATGGCGAACGATCCTGAACTAATTCCGAACGATCGCGACCCTCAAAATTAGTGATAAATCCTTGTGCTCTCTAGGAGATCGAGATCATCACGACTTGAGTAACCCTAGGTCGATACGCGTAATCCTTAAACAGCCGTCCATTAGTGAGAGACGCTAAAACTGCATTTGAGCGAAATCGATCGTGCAATTGAGTTCGGACTTCAGTGTTGAATTTCATGGGCGTACGTGACTATTTTTGCAAGGAAAATGTCGTATAAGTGTGACCAATTACATTTGAAATTTGTAGAGTCGAAAATTGAAAATTTAACCCGGGACCAAAAAATTATCAATTTGTCCTTGTGACCTAAGCCTTGTATTCCGAATTTGGAGTTTTAAATTAGATTAATTACCTCCTAATAATGCTGGAAATTATGATATATATTGCCCTTAGATATTTAGTCTAGATTTAATCCTAGCCCTTGGTGCAAGGGCAAAGATGGACATTAGTTGAGGGTTGGCCAACCACCTCACTAGCTAGATGTGTATCTCTCCCAATCTCTCTCTCTCATCTCATTTCTCACCTCACCAGTCAGCCACTCTCCTCTCTCCTCCCCCTTTCTTGCCGATTCTATCTCTCTCTCCCCCTCTCGGCCGCGTGAGGCCGCCCGCCGGAGCCGGAGCTGCCGCCGTCCACTCGTCTCGCCCCACTGTTCCAATCCCATCTCACTCTCTCTCTCTCTCTCTCTCTCTCTCTCTCTCTCTCTCTCTCTCTCTCTCATCCCGTCAACCTCTCACCTTCATCGATCTACCTCCCTTGGCCATGAACCGCCCGTTGCCGCCGCCGCCATTCACTGCCGCCGAGGAAGCCGCCCTCTGCCGCAGCTAGAGCCGTGGTGACCCAGCTCAACCGGCCCGTTTTCCCCCTTATTCAGCGTTAATTGGAGCTTAAGAGCTTAAGTGAGTATTAACCCTAAACCCTACTTAGGATAATTAGCATTTCTAAATAGGATTATGATAATTTAGGGGTTAATTAAGGTGGTTTAGGGTTGATTATTGGGCTATTGATTAGTGGTAGATTATGTGATAATTTGGGAGTATAATATGTGGATTTCAATGCGGTTTAGTGCCCTAGATGTGCTGTTGATGGTTGGAATTATTGGAATTAATTAGCCTCGGTTCGGTGAATTTAGGATTTAATGGTGGAAATTCCGAGCATGCTTTGTATTGACCGATTGGTGGTTGAATTATGCTTGATTGTTATCCATTTCATGATGCCATGTCGCGTGCTTATAGTGGCCGAGTATGAAGTGGCAAGTAAGCCTCGAATGCGCAAGTTTGCGTTGTGCTAATTACATGAATTATGTGCCAATTATATACCGGAGCCTAATTGTATTGAGTTGTTTAAATTGGGCATGTTAATGCATTAATTGGGCATGTCGTGAATGATTTGAATGAGTGATTCATTGGGCATGCTAAGTGTAATTGAGCACGTCTTGAGGTGAATTGAACATATTGGAATGCACGTTAAGTTTGGCATAAGTTGTTGATGTGCATATGTGAAGTTGAGTGCTCATTGTACGTTATGTTATTGCCCAAGTGCTAGATTACATGGCCACACATTTTGCATGCTGAGCATTAGCTTGAGATGAGACTTGTGCGAGTATGCGTGCCTGACATGAGCATGTGATTACCTAATCGCCCTGATACGTCTTATGTGGGGTTCAGATAAAAATTGGTGTGTGTATACGTGTGATCACTACAAGCCCTGATGCGTGTTACGCGGGGTATTGAACTCGTCCTGATGCGTTTTATGTGGGACGATACCCGAATTGCCAGAAGACGGCTAACTTGATGCGTTTTACGCGGGTTCGGTCCGTATATGAAGATCGGTGTTGCACCTGATGCGTTTTACGCGGATTAGAGACACTGGGTCTGATGCGTTTTATGCAGGCCAGAAAGTGTTGGATATTGATATAGACCTTATGCGTTTTACACGGGTCAGACCTGATGCATTTTACATAGGTCATTTAACTAGTGAGCAATTGGCAGAGTGCAAGTGTGCATCATTGAGCCAGATCATGAGCATGGCATATTGATGGCATATGTATGCAAGAGTATATTGATAAGTCTGCAAGCATGTGAGTGTCGGTGACTCGTGTGCAATGCTGGCATTAATAAGCAGGAGTATGTGCATAGTGTACGTGTGAGTAAGCTTGTCGCTTAGGTGCCATTATTATGATTATTATATACCTAACTTGCAGGGTCATTTGTGTGCTCAATTTGGGCCTGAGGGCCTAGGTCAATTGATTTTGATTTGTGCATGTGATTATTTGCTTGTCAGGAGATGCATATTAGCCTAGTTTAGGTTTAGGAGGTTTTACTCGCTGAGATTCGTTTTTATTGTTGTTAAAACCCAACTTTTTAGACCTCCAGCCCTGAAGATGTCTGAGGTACCTATACGTTTTGGGATTCCATCTTGGATAGATCGGGATGTGACCGAGTACCCCGTAGGGAGTGGGGATACATATATTAGACACTTTACCACGGTATGGGTCGATGTGGGCGAGCAGCATTTCTAGGCCCACGAGTACATAACCTGGTGTTTTAGAGACTACTCTAGGACTTTTGGGCCCCTTAGGACTTTTGACGTTCCTTTCAATGCACTAGGTGAGGTAGATCTCCAGTGTCAGGATAGTGAGAGCTGGCGAGCCCCGAGTACACATCCGAGGGGAGTTCTAGTTTTGGCCATCGGCCTCTTATCTGAGAGGTTGACGAGTTTGACCCGATGGACGAGGAGCCAGTGGATTGGGACTCTGACCCAGAGCCGATGGAGTCGGATGAGGAGCTAGAGCCGATGGAGCGAGATCCCGAGCAGGAGGGCAAGCTTGAGGAGATGGATTTAGAGGAGGAGCCAGCAGAGATCGAGTCCGAGCTAGATTCCTTAGACTTCGAGGTCGAGCTATTTGACAATTCTTCTAAGTCTTTGGGATTCGACCCGGACTGGGTACCGTAGGATTAGCTGTAGCTTTAGATAGGTCGGGCTAGTACCTTTTTGACCGAAGCCCGTCCTTAGGTTAGCGTTAGTCTAACCGCCCAGGCCACCTATCCCTTTTTGTCAGTAGTGGCCATTGACCCGTTTTTTTTATTTTTGTGCCGATGCTGTAAATGGATAATGTATATGTTCTCCCTATCTAATGCAAGTGTATATTCGTATTGGTGTTTGTTGTTTGTGCTATCCTTAGTCATGTGATTAATTTGTACGGATGTTTTTAATTGCTTTCGCATGTTCATTGATATGTGTGTTAGGTGTTGGGTCGGCGACGCGTTCTAGAACGTCGCACAAATTCGACCTTGATTGAGATGCTTGCGCTTCGTAGGGTTCAGGGCATGACAACAGTTGATGAGTGTACAATTTTGGAGTTTTATCTTATAATTTGTGATTTTTCATGATATTAATCAAATTTAACTGAAAGTAATAAAGGATAAATTTATCACAAATATATCAGTTTGGAATTTTTAGTTGTCGCAAAAAATTAGTTCGGGATAAATTTATCATGAGTATGTCGATTTGAAGTTTTTCATAATATTAAACCCTTTTCATTTTAATTTTTTTTTTGGTAAAGGTAAATATGTATAACTAATCACAACACCAAATACAACCTAAGCTCAAACCACCTGACCATATAAAAGGTCAAGAGTGGTCCAGCAGGGCCAAGAAAAACAAGCCAAAAGCCAACTAAATACAAGAGCAACTGAGACCGAAAGGAAAGAAACCAATCTAGTCTGGAGTAGCTCGTGGACACCGGAAGAAACAGGAGTGACAACCGCCTGGTCAACTGGAAAAGCCCGAAGAACAGCTACATGGCGAGGAGAGGAGAGGTCTCTCGGAATAGGAAGCACCACAAAGACCGTAACCTCCAAGCACCAAGGCCGCGATAAGAAATCCCCAAAGATCCGACACGGCCAACTGAATAAGGAGCCATAGGAAGTCGCAAGACCGCAAGGGAGGAGGTTCTCTTGGAAGGAACTGCCAGATCTGCTGAGTAAAATGTGCACGTGCAAATGCTAGCAATGTCTCGTCGTTTTAATGATTCCTTGGGCACTTGGCAGTGGCGAGATAAGAGCTCCAGTTCCAGCTGCGTTCCACTAACGCGACGACGAGGACGATCGTAAGTGGGATGAGCTTGCCCCATCAGCAACCTGTCACACCACTCTCCATACATATCACTTCGTGATCATATTCGCAGTAGCGTTTTCCAATTACTCCTCTCTCTCTCTCTCTCTCTCTCTCTCTCTCTCTCTCTCTCTCTCTCTCTCTCGTCTTCGAATAAGTATGGGGAGGCTATTATCGGGAAGCATTTGGGCTTCGAGGAGCAGAGCGAGCCGCTCCCGATTCGTCTCTCCAAATGGGTGTTCGCCTTTTCGCAATCCGGGTCACATACCGGGAGTATCAGGAAGTGGGTCGTTGAGAGCTCCGTGGTTTTTGGGTGGATCGAAGAGCTTTAGTAGCGAGACCGGCAGGAGGGAATCGATCGAGTATGACGTCGTCATCGCTGGAGCTGGACCTGCTGATTTGTTGGTGGCGATAAGGTTGAAGCAATCGTGTTGGGAGCGAGACTTTGATTTGTCGGTGTGCATTGTGGAGAAGATATACACTCATCATCTAACGCATGAAACATCATAGGATCACGAGAAGATATAGATCAAGAAAAACTAAAAACTTATTTAAGGTTTCACATTCCAGGTTCTAGGTTCCACCTATCTAGAACTTGGAATTTATCCGTCAAAACATGTTCTTCAATTTTTATAATCTGGAACCTACCTTACGTACCTTGATTTTGGTTAGGTTCTCAGATTCCGGGTTCTACCCTGGAACCATACTCACCCCATCCTTAACCCCTCCTATGTTCGTAACTGGTAGCAAATCTCCAAATTAAAGAATTAGAAAGTGGCTTGTATTCTTAAAAGAGTTTTCTCTATGAATAGGTAGAACTATATGAATGTCATTGTTACTATTTGTACTTGGAGGGTTGCTACTGCGAGTGTAAAAGTTTAATTACCCCTAAACTACCACTCCCACAATTATACATTTATGATGTAGCCCATATTCAAGACCAACTCATTCAATCAAGAAGGTTAACACGCATTCAAGCTCGACAACACTCTCATCAATGAGCCTAATATCAATAGACCTCATCGATAATTGAAGTCCCTCATTGATAAGCCCTCATCATCAAGAGTGCCATCTTCGACTTCGTCATAAAGACTTTGTCATTTCCCATGCGTTGGAAGCTTGCAACAAGACTCCTTGAGATGGCCATAAGCATTGGAAATATTGCACTTTAATAGCTTCTAGTTTCTATGTGCTTAAATCATTTCTAGTTCTAGTTGTGAGTGTAGTCTTTTGCTCTTCTTTTGTTGTACTATAAAATGCCATCAAGTTTATGTGAAAAGCAGACTGAATTTGATTAATGAAATTTGCTTATTGCAATTCTCTCGAACCTCAAAGAGTTCAAAACCCTTGAAAACTTAGAAAAGTTTTTACTCCATCCTTGAAGAGTCAAAGCATTTAGAGTCTGCATTCTTGAAGAGTTGTAGGCATCAATCTAGAAGAATTGATGCCAATTCAACTTCTTTTGAGGCCTAGAAGAGCAACAACTCAAGTTTCTATCCTTTTTTGTGTATCCAGATTAGTCACAACTGTCCAATTCCTTCTAAAATCGATAGCTCCATAGTATTTTTCTAAGAAAACTCAAAACATAAAAGTTGTAGATCCAAGAGTCTTCATTCATTTGGCCTTTGAATTAGGTCGATCAAATCTGTATCAATAAAGTTATGACCATTTTCCCAAACTAGCATGGAATTGAAATTTTTGCTCATTTTTGTGACGGAGTTTTCGTGTATGCAAGTCACTCTCTCGAGCCTATTGTTAGAGTAGTCGACCATCGGACCCAAGGCTACATTAATTTACCATCATGAGACGCCATTCTGTATATCTCTAGTTTTTGTATGGGAGTGTAGACAAACCTCACCTAACATAATATAAAGTCTCGTGTTTAATCTTTTCCCCATTTGAGTTCAAATTTTAAAACATTTGTTTTTTGCATTTGATTGGAGTAACTAGTAAAGCCCTGACGCCAGCAAGCTATAGGTCCACATTATAAGGTGCAGGGTTCTCACTAGAAAGAATAAAGGGAAGATTGTCCAAAAAATCATAAACCTATTGTCTGACGGCCAATTCAGTCCTAAAATTTTCAATTGTGTCAATTCAGTGCTAAAATTTTCAATTGTGCTAATTCGGTCCTAAACTTTTTAATTGTGCCAATTCAGTCATAAACAGTTTGACTATTTGCTAATATAGTCCTTCCAGCCAATTATCCAAATAATATGTTTATGACTAAATTGGCAAATTTTCTAAAGGTTTAGGGCTATTATGACAAATTAAAATGTTTATGACTAAATTGGCAAATTGTCAAAAGGTTTAAGATTGAATTTGCACAATTGAAAGGTTTATAATTGAATTGACCGTTGTACAATAGGTTTAGGACTTTTTGGACAATTATCTTGAAGAACAGAGATGGCTAAAGGAATCGGTGAAGAGAGGCACCGTAAATGGTTTTCCAACGAGTGATCATTTTCAACAAACTAAACACGTGAAAATTCAGAAAACTAATTCCTGGAAATCTCTTTCACTCAAACAAACACACACACCAAGATTCAATTCGTTTTACATATACTGTAAAATAGATTTATGGTTCTAGAATTTGGGGCACTTAATTTTCTTCCTTGTATATCTTTTTGGGTAAGCAGTTGTAGCAGAGCAGTAGAATCTACTATTGCTTTTTTTTCTTCTGTGAGCTTCTATTGTTTGACAATCTCCTTCTACCAACCCATATAGGAGTAGTCCCTTTCAGCAATTTTTAAAAGTAGTTGGGGGAAGAAAAGGAGACAATTGCATTTGATCTAGCTGTGGCTGCTATACTTTGTATTTTTCCCTTGTAGACCGGCCGCTCTTGGCTACAGCATGATAATTAAGTACAACCTCGCACAAGATCTGGTGGGTGTAACAAGCAGGCCTACTCTCTTTGGTTGTGTATTTGCACCACTTCGCTAAAAGTTATATAGAGCAATGTTGCCCGTTTTCTCCTTAGCCGAAAGCGAGTTTATTTCATGCTTTTTTGAGGATAACGACGATCAATATCCATCCGTATCTCGTACTGTGTAACTCTTCCGTGCGTAAAATCTTGGAATATGCTAGGGCAAGAATGGTTATTTTTTCTTATGTAAAAAAGAAAGAACGAGAGAAATCTAGCATGACACACAGCTCATCAGTTACCTTATAAAAGCAACTCCATTGTCGCACTCCTTTCTAACAGCTTCTTAGTCCTCTCACTTCCCACGACGAAGCGGAATCTCTCCTAGTGTGCGGAAAGAAATTGAGAAAACATCAAGAGAAAAAGATTCGGAAACATGAGTTTAGACGAAACCCTAGTAGTCACCACCGCCCAAGAAGACGAAGAGTTCTTGTTCGCTTTCAATCAAGCTATGATCTCGACCGTTCCTATGGTCTTGAAGGCCATCATCGAGCTCGGCATCCTCAAGCTCTTGTCTGAGAGCTCCGCTCAGCTGTCACCCACCCAGATCGCGTCCCGCCTCTCCATCAAGAACCCTGATGCCGCTGTCACCATCGACCGCATCCTGCGTTTGCTCGCCAGCTTCTCTTTCCTCTCGTGCACCTTCATGCAGGACAAAGCCGGGCGGCCTGAGAGGATGTACACCTTGGGCCCCAGCAGCAAGTACTTCGCAAGGGAGCAAGGGGGTAGCTTCACGCCGTGGCTGCTTTTCCTCTTTGACAAGGTCTGCTTGAGCGCGTGGTACGTAAATAAATGAATTTGGACCGTCACAGCCGAATGTGACCCGCCATGCTCGATAGTTCAAATTTAGATTAGTACCTATACTAAGTTCATGCAATAATATCCCATTCGCATCTCATGCAAAATAGATTAGCTTGATACTTGAAGTTAAATTTCAGTGTGGTTGAGTATATGAGAATGCCCTGGATAATTTTGAAGAAGTAATGCGATAGGCTATTAAATGCATCGAGCAAACCAATAAGTGTCATCTTCATCTATTTTATTTTTTAAATTACCTTGGTTGTGATGACACTCGATCACTTAAAATGAATATTGTGATTAGGTGGCTGTTTGCGCATGGTCGATAATATTAGCGAGAGAAGATATTTTTTTATCAGGAGGAGGATATGTTGTTAACTAGGGTTTGTACATAAATGCTTGCTCTCCAGGTTTCGCTTAAAAGATGCAGTGATTGAGCGAAAATGTAACCCTTTCGAGCTCGCGAATGGCGCAATCCTTTTCGACTACACCGGGACAGACCCAAAGCTCAACGGCTACTTCAACAATGCCATGAAGTGTTTGTCTACTATCTACATGGGCAAACTCATGGACTGTTACCATGGATTCAAGGGTGCCAAAACGGTTGTTGACGTCGGCGGCGGTGTCGGCGAGTGCCTTAAGCTCATACTGTCCAAGCACCCCAACCTGCGGGGCATAAACTTCGATCTACCCCATGTTGTCAAAAACGGGCTTTCTTATTCCGGTAATTGATTTTCTCGCTGTATCACGGGTTCGTTATTCCCTTGAGAGAAGTAAAAATTTCCTACTTCTGCTATAAGCAAACAAAGTTTAATGCATGTTACGCTGCTAGATTAATTCTCTCAACGAATTGGACCTTTCCAATTCATTTCAATGTATGTTAAAAAAAAGATCCGTTTCTCCACGCCTGTTGTTTGCCTTATTCCTATAATTACGTCACATATATATAGTAGGCCTTTCTAATGACGTCTTATGTAGCAATGACGACTAAATGCTACAATTAGTTTTTGATGGCAGGTTTGGAGCATGTAGGAGGGAGCTTTGTAACTGACCCCATCCCCAAAGGAGACATCCTCATGTTGAAGGTTACTTTAGATTAATTATTCGGCACACAAGCTCTCGAAAATGAAATGAAATGAAAAGAAACGTGTAAATTACGTAGCTTATAATTTCTTTGAACGTGATTTCGCCATTGATTTTTAATTGATTTGGCATCAACGAAGCTAGCTTAAGACATTTTCATTGCACGTGCATTTTGTTCAGGACAGATTGGCGATCGGTCGAGCCTTAATTATTTCTCTAATCATGTTTTCAGTCGAGGCTTTTTTTTTTGTTTCTTTGCAGTGGCAACTCCATAGTTTTGGGGACGAGTTTGGCTTACAGCTCCTAAAGAACTGCTGGCACGCGTTACCGGCGTCGGGCAAGGTGGTGATCATAGATATGGTCCCCCCGGAATACCCCGGGACTGACCTATTGACCCGGGCCACGTTCACTTCCGACATGATCATGTTGGGCTTGACTCCTGGCGGGAAAGATCGGACGATGAGGGAAGTTGAGGCCATGGCCCACGCGGCCGGGTTCAGCTCTGTGAAAGTAGGCTGCCAGAACCTCAACATGTTTGTGCTCGAGTTATATAAACCTGCCTAATCCGCTCACCGGAAAATCCTCTCCCATGGCGTCCTCACCGTACGCTATGTCGCATTGCGTCCGTCTTTAATTTCAATTCGAATAAAAACGTTCCTGTTATGCTTTCAATTTTCCAGGAATTGTTTCCTAGTACGCAACAATGCAAATGGCCTTCACTAACTATCCTTTTGTTTTTCCGTGGTAATAAAAATACAAGAAGGCTTTTGCTTACCAGCTCTGCAATTGGAAAAGCCAGAATAACAAAAAGGACGCCATGAAAAACCCATAGAGATCAAACTAGGAGTGATCGGTTTCCGGTTCGATCCGATTCCAAGGTGAAATCGGGAACTGGACCGATTAGTCTTAGGACCGGGAACAGGACCGGACCGGTGTCCGGTCCAATGGAACTAGTTTTTTTTTCCCCACCACTCAATACCATATGTTTTGAAACTAGAATTGTGCTCCCTATTCCGACTACACATAATCACAAAAACAAGCGAGCAATTCAAGCCAATGTGATGATGAATTGTATTCCCCATGCTGATTACATATAATCACAAAAAAAATAAAAACAATTATAACTAAATTTACATTTTAAGTGACTCGAGTTAATAAAAGTCGAAGTGCATCCACAGTAGAAGAACGATTGAGAAAAATTATCCAAAAAGTCTCAAACATATTATACTTTTGTCAATTCAATCATAAACCTTTCAATTTTATCAATTAAATTGTAAACATTTTGACAACATGCCAAATTTGGTCAGAAATCGCTAAAGTGGATGTTGGCCGTCCAGCCATCCTATGTGACATAGCCAAAGCTGATGTGGACATTTTTAATAATATTTTATAATATTTTGAATTTTATTATTTTTTTCCTTTTCTTCATTATTTTCTTTTTCTTTTTGGAGTGATGGCTAGTGAGGGTGTTGCAGCCCTCATTGTGGCTAGGCGAGGACTTGGCGACCCTCGTCGACCAAAGTGAGGGCACATGAGCCCTCGCCCAAATCTGGCGAGGGTTGCGATGCACTTGCATGATCTAGGCCAAGCGAGGGCTAGTTTAGCAAGGGCTTGTGCAACCTCGCTTTGGCTGATGAGGGCATTGCCTAGGCCCTCAACGGCCACAGGGAGGTCGTAACACCCTCGCAATGGCTAGTAAGGGCATCAAGTGAGGGTCACCAAGCCCTCGCCGGTCATAGCGAGGCCGCAAGCCCTCATCTAGTGGCTGGCGGTGAGCCCTCGTCTAGTGGCCGGCGATGGTCTTCAGCCATCACTCCAAAAAAAGAGAAAAACCATAAAATATTTAAAATATTATTAAAAATGTCCATATTAGTGCTGACTATGTCATGTAGGACGATCGTCGTCCACGTCAATACTTTTTTGTCAAAATTGGTCATATGGATTCAATTGGTAAACTGTTAAAAGGTTTAAGACTCAATTGGTAAAATTAAAAGGTTATGATTGAATTGCAAAAATACAATAGATTTAGGACGATTTGGACAATTTTTTTCGAAATGATTTCTTTGGCTATAATAGATCTGTTCAAAATCAAATATGTTTTCCTACTTAATATAATCTTGGGGGCCCTAGTCTGACATTATAAATGTGAGACTTCATTCAACATATGTGGACAGGACATTTTCGATGCACTCTGAAATTTAGTCAAGTGAAAGAAAAAGGTAGAACTCTGTTATAAATTTATCGTTTCATGCTCGCCTTCACCTATGGTCACAACTTGTAGCCTTCATGCAACTACCAAGAGAACCTTCTTGTTCCCAACTTGAATTGCCTATAGAGCTGCCCTCAATCTTCTCGTGATCACGAGAAAATTCGATCAATTTAACAAGTTTTAGGATTTGATAGAACTTTTTAAAAGTTTTATAATTTGATTGTATTTTTGTGACGGGTTTTAAGACTTAATTGAACTTTTTGAAAGTTTTAGGATTCAATTGAACTTTCCTAACAAGTTTTCGGACTAAATATATTAAGTCCTCGCCTAGCCATAATTCAACGGAAGAATTTGATTGGACTAATTTGACAAATTTTAGCACTTTTTGAAAGTTTTATGACTCGATTGTACTTTCATGATAAGTTTTAGGACTTGATTGCATTTTTTAAAAGTTTTAGGATTCAATTGCGCTTTCGTGATAAGTTTTGTAACTAGATTGCACTTTTTGAAAGTTTTAGGACTCGATTACCTATAGAGCCGCCCCTTATCTTATCATGCTATATAAATAGTGACATGCATTGTAAGGGAATGAGATTATACAGATATTACTATCAAAGATTGAAAATGCTGAAAGCTAAGAATAAAGTTGCCTCAACATCATTTAATTGTATCTAGCGAGAAATAAGTGCGTGTCTACGCATCTAATAGTAAAATATACGTAGAGCTAGAATCTACGCGATTAAATGACTACTATTTATTAGTTATAGTTCAAATGACTTTCTTGTATCCTGATATGGCTATAGCCTCTATGACTTGGAAAGGTAAAGCTATCTTGGTAATAATAACAAGTGAATTCATTTTTTTTTTTGGTAAAGGTAAGTGTATATATACTAATCAAACACCAAATACAAACTAGAGCCCAAACCATCACCTGACCTTATTAGGACAAATTGTCCACACAAGGTCAAGAAAGGTTCGGCGGAACTATACAACAGGCAAAAGCCTAGCTAAAACAAGAACAATGCCCATGGCCACGAACCAAACCGAATGGCGAGGGGTTGAGGCGTAGGATTCCGCAACATCCAGCACCATCAGTACAACAGCGAGGAATGGAGTAGAAAGCATAGGGCCTAAGAATTTGTCGGCGGTGCCTCAAGGAGTGACAAAGGGAGGTCCCAATTCCTTAGCAATTTCCGATTCCTGTAAGTGTCCGCAATATGCCCAAGGGATATGGCTTTATCCTTCACCACTTTAAACAAGTGCTTTCGCATGCCAGGGATGAAAAGACTCTTGTTTCTGAATAGGGCATTGTTCCTCTCAGACCAAATTATGTGGCATAAAGCCGCAAAGGAGTACCTTGAGAGGTTATGGGCAAAGGAAGAACCACCACAGATTTTCGCTAGCCAGGTGATGTTGTCTTGCCACGGTTGGTTACGCCATGGAAGATTACATTTTGTAGCCCAAAATGAGGCCAATCGACTAGTATGCTCGCACTCAAAATAGAGGTGGTTTACTGAGTCAGGAGTTGAAGACCAGAAGGGGCACAAGCCTGTGACGATCCTACGGGTTTGTAGGAGGATTACCTGTGTAGGCAGACGGTTAAGAGTCGCTAGCCAAAGCAGGAAGGAATGCCGAGGAACCACATGGTGATTCCTTATGAAAGAGTGCCACGCAACAGGCCGGCTTTTAGTTCTGATGAAATCCCACGCCCGCGAGACCGAGAAGGAGCCAGAATGATGCGGGACCCATAAGGGTTCGTCTGGAAGGTCATCCTGAAAACTTGGCGTTGGTTCTATCCAGCTGAGGATGGTGTCCAGAGTGGTTGAATGTTGCCAAGGACGATCAAAAAAATCCCGAATAGATAAGTTCCGAGGTAACCGCGATCGGTAAATTTCGGGATTGCTGAATAAAAGGTGAAAGGGGCCTTTATCATGCCACCAATCAAACCAAAAGGATATGGATCGACCATTACCTATCTTCCAGCGAAGGGTAGTCTGGGCGAAGGATCGCATATCTAAGATTTTCTTCCAAGTTGAAGAACAACAAGTTGGTTTGGATACAATCCAGAAATTAAAATTCTTTAAGAAAGTTGAGTGTATCCACTTGCACCACAAGGATTCTTTATCTGAAAAAAGGAGCCAGATATGTTTAAGAATCAAGGCTCTATTGTATTCTGTGAGTCTCCGTATCCCTAGGCCTCCTTCCTCTTTAGGAAGACAAACGTTCTTCCACATTACTCTAGCTCTGCCCACGCCTAGCTCAGGACCCTTCCATAAAAATTGACGAAGGATAGACTCAATCTCATACAGCACATTCTTTGGTAGGGAAAAGATCGAGGCCCAGTATATATGGATGGAGTGGAGGACAGATTTAATGAGCTGGATCCGACCAGCAAAGGAAAGAAAACGATGAGTCCATGAACGGGCCCGAGCAGTTATTTTATCAATAAGCACTTTACAATCCTCTTTCCGAATACCCAAAGAAATAACAGGAACGCCTAGGTAGCGGAAGGGCAGCGCACCTTGCTGAAAGCCGAGGCACTGAATAATTTGCCCATGGAGGTCTGGCGTCCCTCCCGATAAAAACACATTGCTTTTGTCATTGTTTGGTCTTAGGCCAGACCAATCCGAGAAGACATCAAGAGCTTCCTTAAGAAGACCAACAGACTTCATGTGCGCTTCTAAGAATAATAGGACATCATCCGCAAAGAAAAGATGTGATAAGCGAGTTTGTTTGCAACGCCAAAACCAATGAAAGTCCGAGCTAGTGGTCTTGGCCCTCAACATCCCAGAATGGACTTCCATAACCAAAATAAACAGGTAAGGTGACAAGGGGTCACCTTGTCTAATACCCCGGGAACTAGCAAAGAAGCCCTGTAATTCCCCATTAATAGATATCGAGAATTTGGCTGTTGAGACACAAGCCATAATCATCTTAATAAAGAAATCAGGAAATTTGAAAGCCATTAAAGTCTTCTCAATGAATTTCCAATCTACCGTATCAAAAGCTTTCTGAAAATCAACCTTGATGGCGCATTTTGGACGATAAGGTTCATGATGAAAGTCAGCAAAGAGTTCCTGAGCGATCATAATGTTGTCGCTGATTCTGCATCCTTTAACAAAGGCCGCTTGCGACGAATCAATCAAAGAGGGTAAGACAAGTGCAATACGCCTAGCAAGTATTTTTGAGATACATTTATATAAGGTATTGCAACAAGCAATGGGCCGGAAGTCATTCATTTCCGAAGCATTTGGAGACTTTGGCACCAGAGTCAAGATGGTAGTATTAATCTCCTTAAGGATACAACCAGATTGGAAGAAGTCCCTGACCGCCGTGATGACTGAGGGTCCAGTAATCTCCCAGGTGGATTTGAAAAAATCAACATTGAACCCATCAGATCCAGGAGCCTTGCCTTTGGCAAGTGAGAAGAGAGTAGATTGGATTTCATTATCCGAGACCGGGGCAGCTAGGATATTTCTCTGATTCTCATCAAGGCTCGAATGAATGAAGGAGCTGATCTCATCAATAGAAGCCTGTATACTCGCCGAGCTGCCATTGAGAAGTTGTTGAAAATGGCCTACAATGTGATTCCCGACATCAGTAGGGTCAGTTAATAACACTCCATCAGAAGTGGATATAGAGAGTATTCGATTCTTAGTCCGCCTACTGTTTACAAAGTGGTGGAAATACTTCGTATTGAGGTCACCCTCCTTGAGCCAACGAATCCTGGACTTTTGTCTATAGAAGGATTCCTCTTGTTGACGCAAGGTCGAGAAAGTTCGAATATGGTCCAGTTCAGAATCACGAAGGTTCTGGTCAAAAGGTTGGCTTTCTAAGGAAGCCTGAACAGCATAGAGCGCATCCCTTGCTTGTTGAGTCCTGGAAGAGATATCCGAGAAAGAAGAACGATTCATACTCTTCAGCTTGGCCTTGAGGCTTCTAAGTTTGCAGCATATACGGTACATGGAAGAGCCTGAACCATCAGCATCCCAAACTTGAGCAACTATGTCCAAGAAATTTGGGTGAGAAATCCAAAAGTTGAAGAATTTGAAAGGTTTCCTGGAGCATTGAGGTTGAAGGATCCTAATCACCATAGGGGAGTGATCGGATATGCCTAGCGCCAAGAAGTTAGCTTCAGAGAAGGAAAACTGTTGGTTCCAATGGTCGTTAACAAGGACCCGATCAATCTTGCGTAATTTGCGATTAGGGCCTGATGAGTGGGCCCAAGTAAATCTACAGCCCACGAAACGAAGATCATCAAGGCCCGCCTGGTTAAGACAGTTCCAGCAATCATCAAAAGCTGGTATCCAGGGAGTTGAGCTACCCAATCTGTCATCATGGTCTCTAATAGCATTGAGATCACCAGCAACTATCCAGGGGAGTTGACAAGATGAGATTCTGACAAGGTCATCCCAAAGAGGGCGCCTATTCGCAAAGGTATGTTCGCCATAAACAATTGAAAGAAGACAAGTCTTTCCCATATTCAGCAGCTTTATATGAGAATGTATAAGTTGGGAAGAGGAGTATAAGAGACTCAAGTCAATCTCATTTGGATCCCACCCAAGCCAAATTCTCCCTAAATGGGAGTGATCATAATTGGACGTCCACCGCCATCTATTATTTAGGCCTCTAGATATCTCATCAAAAAGTGAGGCTTTGACCTTGGTTTCAATAATACCGATGCAAGAGAGCCGGTTAGTTCTAATGAAAGTCCGGATCTCAGCTTGTCTAAGGGGGTGAACTAGGCCCCGGATGTTCCAAACACCAAAAAACATAGGTAATGCAAATCACCTATGAGAAGTCCTTGGTCTTCTTCCTCTTTGGTTTTTGTTTTGAGGAGGAAGGACCAGCAGCTTTGGAGGGGCACACCGGGATAGTCGTTCCACTATGCGAAGCTTTAGCGGCTCCTTCCGTGGCACAAGAAACCGTGGCCCGTGACCGGGTGTTGGGAGGGGAGCCAAATCCTGATTCAATCTCCTTGGTCTCCTTTGTATCCTTGAGGATGTCTTCCTGGGAAGGAGAACCAGAAGAGCCTTCAATAGAGGACAGGGATTTTGAAGAAGAGCCAAGCATTTGGTGTTCTGGTGTGCCAACTGTACTAAGAGCCGGGTCAATTCCCAATGGGGCTGGATTGACATCAGTATCAATAGTAGGCAGCAGAGGCATCTCTTCAGTCGAACGATCCAGTTGAGGGGCTGGAAGTGGCTGGTTTGTGGTTACAACAGCATTAGACGGCAGCAGGTCCACCTCCCCTTCCATCGGGTCCAGCTGCGAGTTTGCTACTTGTTGGGACCCAAGTGGGTCTTTATTTGCTTGGATGGCACCTCTTATTCTCCTGACTTGGGTCCATTCCTGTTGTGGTCGAAGATTGGTCGCAGGTCTAGCTTCCTCCGTAGGGCGCCGAGACTTCCTCGCAGCGTCAGGTTGTCCAGCAGCACAAGCAAACCCACTTGTGCCTTCTTTGTGCCCAAATAAGCCACAAGAGATACAGGCCAAAGGCTTCCATTCGTACTCCACTTGAATCAGAGAGATCTCACCATCCCATCTGGTTTTGACGGATTCCAGCTGGGGCTTGTTTGCTTTAACCTCCACACACACACATGCATAGGAGATTCTGGTCATTTGTTCTGTTTGAGAGTCCACGTAGAGTGGCTTTCCAATAGCACTAGCAATCCTGCCAATGCCAGCCGGGGACCATAGAGAAAAAGGGATGTCCCGAAGTCTAACCCATATAGGAAGGGAGTCCATAGCACCTTTTTTAAGTTTGAGTTTAGGGTGCCATTGTTGGAGGACCATGGTGCTGCTGAAGATAGATATAGGACCCATATCAAGTATCCTCCTGCGCATATCCGCATCCGGAACACGAAAGAAATAAAAACCACTTTCATGTAATCTTACGTCGGCTATTTGGTCTCCCCAAGTCTTTTTGAAGGCTTCCTCCGTAAGTTTAAAAGGGATTTTCTTGCCAATATAATGGCCCACTAGACATTCCAGCCAGAGGGGGTTGAGATCAGCAGCAACCTCAGGGGTGATATCCACAATGATTTCTCCATTTTCCTCTACCGGAGGGACAAAAGATAGGTCGTAGCCTTTGGTTTGCACCCTGGCCACGTTCGCCCACATTCTGGCAACAGGATTTCTATTACCATAGCCTTGAGGATGGCTAGATGTCTGACCTTGCCCAGAATAAGTGTTAGTTCCCTGTCCCAAGTTCACTCGTCCTGCTGCATTGAATCGCAGATCAGTCCCAGCCGGGGGACTGGCAACTTGAGCAAGTCTAGAGGTGGGGCGTCGACTCTTAGAGCGGCCACGACTGCGGCTACGCCTGGCCTTTCCATCCTGGCCTGCTCTAGCACCAGGGGGGACTTCTCCTAGAGAATGCAACAGATTTCCCTTTAGGCGCAGAATGTCGCTCGCCCTCTTGAGTTACCTCTTTGGATTTCCTAGAGGGGTCAGCAACTACCAAGTTCAGGTCAGCATTACTACCCAATTGATGTGCCTCAGCCCCCGGGGCTGATAATGTCTCCATTGCAGGTGAAATAACTGTCAAACCAGAAGGTTCCTCCAGATGGGCATTAGAACAAACACCTACCGGTCAACTTTCTAACTTCAGGGAGAAGAGTAGGTATCGTATCAGCTAGCAACCCACGATAAAGCTAACATTAGGACACTATCAGCACCTCCAAGTCAGCAGGAAGACAGAGCCCAAACCAAAAATTCACAGGCAGCACCAGTCCAATACCCGGGGACCTTTACAGACGATCACCCCGATTACACTGAGCACCACACCAGCCTACCAGGGAAGTTCCACGCCAATCCCTAGCCCAACGTAGGAGTGAGGAGGTGAAGAGCGGTCACTTACACCAGGAAAGTTCATCGCATAGCCAATATCTGACCCCAGACTTCAGTTCGTCGGGTTCCTCACGTGGGAGAAGCCAAGCCGATCGAATTAGGTTTGGTACCCAGCAAAAGAAGAGGATGACGAGCACCGCCCTTTTGAGGGTTGGATGAGGTGTGTCCAACGATCTCAGCCAGAGAGCATTTTCATCCTTCGCATCCTTCTCGCTCAGAGAACAAAGTCAAAAAAGTGAATTCATTTTTTTTATCTATCTTATTTCTAACTCTTCTCACTCTTTGACTTTTGCTCTACCTTTGGCAGAGCCCAAGAGTCGAATCCCGCACTTGTGATGCTAGTGTCCTCCCCATTCCTTTTATCAATAGGGTTGCATGCCTATTGACATAATAACAGGTGAACTGGTTAGCCATGAAACGGTCCACCATTTTCCAGATATTGTCATTTTTTGATGGAATGTTTTTCAAAAATCATATGGTGTTTTACATTCAAATTCTCATTAATCAAGTATCCTCTAAAACAGTTACCATATCATACCTATTTTAACTTTGAGTCCATCAATATAAATAAGCACGTGGATTGATTCTTTTTAAATTTTATGAACTTACTATGAGTCATGTCACCTATATAAATTACAAAAAATCAATTTGGGACCATATTACATTAATAGCTATCAACGCCATAATCATGTATTAGATTTTTTTATGTTGTTGTAACAAAGCTAAATTTGTTAAATTATATATTTGAAAACTTAGATATATATTTTATCTCTTAGGAATTTTGCACATGAAACTTTTTAATCGTATTTTAAATTGTGGGACCTTATGATCATACTATAATTTGTGTGATCTTACGATCACATTTATACAATACTACAACTTAAAGGGGGTATAGAGAAAAGGAAAGGAGCTCTGTGAGGAACTTTCTTTATATCTTTTTGGGATTAATATATTAAAAGTTCTAAAACTTGTTATGAAAGTGAAATCGACTACTAAAACTTTTAAAAAGTGCAATCTAGTCATAAAATATACAATGAAAGTGCAATCGAATTCTAAGACTTTCAAAAAGTATAATCAACAGAAGAACTTTATTAGATAAATTTGACAAATTTTAGGACTTGATTGCACTTTTTGAAAGTTTTAAGATTTGATTGCACTTTTTTTGACAAGTTTTAGGACTAGATTGCACTTTTTGAAAGTTTTAGGACTCGATTTTACTTTCGTGATAAGTTTTAGGACTTCTAATGCACTTATCCCTTTTTTATTGTTCATTCCCATCTTTTGTCTATATGTAGTGTACAAAGAAAAGATAAGTTAACACTCTTAGCCACCAAAAATGGCCAAACAAATATAAAACTCCTGAAATTTGTCTGTTGGACAAAAATATCACGAATTTTTAAAAAATGAATCGTTCACGCACTTTTATTCGAGGGATAAATATTAATTTATCTGCTCAAGCAAGCTGATGATGCGATTAACAATAGCATTTTGGAGAAACAAATTAGTAGAGAAAGGAGATGCAATGATCTACTGAAACGTACGTGAGGTATTGTCGTCCAAATTAAGAGGAATTAGACACAACGACCTTTCAGAGAAACGGTGTCATGTGGCTTTTGCTAATAGGTTTGCCGCGTCTTTTGGCTCTTGTTGGCATGTCCTTTTGTACACTTCATTGCCGTTAGTCACGTCATGTGCCACGTCAGCTTGCAATGGTCCGAAAGTTTAACGTTGGATTTTTTTTGTCTGGAAAAGAAGATCGTGGGTTTTTATGGGTCATTTGAAAATTCAAGGGACCTTTTTCTCCCGAGTGAAACAACGTCGATTTTCTTTTGTAATTGAACCCCCAAAGAGTAGTAGTAGGGCCAATAACACTAGTCGCAATTAAACAGGTTTGGATTTGACATAAACGGGATTCATAACAGCGAACACAATCAAAATCGGGTCTTACGTAGGTTTATGCATTTAAGCCATTTAGAAATGAATAGACACGTTTAAATTAACGTGTCAAAGATGTCAATTTTTTTCAATGCGAACACAATTAAACACATTTAATACTCGTATTTGAAGATTTTTTCATTTATGGAATTTATAAAGATAATTCCCATGTCAAAAAGAGTAAAAAGTAATAAAAAATTAATATTCATATGAAAGACTTGCTTTATTAGATATGTCGTGTGACACGATAATTTGTTGTGTTTGAGTTTTTCATATTCATATTATATCTCTTTGTCAACACAACATGATTAATACAACACGACACGAATCGCCCGTGCGAATTGCATAAAAAAAGTTAGGTGGCTAATGTATAGAAAAGTTCGATAAAAAGAAAATGTATAGAAACGGGGTGTGTTAACAGGTGCATTTTCCTATACGTCTAGGGCGGCTGCTTCGAGCCTTCAAAGTAACTCTGGCCTTTCATAGCTTACATTAATAAGTGCATTTTTCCTATAAGTCTAGGTTTAAAAAGGCTTAATGAAAAATGACTAACGTCTACAAAATTTACAGAAAAAAGGAAAGGAAAGGAGCGCTAATACAGCCTTCCAAGTTCTCGAAGCGTGCACTAGAAAGCATAAGGCAAAATCATACTACCCCATCGCACAAAGCATCTGCATTAGTATCCCTCCAATTTGATCAGTTGGCAAAGACCCAACGAAAAGAGACAGTCAAAAGAAAAAAGAAAGAAACATTGAGTTTGGAGGAAGCCCCAGTCCTACAACAACCCATGAAGATAAAGAGATTTTGAATGCCTTTGAAGTCCCCTCAATGGTTTTTGTACCCATGGTGTTGAAAGTTGTCTTTGAGCTGGGGATTCTTGAATTGCTGGCCAAGAGTGGCCAGCTCTCTCCATTGGAAATCTCGGCCTGCCTCTCCATCAGCAACCCGGCTGCGCCAGACATGATCGATCGGATGCTGCGGCTCCTTGCGAGCTACTCCATCTTATTGTGCAATAATCGAACACTTTCTATCTCATTGAACAATGATAATAATAATCAAAAGTTGAGTCGAGACACGAGAGAATGATCGGTTTGGATGCAGCATGTGCCTATTCAAAATCATGACCTAACCATTCGATTATAACCTTGAGGAGGCCATGCCCCGGTGCCATACCGGTGAAACTTATTGATCATACGTGGACTGGACGGTCTCTGTCTACTTATAACAATTAGTTAAGTCAATTTCCCACTTTTTTTTTTTTCCTTTTGATCTAATTTGTTAACCCAAGTTGAGATCGAATGCCCCTGCCGGCATGCTAATCCACGAAAAATCATACACTTTTGAGCTAGTTTGTTTCTTCTTCAAGATAAGCAATATGTACTTTTTTCCTTTGATTCTCATAAAAATTAAAATACTGTGGAAATTTTTAAAAAAATTATGAAAAAAAATGTGAATCAACGTTTCAAATGTTTTGAATTGAATAAAAGTCAAAGCGCATGCACTATAAAATATAGACTCATCAAAAAGTAATAGTCAATCTAAAAGTTGGGTTATCACAAGGACAAGCGCTTGGTTTGGTTATGACAAATCCTTACTTCAAGGCTTTGTTTGTTTTATGAAAAATAAATAATTTGAAAAATATTTTTCTAAAAATAATCAATTCTATCGCTTACAAAAATTAATAAATGAAAAATGTTTTCTAAAAATAATTAATTCTAAATATTTATTAATTCGTCTAGATTTTGGAAAAGATTTATGAAATTTCAATTAGTTCACTAATTTATGTGACGTTCAGAAAATTCAGAAGATACTTTTCGTGTCCATGGTTTTTTGGAATGCGATTTCGTGAAGAATTATAAAAGTACAAGGAGTTATAATTCAAGTAAATATTTAGAAGATACTTTAGCTGCTTTTACTTCTCCATAAACAATCTTTCCTTTCGGGCCCCTCCGTTGATTTTGGCTTGAACGAATCAGACTTCCAATTAACCGTGTTGGCATATATTTCTTTTCTTTGCTTGGTAGATTCTGCTCTTGGCCGAAAATATAATGCCCATAATACTCCTCTTATGGTCGAATCCCTTCCTGCTTTTCCTTCAAGTCTGCCATGATCCGACTGCAAAGACATTCTTGTAATATCTCTTCAAGATTTTCCCGGGGTCTGTATCAACCGATTTTTCTCTAATGAATCAATATTTCCACGTTTACACCCCTCCTATTTCATAATTTTCGGTCTCTTACAATTAATGGGCTCAATTCAATTCAGCTTAGAACCTGCCACACCGGTCCATCCACCGCCGGTCCGATAAATATTAAAATGGTTTTAATATCTATATGCAATTTAACCAATTTTTTTGTCTAGTGATCGGGATCAATCCCTAATTTTTTTTATGCAATGAATGACTAACTGGATCATCAAAATTTAAGAGTCAATAGAAATAATGAGGAGATATAATGCAGCTCTGTAGGCTATTCCGGTTGCACATAAGAAGGTTCTCTTGGTAGTTGCGACTATAGGTGAATCTATATCTATACTACTGTTGAAGGAGAGATCACTGTTTGGCTCACTACTTAATTTTATCTAATTTTTAATTGGATAAAAAGTAAAAAAAAAAAATTCCCCATTTCCTATTGTGTGCTTTCCACCACTCCCTATATCCTTCCCTAAAATTATGTTATCTTTCTCCATGATCTACCATTTTTAATACTATATTTCGAAAAGAGCAATTTTTTAAAAAAAATTTAAACCTAGATGTATCCATGGAACTAGATTAAGCCGATATTACTATCAAAAGACAAAAGAAATGTTGAAAATGAGAAATAAGATGCAATCGGCGATAAAGTTGGTTTAGTGTCGTTCATTCTTATTGAGTGAGAATCAAGTTCGTATTCATATCTAGGTTACACGGAAACATCATAAAAAGCTACGCGCTATGCAAATATATTGCGGAAATGTTTACCAAATGTTCTTTACTATGAGTTCACCAAATTATATTAAAAGTTTAAATAAGAGGGAAACATTCCAAAAGTGTCAAATTACCCAACCTAATCTTTACCAAACCATTATTATGAAAATAATTATTACTAAAAAAGTGAGTATCTTTAGCATTTCTTAAAAAAAGAAGATGGCATTCAGAATAAGGAAAGATTCAGTGGCATTACGCGCGAATTGCCGAGCGACGGAGTAAGTCATCGATTAGGCTAAGTCCGGCCATTCTCGCACACATAGGTAAAAGAAAAAAGACTTAGAGTAAAGCGAGGCTGGGTGGATGATACCTATGTCCTCATTCTATGAACTTTCTTTACTTTTTGAGCAAAAAGCCATCAAAAACCCTAAATTATACCTATTATAAGACATTTACCTTAAACTTTTTTCTATGACACCAAAAATTTCAAATATATACCTTACCCTTCATCAAAGTTCTATCAATGAGATTTGTTTAAAATTCTATCTGCATGGACGCTAGAAAAGCAAACAATGTTAACAAGCTTAAGTGAAATAAAAACTACGTTGTTTTAACTTAAAAATTATATAACAACGGAGGGTAAATATGCCACATAGGTACAAGTTTGGGGTTTTTTATATTACAAAAAAAAGTTTAGAATAATGAGTCACAATAGGCATAGTTTGAGATTTTGTTACAAAAAAAGTTCATGATAAATATGTCACTGTGGACATAGTTTAGGGTTTTTATGTGGCTTTTTTTCTTACTTTTTTATTTTATCAGTTCTTCTCGTCTATATATATTGCAAAAAGAAAGACGAGTTAACACTAAGGGCGCGCATAGAATCCATTCCAGAGTAGAAATTCTACTTCAGAATGGATTATGAAACATAAATGCGTTTGTTAAAAAATTTTCGGAATGCATTTTGGAGCAATTTTTGCAGTTTGGAATAAAAATGCTTTTGTTAAAAATACTTGATTTCATAATGCATTCTTGATTCAAGAATGCACTTTTTATTCCAGAATAAGTTTTTGGCAAGAAAAAAAAGAAGCTATTTTTTGTAGCTTCCCTCTTCCAGAATGCATTCTCCCTATTTTCTCCCTTTTTATCAATAATTTTTTTTTTCAGAAAATGCATAAAAATTGAAAAATATCAGAAAAATTCAAAAAAACTTTGAAAATAAAAAAAGGTCAGATTTCGAGAAAATAGGAAATTTGGTGAATTTTTTTCAAAAAATATAAAAAAAAAATCAAAATTTTCAAAACTTTACATTATGGCTTAAAATATCTTTGGGCATCTACTTTGAGTGAAATTTATTTTTTCTGAGGTGCCCAAAAAATCAAAAAAATAAAAAATTTCAAAACTTCACAAAATGGCTTAGAATACCTTTGGGTACCCACTTTGAGTGAAATTTATTTTTTTTGAGGTGCCCAAAAAAATCAAAAATCTCAAAACTTCACAAAATGACTCAGAATACTTTCGGACACCCACTTTGAGTGAAATTTATTTTTTTTGAGGTGCCCAAAAAAATAAGAAAATAAAAATAGATTTCTGTTCTAGAAATCAATTTCTTGAGCAGAATTAATCATGTTTTTTCAAACCAATTTCTCATCCAAAAATCAAATTCTGGCAAGAATTTCGGAAATCAATTTATAACAAGAATTTATTTTCTGGAGCAGAATGGTTACCATTCGCGCCTTAAGCTACCAAAAAAGGCCAAATAAGACAAAAAAAAACACTTGAATTTTTGCCTGTCTAACAAAAATAACATGACTATGAGAAAGAGCCCAGAAAACCCACAAACTTTAGTCAATGGGCAAAAATATCCACAATTAAGGGTGCGTTTGTTCACAAAAAAAGAGTGATTTGAAAAATATTTTCCCAAAAAATAATCATCTATATATCATTTTGAAATATAAATAAATGAAATTTTTTTTCATTACACACGAAAATAGTCAGGCATAGTTTATTATTAATGATGAAAATAATTTCCGCCGACTAATTTTTCTAAACAATATAAGAACTCTTTTTTCGGAAAATAATTTTCAAATCACTTATTTTTCACGAAACAAATACACTCTAAATTTTCTGTCCAAGCAAGCTGATAATGTGGTTGATAATGACATTTTATGGAAATTGATTACTAGAGAAAAGAGCTGTGGCAATCTCTTGAAACACAAACGAAGCATATCGTTCCTATTTAAAAGGAAGGAATAATATCACGAAAAATCTCAAGCTGATACACCTGTGATAATTTTACCTCGAACTAATTTTTTTATCACCAAAAACCCCAAACTAGTATACTTATGACAAATTTACCCCGAACTATTTTTTTTACCATCAAAAACCCTATAATGATACACTTGTGATAATTTTACCCAAAACTAATTTTTTTGCCATAAAAAATCTCAAACTGGTGCACCTGTGACAATTTTACCCAAAACTTATTT